>JAEIGN010000591.1:1082500-1650062 GCA_018903745.1 Drosophila repleta
AGTCAGTCAGTCAGTCAGTCAGTCAGTCAATCAGTCGCCAGTTGGGCTATAATAATTAACAAAGGCCAAACAAAAGCAAATGTGAAATGTTGCTAAATAATTTCACTCCAGTAACTAGAGTACATCTCACTCTCTCACTCTCCCTTTCGTCCTCTTCCTCCTCCTCTTCGCGCTTGACTTAGATTTAATATGCAAGCTGTTAAGTGCAATATTTAAGGCCTTTCAATAACTCTAATCTAGCACAGCAAATGGAAATTGGCTGAGCGCAGACTACAATCCTCGTAAATCATCATCAATGCTACAATCAATAGGGATAGCTCATAAGCAGTTCTTAACAATCTCCGCACTCTATTCTAACTTCTATTGGAGTAACGCAGAATTTCATGACTTCGATAGCTATAAGATTCCGGGTTCGAGTTCCAGGCGCGTGCCTGAACTAGGCATTTGTCTGAAATCAAGGTCTCGAGCGAGCTATAAAGCAAAGTTCGGCTCGGATAGCAACTGGAATCTTAACATATATCATTAAATATAATGATGATGGCATTGGTAATAAGAATGAGAATAAAAATGATTATGATTCAGACAATATGTACTAAAGTTAATGATCATTAAAATGATGAAAAAAATAATAATAAAAATGATAATATCTATGATAATGACAATGACAATGACAATAATAGTGACAATGACCATAACAATGATCATAACAATGATCATAACAATGATCATTTAATGATAATGATAATGATAATGATAATGATAATGATAATGATAATGATAATGACAATGATAATGATAATGATAATGATAATGATAATGATAATGATAATGATAATGATAATGATAATGATAATGATAATGACAATGATAATGATAATGATAATGATAATGATAATGATAATGATAATGATAATGATAATGATAATGATAATGATAATGATAATGATAATGATAATGATAATGATAATGATAATGATAATGATAATGATAATGATAATGATAATGATGATGATGATGATAATGATGATGATAATGATAATGATAATGATAATGATAATGATAATGATAATGATAATGATAATGATAATGATAATGATAATGACAATGATAATGATAATGATAATGATAATGATAATGATAATGATAATGATAATGATAATGATAATGATAATGATAATGATAATGATAATGATAATGATAATGATAATGATAATGATAATGACAATGATAATGATAAAGATAATGATAATAATGATAATGATAATGATAATGATAATGATAATGATAATGATAATGATAATGATAACGATAACGATAATGACAGTAGCTATGATAATGACAGTCACATTGAGAAGCACATAGAAAGGCGCCAACTTGCAGGCTCGCGAGGAGACCGACCACACGTAGAAAGGAGAAGCTCAAGGCAATAATCATAACAATGATTATAACAATGAAAGAACTTTAATTTGTATTTATATATATGTACATATGTATATGAGTTGATCGCAATGAGTTAACATTATGATAACATTATACATGACTATTATTTTGATCATTATCATTAGGCACATCATTATTATGATACCTATTTGATGTGGCGTCACCTATCCGCTCGTCAAGACAAATGACTTTCAATTATTCAAATGAAATCAATCAAATTCGGTCTGGCGATTTAGCAATGAATTTACTTAGTGAGTGAAACTAATTGATGGGCTTATGGATGGAATCCAAAATGTGTGGAAATGTATATGAGAGAGATATATAGAGATATATATCTTCATATATAGTCTGACAATTAGATGAACTTTTGTTTCAGTTTCTTCTGATTTGAATCGCATAATCGAAATGTTTGCCATGCATACATATAGACCTCTATATGTATTATTCAAAATTGTTTGTGTGGCATGTTGGTTTGGCTTTGAACTGCGGCACGTTCAAGCAAGCAGCGGCAGCAGCCGCCGCAGCAAGGCAAAGTGAAAACGAAGCCAGGTTAAATAAGAAGTTAACAAAAAACAAAATCAAAAAAAAAATGTAAAGAAGCAAAAACTTTCGCTTTGGCTTTGGACTTGGCCATCAGCAACTTGGCCAAGAAGAAAACCAAGAAAAAGCAAATCGAAAAAAAAAAAAAAACAAAAACAAAAACTGAAATATCAAAAGTGATCTCTGCGAAGCCAAAGCTGGCTTGAACTGGCTGCGAATGACGCACAACTCTGGCATGGCTCTTGGCCACGCCACGACAATGGGCCACGACCTTTCTTATGTCACGTATTTACCGTTGCTGCCAGCCCTCTTTCTCTGCTCTTTCTCTCTCTCTCTCTTTTTGGCTGCTTCTTCTTGCTTGGCATTTCTTTGACTTTTCACTTTTTTGTTGGCTTCATTGAATGCAAATTTCGGCTTGTGGTCGCATGGCTGATTATGTCACGACACGCAGCACGCGTGGCACGACCCGCAGCATCTTTAGCCGACGCGAAGACCAAATCAAAAGACATGTAAAGGCCACGGCAGCTGCGTGATACAAACTCTATACAGGTCAGCTGAGACGAGATCTATATATGAATTACTTGAGCAAAAGTGAAATGAGAATTTGGAAATGGGAATGTGAATTAGAGAATGTGCTAAACTGAGAGACACGCAAGCCCACAACAGTTGAGGCTGCAAAACGAAAGCAAAAGTGCGAATTTCTCACGCACAAAACGCTGGAAAATGAGTGGAAATGAAAGCTAAGCTAGCGTTGCAGCTAAAAGCCTGATTTGGGAAAGTATCTCTAGGTATCTGTATACCTCTGTGTTCTAGTATCAACAAGAATTGCGACTAAATGCCCGCAAATTAGCATAAAAGTTGAAATAAGTTGAATAAATAAACGCGCAATATGAATGAACATAAACAAAAAGTAAATAAACAACACCAACAACAACAGCAACAACAACATGAGAAACATGTTTTCTTTTCCTTTAGCTTGCGCCAGTGCTATCAATAATCAAAATCATATGATGATAGTGCCCGAGTGCCCAGCAAATTGTGTAACAAACACAAGTGAAAGAGGAGAAGCAAAGGAAAACAAAACAAAACACATAAAATTAAATAGATTAAAGCCATAAATTATTGTATAACCAACATGAGTTGGGCAGAAGATGGCAAAAAAACCAGAGAAAGACGAGAGATAGAGAGAGCATAGTCGAGGTAAACCACAAACGATAAACAACAGCAGGTGCAGGTATCTGCAAGTCGGATGCGCTCGCCTTGAGCACTCTTACTTCTTTATATATATATATATTCATATCAGATATATGTAAATTGAAAGCGACAAATAGCTAAAGACTTTGGCTGCAGCAGGTGCAGGTATCTGCAAGTCGGATACACTCGCGCTGAGCACTCTTACTTATTGAGAGCAGGTATATGCAAAGTGAAAGCGAAGAACAACTATGAGGTCAACTCTGCAAAGACTTTGGCTGCAGGTATGGGTATCTGTAAGTTGGACACTCCCCTCGCGGGCACCTTTAACTTTAAGCTCAACTTATGCACAGCACATACAGATGTCTATAAAAGAACTAAAAACTAAACGCTACAAAGACTTTTCCGACAGTGGTTAGGGTGTCTTCCAGTCGTGCATTCCCATTCAGAGCACATCTATCTATAACTTTGGCATATGGAGAGCAGATCTCTATGGCAGATAATAATAATAATAACAGCTCAATTACAAAGACTCAACGTTTTAGGCAAACAACAGTGCGTATAATTAATATGAATATAAATATATATATGTATATATTTCGATAATTATATATATACATTGATAATTATATATAGATCCATAGCGTGAATCGGCTGGAAATTAACGTTCATTTGATTCATTTTTGCTGGCAAAGCTGCAGCTGTCATCGGATCTGTGTTCTCAAGCGCCTCTAATTACACAGAGTCAGCCTAATCTCTGGCTACAGAGAATAACAACTATATTATTTAGATTAAGACAAAAACGAACAAAAATGGCAACAAATCAACAGCTTATAAAACGCTCCTATCGCATTATCATCATCGTCATCAACATCATCATCATCATCATCGTCGTTGGGGTGGGCCAAATCGTCGTCGCTCGTAATGCGCATCTGTCTAAGCTAACTAACTAACTAAAAAAAATAAAGCTTCCACCTTAAAAGCGACGACAGCTGTAATTAGGGATAGTTACAACGGTTGACAGACCGTTCAGCATGCAATCAAGCCGAAGATGCAATCAAGTCGGGCATAACAGACTGTCTAATGCGTGCTCATGTTAAGTTGAAGACAGAGAGAGAGAGAGAGAGAGAGAGAGAGAGAGAGAGGAAGCAGCTAGTTCCATTTGTAGAGTTAACAGCTACTTTAACATGATGTTAAACCTAATTTGTATAGCTTAAGTGGCTTAGCTGGCATAATTATATGCTTAACAGTCACTTTAACATGCTGTTAAAAGTTTAACATTGGCCAACAGTTAAGGGTCAAGCTGCAAATTGAAGACAAACTGCGTTTGCATGTTAAGTGTTTAACAGTCAGTTAACAGCTGTACGTTAACATGCACTTAACATAACAAGCTTAACATTAGCCAACAGTTAAGGGTCAAGCTGCCTCTAATCTATGTGCAAATTGAAGACAAACTGCGTTTGCATGTTAAATATTTAACAGTCAGTTAACAGCTGTACGTTAACATGCACTTAACATAGCTGCTTAACTGGCTCTCGAGTTGCTCAACTCTGATCTAGCTGAGGCACAAATCAGTTGCATCTTAATCAAGTGAGTGCACTTAGAGCTACTTTTGGCAGGCACTGTCAGCGCTGCATCGGAATAAGTGAACTCAATTTGCGAGTGGCCAAAGACAGCGACAACAACAACAACAGCAAGGCGGAAAGTCAACAGAAATAGCTAAGCAGAAAACAGCGTAATAAAACTAAATAAATAAATAAATAAAGCAAATAAAAAATACATTTAAATCGAGAATCGAGAAAAACTAACAACAAGCTAAATGTTAACTTAGTCTGGCTGACTGTGACTGTGTGTGTGTGTGTCTGGGTGACTGTGTCTGGGTGTGTGTGTGTCAAGGGTGTGTATTCGAGTTGAGTGTTTATGCAGCCTCTGCTCTTATTTGCATTCACTCACGCCCGCGTATTATGGAATAGAAGAAAAACAATAGACCTTTCTCAACCAAAAAGAAAGTAAGTCAGCCGCCGACTGCTTCGCTGTGCTAATTTCCAATTAGTTTTTTGCCTTTTCGGTTTTTCGGTTTTTCGGTTTTTGGCGACAGTTCGAGTTCGACTTTTTTTGTGCAGTTGCGAATGAAAGTTGCTCGAATTATGTAAACATCGTGTTTTGGATCGTAACTTAAAATTCAAGTTTTATTTTTTTTATTTAACTTTTATTTTTTGTTTTTATTTTTAGCGTGAAGACTTGTTGATTGCCTAACTGTTAAATGAGGTTGAGAGAAAGAGTATGAGAAGTCGTGGGGAAACAAAGGCGATTTTTGAATCTCTTCTGATCAGGCTGAGATGATGGGGAATGAGAGGAGATACGATAGAAGAAGATATTTATATATATATAGGCAAAGAGGGCATGTTAGAAGGAGAGCGAAACTTATCTTCTGCTCAAGTGAGAAGCCATAAAGAGCAGAGCAAAGCTATATCTTTCCACTCCTCATACAACTCTTCTGCTCTGCCTTCTCCCGTCTTCTTCCCTCTCATCAGCTTCCAGCTGCTCCTTCAGCTTCAGCTATATATATATCTCTCTATTCTCTTCTCCTTTATATACATATATATATATAGATGAGTATGTTTCTATATATTGCCATATAGTATAGTCGTTATCATTCGAGATACTGCACGAAAAATTGTGATTCTACACAGAAATACAAAACAACGAGGGATAGGTCAGGCCCGGCATGCCACCAGCAGCACAAATATATATATATATATATATATATATATAAATATATAGTATATATAGTATATATGATATGGCAGTAGTACATATAATATATATATTTAATTTACTCTCTGGCAGATTTAGACGGGATTTTACGCAATTACTTAACTGTCGCCGGTCTTTGCGGCTAAACACGTTTTCAACTTGTAGTTTGGGGCTATTAATATATATATATATATATATATATACTATATCAACAATATATATATACTTATACTATAGATAGCACGCGTCATGTTCTATGGGAAAGACCCAGTTCGAAAAGCAGAAGAAGAAGAAGCTGAAATATTTGCATTAAGAGCCCGCTGCAGCTGTTAAAACTTCAGGCCAGAAAAGTCTGCTAAATTCATATTATTTGTTTGGCAAATGTTGGAATTATGTGTCAGCGGGCGCTATGATCTAAGCCATTTAGGTATCTGGGTTAGCGAATTCTAACTAGAATGGTTTAAGCCAACATTTGTTTGGCCTAAACTAGAGCGACGAAGTGCCTAGAGAAGTTCAAGTTTCGATGTTAACCAAATGTTAAGCAGCAGCAGATAGGATAAATGTTAGCCAGTAACAGCAGATGTTAGTTAACAGCCGGGCTGCTGTTACTGCCAGACAAGTCTGACTCATTGCCTGGCTTAAAGAACAACATCTGCTGGAATACGTTCAAGTGCATCCGTACAGAATGCTTCCAGGAATCCGTGTTGATGCGTCACGGCGTACACTGAGTCACAGATGGGATATAAGATTTGACTGAAGCACTTACGTTTGCCCTTGGCCAGGCCGCTGGCCACCTGCAGGAATCCGTAGACGGCGATGATAACGCAGGGCAGTGCTATCACGCTGAAGGACACGTAATCCATGTGCTCAAAGTAGTTCGTGATTTGCTCCATTTTGTTGTATTTGTTATTTTTAGTTATTTAACTTTTGTTTATTTTTCTTTTCTTTTCTTAACACTTCTACACTTAGCACATAAAAAAAATAAAATTAAAAAATAATTTTGTACGCAAAGAATTTTTGCTGATTTTTGTTGTTGTTGTTTAGGGGGCGCAGGCGCGCGCGCTTTTCTTTTTTCGGTTTTTTTTTCTTTTTTTTAGATTTTCGATTTGTTTCCAATTGGACGTTTCATATTATCCAATTGGATTCTTGGCAAATTTCGGTATTCACGTTTCGTAAGAGTTTCTGCTGCGCTGCTCTTGTTACTCTCTTTCTCTTTCTCTTTCCTTTTTGTTTTTATTTGCCTGCACAAACGGTTTTTTTTTCTTTTTTGCTGCTGCTGCTGCTTCGGCTCGCTCGCTCGCTCACTACTCAACGCTACTTGCGGTAATTGTTGTCTGTGGCAACGTGTGCTGCGTATCCTTTGGCTTGTTTACGTGCCACTGTTGTGTTGTTGTTGCTGTTGTTGTTGGTTTTGCTCTTGCTTTTCTCGTTGCTGTTGTTCTTGTTGTTGTTGCTATGGGCTGGCAATGTTGTAAAGCCATGTTTTGTTTTGCATGGACCCGTTAAATAACTGTAACAGCAATTCCACAATTGCATTTGCCGCAGACAGAACAAAAAAAAACAAGCAGCGAAAACAAATATATATATATATATATATTTGTGTATATATACGTATTTATAAATCAAATAGAATTGGGCAATTCGCGACGACTGGGCATATATAATTTATGATTTTCGTTTATATTGAGAAATGCACACGAAAAACGGGACCGGAATTCATTCAGAATCGCGATTTATGCTTGTGCGCGCGCCGACCGACCGTTCACACGTCCGTCTCGTTCGGCTTTGTTTTTGCTTCTGCTTCTTCTGCATCTTATGTTAAGCTTAACATGTTTGCTTTATTGACTTTCTTGTGCAGCGACGCTGCGCAGCGCTGCGCCGTCGCTGTTAAGAGCATTGCGGGAGAGTTCCTCACACAATCTCACGGCAAACGCAAGCACATGTCGCTGTTAACTCACTTTGGCACTGTTAGCTCGGCGAAATGAGCGCAGCACGCTGTTAATGTGCCGCTCGCGCGCTCTCGCAATGTGAAGTGCACCGTGGGCGCAAAATGATTTAATGTGACGCCAAAATGTGACCTATGCGGCCAAGGGCAATTCAGTTGAATAATGGAGCTTAAATCTTATAGATAATTAGCATAGTGTGAAAATTTAATTTTTAATTAGTTTTTTCAATCATTCAAATCAATAATAAAATATATATAAAATTTAAGAAATATATATTTCTTTAAATATATAAATATATATATTAAGCAAATATATATTGATACGGAAAATATGTAATTTATGGATTTTTTATAACATATTTCTGTATTAAATGAATTTCATCACATTTGAACGGCTGTTCATTCGGCTGTTAACCACTGTGCCATGCTGAGTCAGCTCTTTTCATTTCGCTCTCGCTCTCGCTCCCACTCTCGCTCTCTTAGCTGCGCGCTCTTAATGAAATAGCACGCGGTTCGCGATCGTAATAACAAAATGCCAAATAGCACGTGAGTCAAGCTGATTCAGAATGAATATTTTGGCTAAACTTGTTTTAAGAATAGCCAAAATTTTAATGGAATGGAGTGTATAATATTCATAAATATCTATATATGAATAGACGAATGAATACAATGTGATGTCACTTGATTGACTACAATATATATGTACATATATACATATGTGGATATATGTATATGTATGTTTATATACGATGTTTATCGGAACAATTCAATTAGCTCTGATACTTGGCCGCATTTAACTATTTAGCCTTGGCTCTATTGCACTACCCCTGGCTGGGGGTTGCCTTGGGCCACTCGCCTATTAGCAACATGCAACATGCAACAGACACACACACACACACGCACACACAAAGGGTCGCACTCGAGTGCCCCACGAGGAGCCTCTTCGCGCATTGTCAGCTCAAAGCCTCAAAGTCTTGAGCGCAGGTAAGGGTATTCCGCAGTCGAGTGCAGCCCATCGATTGATTTTTTGCTGCAAATGGACACGTACGCCTGTCTGCGCCCTGGTTGCTGCCACAAGGTAAGGGCCACTCACAGCGAGACACTTAAGGGTTGGGGGCGGACCGGTGCGGGGCGGGGCGGGGGTTGGCTGCTCCTAGTAACAGGCAAAGCAAACTTTGGCCTTCCGCCCCGTCCGTTGCAAGTCCTTTGCCAGGAGCTCGATGCGTGTTTCGTAATTAGAATAAAACACAGAACGGCAGATATACATATATCTATCTATATATATCTATCTGGCCATCTGTATAAGTGGCGAAGTGCATGTCAGCCACGTCAGCTCCCAGGCTGACTGAATACCTAATTGCCACATCCTTGACATTTTGTTTTCCTCCACATTTCCCTTCGATTAAACATGGAACATTTATTCACAGTCTAACTATAGATTAACTGTCAAAGTTGAGTATTATTTATAGACTAGGCTGGCTATAGCTATTATATACTCAATTATATATATAAAGTTCAAGATAAACATAAAAAACTATCGACTAACGAATTTTTTGATTGCAATTTAATAAAAATATTTGCAAAATATATATATATATTCATGTATTTTTTATATTTATAAAATAAATATATATATATAATCACTATCAAAATCTATTAAAAAAAAAAACAAGTTTTCAAATAAAGTTCAAATTTTTAAATATTTTTAGCTTTTTGATATCTGGAGTTCTGTTGCCTAGTTTTAAAAATTGATTTTTTACTTTTAAAAGGTCTACAAAAAAGGTAAAAAAAATTAAAAACAAAAATGTATATAAATTTTATATATGTGAATAAAAAAATGTATAATGTATATCAGAATTTAAAAACAAAATTTTTTTATATATTAAATTTTTTTGCTTTTTTTTGCTAATATTCTGAAAAAAATTTTAATATAAAGAAATTTAAAAAAAATAATGAAGAATATATTAAATTGTTTAATAAAAACAATTTTTTTTGTATCTACAAATATTTTAAACATTTTTTTTCATTTTAAAATTTGTTTCAGAATTTAAAAAAAATTTTATATAATAAAATTTTTTAAAATAAACACATTTGTTGTATTCACATATATTCTGAAAACTAAACAAAAAATTTAAAAAATTTTCTTTTCAGAATTCAAATTAAATAAAAAAAAATGTTAATATTTTTTTTGTATATTGAATTTTGTAATATATACACATTTTTTGTATTTACACAAATTCTGAGAATTAAAAAAATATTTTAAAAAATTTGTTTTTTTTTCAGAATTAAAAAAATATTTTATATAGAATTTTTTAATATAAACAAATTTTTTGTATTAAGAAAAATTCTGAAAAAATCTGCAATATTCTTAAACTGTGAATTAAATATATACTAACTGCTAAATAATATCGATATATATATATATGTATATATGTATATATATATATGTATATGTACATATATATGTATATGCATAGGCAATATCAGACGCACAAAGGTATGTGTATCTATGTATGTATGTACATAGATATATCAGTCTATTCATGCAGCTGCTTACATATGTCAAAAAAGTGCCAGCCAGGTGTGTGCGTACTCCAGGTGTGTCTGTCCTCGTCCCTCCCTCTTCCCCTCTGGCTCTCTTCCTCTCCTTCTCGCTGTCTCTTTGTTTGTTTGCGCAATTGATGAAGCGATCGCTGCCCATAATGGGGCATCTCAGCGAGCAACAACCTCAAGAGCGCGCGAGCAGATGTCCTTGCACAATGCGTGATACAGTTACAAGTTTCGTCATGCGGCCACCAGATGGCGTCAGGCTAACATCTGTTCGCTTGCTCAATCTCTCCCTCTCTCTCTGCCTCTCTCTCTCTGTGTGTGTAAATCTGAATGCTATCTGGTTGAGCTCAGGTTCAACGAAACATCGCTGCCGAAATGTTAATGACTCGATGCGATGCGACGCGCAATTGCAACCCTCGCTCGCTCGCCCTCTCTCTCTCTCTCTCTCTCTCTCTCGCCCCCTCTCCCTCTTTCTCTGCAGCTGTCTCCAGGCCCGCTACGCAGTTGGCCCCCAAAGTTTCGCTGCTGTTGGAGCTGGCTTGGCGACTTTATTCGGTTCGTTGAACCGCAGCGAAGGACTTGGCCTGGCACAGCCCCACACCGTATCATCAACCCCCCGCCACCCCACCCCTTCGACCACCCCGCCAGCCCCTATCGTGTGCTGCTGGCTCCCATGCACACCCACACATTTCCTGTTTTGGTTCGTTTCTCTTGAAATATTTTTTTTTATGGCCTTTTGATAAATTTACTCCAAATTTATGCGCTATTCGAAATTTATACAAATGCAACAAGTTTCACATTTCTCGTCGATGTTGTTGTTGTTGTTGTCTCTGTCTCTGTTGTTGTCTGTTGTCTCTCGCGGCGCAAATGCGCAATTTCTAACGCGTTTAGCATCATAAATAATTGCAAATTTTTTAACATTTTTTTTTAAATTTATTTTTATTATTTTTTGAAGGTTTTCGGATGTTTGGGGCGTGGCACTTACCCATAGACCAGTTAAGGCAGAAAGCAAATTTTGTTAACTTACCTGAAAGAGAAGAGAAACAAAGAAAAAGAAGTTAACATTGGTAAATAACAGAGTTAATAGACATAACAGAGTTAACATATAACTTAATAACAGAGCTAATAGACTTAACATAGTCAACATGGTTTACAGCATTACAGAGTTAACATACATACAGAGCAGCGAAATGTTAAGTGCCTCTGCAGACTACACCTTAACAGCGCGCTGTTAACTGATGAGCTGTCCTTGCGGAAGCACTGCTATCAGGCAAATGTCACAATGATTTGTTGACTTCGATTGCAATTTTAATCGTATTTGGGGATTTTTATGATACCCCGTGCCATGATGGGTATATTAGTTTTGTGTATGTGTATGTAAGAGGTGGAAGCAGGAGGGGTAGACTGAGCTAGATTAGATTAGTTTAGTGCAGGTAAAGAGAGAAAGAGAGAGAGAGAGAGAGAGAGAGAGAGAAAGAGAAGAGTGAAACAGAGAGAGAGAGAGAGAGAGAGAGAAAAAGAGTGAGAGAGAACGTCCTTAAGTAGGTGTCCCTATATGTATTTGCTATGCATGCCTATACAGGGTATCTTCTAGTCGGGCACTCCCTACTACTGCTGCTTAACTGCCACTAAAGCTAATTGATTGATGAGACATGCAGAAGGAGATGTTAGCCATATGTTAGCTTTATGCTAGCTATAATGCTATCTATGTATATAAAGATATATCTATAATACATATACATATACCCAATTATATATACTTCAATATTCCAATAGTTCTTTTGTTAGAGAAAACAGCTTAATTGTGCCGTTAACAATTCAATTGAATAGCCTTGGGCAAAGTTGGCGAAAAGCTTATCGGTGAAACGAACCGTTGCCGCTGTTGGCTTTTGCTGTTAAGGCGTTAACAGCAGCTGCTGCTGTTAACATCATAGCTTGAACTTTGTGCAGCAAAAGTTACATTTGGTGTCTGTTCTGTTAACAGCGACGCCAGCAGCGACGCGGGCAGCGACGATGGCGACAACTGTTGCGCGTGCTGCAGGCCATTGGGCAACAGCGGCAGCAGCGCAGTTCGTTCAACTGGCGCAATTTCAAAATATTGGGCCAGGTTTATTGAACCAACTTATATAGACGAGACTATATATATGTATATAGCGCTAAATGATCTGTGGCAGCAACAACCTTAGCCACGGGCGCGTCGCTGTCCTTGGCTTGCGCCAGCGCCGCAACTTGTTGGGGTAGGCGACATTTCGACTGTGCGAGGGGGCGACGCTAGGGGGGGTGGTGCTAAATAATTAATAAATTGTAAATTATCAGCATATTGTGCATGTTGTCATTCATTCAATTTGCATTGCGTTGCATTCTTGGCTCATGGTCAACAAGAATTTGTTGCTGTTGTTGCTGTTGTTGTTGCTGTTGTTGCTGTTGTTGTTGTTGTTGTTTCGTTGCCTCGTTTCCTGTCTGTTGCTCTCTTTGTTCATCAACATCTGCCGATTACGCACAGGAAGTAATGCACAAACACAAACTCGCACACACACACACACCTGTGGCACGTGGCATAACTGCATTTCGGTTAAGCATTGACTAAGCCCGGAACCACTCGACTAACTGCACTTCTCCGATCTCTGATCGCCCCAACGGAAGCGACAGACAGCCTGACACTAAGAGCGCTGTAATTGCGTCTTTCTGAACACGAAACATCATCATTAATGTCCGACGCCAGCGGGCGGGCATAATAACTTTTTGTTTTTATTTGTGCATAAAAATAACAACAATAAATCAAATTGAAAACAATAATATGAATAAATATAATAATAAATAAATATATAAATACAAATATAAAAATATATTAAAAAAAAAATATTTTGCATATTTAAATATTTAAAAAATATAAAAAAAATGTAAGTAAATAAAATATTATATATTTGTATTCAAGAAAATCAAATTAAAAATACTTTTAAAAATTTTATTTTATTTTTTTAATATAATAAAAATAAAAAAAATTTTTTTATTTAAATATTTATTTTTGAAATATATAATATAAATAATAAAATAAACAAAATATTATATATTTGTATTATAGAAAATCAAATTAAAAATTCTCAAAAAATTTTTTTAATATAATAAATATAAAAATATGAAAATTAAATATTTTTTTTTAATTTAAACATTAATTTTTCTATTTTTTATTTTTATTGTATTAAAAAAATTCAATTAAAATATTTTTAAGTATTTTTAGTTTCATTTTCTATAATACAAAAATATATTTAAATATTTTTAAAAAAAATCACTTATTTATTAAAATAAAGAAATCATCATATAAATTATTAATTTATAAAAAAAAAATATATTTTCTAAATTAAAACAATAATTTTAATTTGATTTCTTTATAATAAAAATATATTTTTTATGTGAAAAATAAGTAACTTATTAATTTAAATAGAAAAAAGTTTTGTATAATTTTTTTAATTCCAAAAAATATTTAAAAAAAATTATATAAATAATTTTTTGCTTTTTTTTTAAATAAAAAAAATGTATTTAAAAAAATGCAACTTATTTATTAAAATAGACAAAATGTATAGTAATTTTTGTAATTCAATGAAACATATTTAGGTAAAGTAAAAAAAAATTGTTTGATTTGATTTTTTATATAATGAAAAACTTATATTTTATTTTTATTTTTTTAAATGTGACCTATTAAAATATGTAAAAATAAATTATATTCTGTATGTATATATTTTTTCTATATATTCATTTTTTTTTCAATTTAATTTAATTAATTATTATTAAATAAATAATAAATAAATTAAATTTATTTATAATTTTAAAATAATTTTTTTTTATATTTTTTTAACCCTTTCCAAAATACCTATTTAATGAAATATTTAAGTTTAAGTTAGAATTTAATAAAATTTGTAATTTAATAAATGATTTTTAATTTTTGGCAATGCTGCGTATGCGCGATATTGCATATTCAGCCTATAAACCCTCGAAACTTGATATAAATATTTAATAAAAATTCGATTTCTTGGCAACTTAAAATCAAATTTGAGTAAGTTGAGAAACAGATACATGCGGATATACATTTATGCATATAATACATATATGTATATGTATATATATGTATATATGGAGGCAATTTCAGCACGATAATATTGTGCGCAATTATGAATAAGTAAAATTGCATCAAGTTCCATTGACATTGCTGTTAATTGAGAGCAGCAAATGAAAATAAATAAATTAAAAGCGAACGCAGCATTTATCAAAATGCGAGCAGATACGACGCGGCGACGGCGACGGCGGCGTATGCGTAATATAAAGAATTATCGCAACAATTTGGCGATAAGTTGGCGTATGACAAATATGCGAATATATATATATATATATATAAATTTGAGCCATGAGCCACAGCGGGTTGAATGGGCAACACGTACAAAAGTCGCAAAAACAAAAAGAATCGAGCGACAACAGCAGTCAGAAATGTTGAGGTAGCATAACAGAGGCAGAGTGCGAGTGCATTAACAGCGCAATGTTAACTAACAGCAGCAGCCATAACAGCAGCAGCAGCAGATGGGCAAGCTAAAAGCTCTGCGGCAAAAGCTCATTGCTTAAATGACTCTGCATGTGTGTGAGAGAAAGAGAGAGGGTGAAAGAGAGAGTGAGAGAGAGTGAAAGAGAGCGAGAGGTGTGAATGTGTTGTATATTTGGCAATTGAATTCTACTGCGCGTTTAGTGCATTGAACCTATTGTTTATTCAATTTTGGGCAATTCATTTGGGTTTGTTCGATATGCGACGCTAAACAGAAACTGCTGATAATTTATAAAAGATAGCAGAGAAAGAAAGAGAGAGAGGGGGAGCGGAGAGAGAGGGGTAGATCATGGGGTAAGCAATAGAAAGCTCAAGGCAATCTGCAGACAAATGTTCAATGCCAATGCCAAACTGAAGAGCCCAACAACCCGCGCCCCTATCTGACAGGCACAGTGGGGCGGCGGCATGTTTAACCTCGAAAATAACAAACTTTTTGGCTTTCAAGTTCATTGGCGTGCTTTAACCTCTTTCGAGTGCGTTGCCTCGCCTCGCCTCGCCGTAGTTGTTGCCGCTGATCTTCGTCTTTTAAGTGCATGTGTTTTTTGCATTTATGATTTTAATTATTATTTTCTTAATGGCGCATTGCTTAGCTGATAAATATATATAGAGATATATACGTATATTGCTCATCCTTGGCCGGCATCGTTGCCGGGTTGTCAGCGATCTGTTCCTAGATAGATGCCCACAGATAGCTATATAGATAGTCGCCCGGGGCGAGAGATCGACAATTGTCGTGCTTGTGATTCACGGGACTTTGCTTCTCGGAAATATGTGATTTACAGTACTTAAATATAATAGCAGCCAGCGCGTAAGTGTTTCCCCATAACACAGACTGATAAACAAATCCGTAAAGTTTACGCTTTTAGTAGAAACTCTTTTGTTTTTACTTGAATTTGAGCGTAGATTAGTAATACTAGTCAAATGTTTATATGCAGGGCTTATAGCTAAATGGCATATCATTAAGATTGACATATAGTTTGCCAAACGAGCTAGTTCAAGAGTTCTATATATGAACTGCTCGTATACATATGAACTTCTACTCATTTGCTTTTCCTAATATGCTCATATGTCATCTCTCTCTCTGATATATATATATATATATATATATATAATATATCTTATCTTATTTATATATCTGTCTATCTGGTTAATATCCTCGGACAACAATTATTATATTGCTGTCTTTTCGAATTCAACTTATAATAATTATAATTAATAATATTTGCACTTTTTTCAGCTATAAAAGCAATAGATAAACAAAAATGAACTAATTCTACATATAGCTGAAATAATTTAATAATAACTATTTAACGCCCAATTATTGTTTATACTTTGCTAATAGCCTAGGATAATACTTATCTTATTGCACTCCATACGAACTGAACTCATAATACAACATAAGTTAATTTTTTACAATTATTGCTGCAAAGTGAACTAGTTCTCTATATAGTTCACATATGAATTTAATAATATCTATAATTTATCTAATATTTTCGCTCATTTTCATATTTTTATCTACTTAAATGCCCTTTCAATATTTGCTCAGGTGCCCGCACACAGTGTCCCACTGTACGCGCTGGCTCGGCAATCAGCTGTTTTCTTTAAAAGCGCGCAGCTGTTTGCCGTTGTTGGTGCTTCTGCTGCTGCTTCTGCTGTTGGTGCTAGTGCAAAACGTGCAACGCGATAACTGCGACTCTGCTGCTTGTGCGCAAAACAAAAACAGAGCGAAAAGAGGAAAACAAAAACAAGCAACGGCGCAGAGACTTGGCGTAAGGCACGAAGACAAGCGCAAAGGCAATAACAAGAGACTCACATGTCGATGTCGTTGGTGTTGTTGCTGTTGTTCTTGTTATTGTTGGTGCTGGTACCGTGTGTGTAGGTAACCGCTGATCGTTGTTGTTGTTGTTGTAGTGTGCATTGAGCAATGCTGCTGGCATTGTAGTTGCTGCAATCGCTGTATGTTTTGTTGTTGTTGTTGCTGATATCTGCGTACGGTATTTGGCCCAATGCATTGGACGCGCATTTGAATTGTAAAACATTTTGACAACCTGCTTGGTATTGTGGCCATAGCCACTCTTGTTGTTGTTGTAGTAGTTGTAGTTGTCGTAACTGTATGCATTGCTGCTTCTGTACTGCTTGCGTCGCTGCTCCTGCTCCTGCTCGGGTCTGCGCTTGTACGCCATCGATGCGCCTTCAGTACCGTTAATTGTGCTCACTGGAATCAGCTGCATTTTGCTCTAAGTCGTAAGTCCGTGCAGTGCGTAGCTCTAGCTCTCGCTCTTCCTCTCCTTCTTCTGCTTCTTTCTCTTGATTTCCTTCTGCGCGCAGTTTTCGTCCGAGTGGCCAGAGCACGCGCATAGTAGTTTTAAAGTTGCTTTGATGGCGAGCAGTCTGTCTGTGGCCTGCCAGAAACTCACACGGGGCCGCCGCACGGCTGACGTCAAAAGTTTGGCGGCACGCGAAATTCGTTTTACGCAGCACTTGGGGGAAATTGCCTCCGCACCACACACACACGAGCGACGCGAGAACAAAACAAAAACAAAAAAAAAACAAGTCGGAAATCTGTTTTACGGCCAACTAAAATTTGAAAGACGCTTGCCAATGCTTGTCTCCGGTATTTTGTCACTTTTTGGTATTTTCAGTTAGTAGTTTCTTGAAGATTTTGGCGAACTTCTTGCTCAACACTAGCGCAAGCAATTGCAATTGCCCAGCTGCCTAACTTGTTGACCAGCAACAACAAAATAAACGTCTGCTGCGGCCGCCGAGTATGATTGACGCTCGGCATGGACGGGCAACGGCAGCGGCAGCGCAGCGTCTCTCTCGTGCGTACCGAGCGAATGAACTTGCGCTGCCCACGGTCGGTCGGCCGCTGCATGTGTGTGTGTGTGTGTGTGTGTGTGTGTGTGTGTGTGTGTGTCTGTAACTGTAGCAGCGACGCCGGCGTCGAGGTGGCCTGCCAAACAAAGAAAAAGACAAGCGCTAGCTGCGCTGCTGACGCATGTCTCCAATTGCGCCTAACCCAATTCGAGTGTCGTCATTTGGTTTGCGGTCATGGAGCGGCAGCGCAGCAGCAGCAATCGAAAAGCTCCCCAGCTGCAGCAAAGAAAGCTTTCACGCTGCAGCGCAGCGCTGCTTGTGCTTTGGATCTTATAGCATATGCTATGTTAAGGAAATGCTAATTGCGACTTCATTTTACTGTTACTCATTCTCGCACTCTTCGCTTTGCACTTGAGCAAACAGCGAAGCAACGGCCGTTGCTATACACATGTACATATGTATGTATGTAAGTATGTAGTAGGGACGCACCGTGGCTCTCGCGCATGTTAATCGAAATTTAAAATTGACAATCGAAATGATTGATAATCGAATGAATCGATGGGAAATATTTGACGTTTATACTTTATAGTAGTATATGAACAACAACAAAACAGTGAACATATGTTATATTTAGTGTAATCGATGGTACCGAGAGATATGTATAGTGAATTAAAGCAATATATTCTGTGAAATAATGTTATATTTAGTGTAATCGATAGGAGTTAAGGGTATTTATACTGAATTATGGTAGTATGTTCTATGAATTATGATTGTATTTATATTATTATATTATATATCGATAGAAGTTGAGGATATTTACACTTTAAATCAGCATTAACTATGATTTATTATTATATTTACAGTAATCGACAGGCCTGAAGGGAATTCATACTGGATTGTAGCAGTATATACTATTATAATATAATAAAAATATTTGTTATAATTTTCTTAAGTACTTACCTAATGACACAGGTGTAAAATGAAGGTTTGTCTTAATTTTCCTTAATTTTCCTTTAATTTTCACAACTTTCCAGCTACTTTTCTTTGCAGACCTGCGAGGATCAGCGCGTGAAGTCAACTGCGTGCAGGCGTCCACCCACGGACACCTTTATAGGCAGGCGCACGCAGGTAAGCTGCTACCTGCCAAGCGATTAAAAACGCATTGCGGCTAGCCCACAGGTAGTTATGGACTGCGAGTCTCCTGCCAGCCAGCCTGGACATGCAGGCGCGTGTCGCGTTTCTGCCTGGCCCATGGACCACTGTGCCAGAAGCTTTCTAATGCAGCTTTGCTCGAGAGCTTTGATTTGAAACTTGGATGCGCGTGCGCCAGAGAGAGTTACGGAGAGAGAGAGAGAGAGAGGCGCGATAAGCGCAGTTGGCTTTCTGCTTTGTGCTCGCAATTCTAAACAAAAGCCCCACGCGCCCGAGGTGTGCGCGCGATTGCCTGTGGCTGGGCGCTCGAGGCAGCTCCGGGCACGTACGATCTTGGCCAGAGTTTAGCGTCTCTGTAGATACACACACACACACACACACACACACATACATACAGAGGGCTGTAGATACATGCATACATGCCGCCACTCCCCCTCCTCCCAGCCCTGTGCCAATTGCGTTTCAGTTTCAGCTCAGATCTCGGCCAAATGCTTCAGCTGTGAGTCAGACTCCCCCCTTTGGAGCACACGCAGAGAGAGAGAGAGAGAGAGAGAGAGAGAGGGTGAGTGGGTGGAAGAGGCAGGTAAACAGGCCGCACAAATGGTGTCAGTGTGTCATGTTTGGCTCTTGTGGGACGTCAAATGCTCAGGTAAATGCAAATAACATAAGGAAGTCAAGCAAATAAAGCGCGAAAAATGATAATAAAAACAAAAAGAAAACACAAAACAAAACAAAGAGACGAAAACAACTTTGAGCAGAGCGCAAAATCGAGCTGATGTGAGAAAGTCTGATGAATTTTGCATATATATGAATACAATATATATTAAATAAAATATAAAAAATATATAATAATAATAGATATATATAATATATAAATATAGTACATATATATCTATATATAACACATAAAATATATAAATGTAATATATCCCAAAAGTTCTATTTCATTAAAAAAAAATCTGAAGAACAGAAAAATTAAATAAAAAAATTTAAATAATTTTTTTTTTTACTTTTAAATAAAGTAAAAAATTAAAAAAAATATAAAAAAATATGTTTGCATAGAGAAATTCAAACTGAATAGCGAAAGGTGCTCTAAGCCAAGTTCCAGCTAGATACGACAGCTATATAGATATATATATATATACCATATATCCCTATCAGCTTGAGAGCTGGAACTATCGAATGCAGTTCACACGTAAAATAGATAAAAATATATATATTTTTTGTTGACTTACCCATTTTCCCATTTATATATATGTATATTTATGGCTCTCCCAACCGATATTATATAGTGCACTTAAAACTTTTCTTTTTTTCTCGCCTTGTGGCAGGTCCGCTCGCGAGCGCGTTCGTTTATCAACTAAGCGCCGAGCTGAGCTTGAAACGTGCATAAAAAAAAGTGAAGAATAAAACGAAGAAGAAATAAATCCAAAATAATGACAATAAATGGAAAATGCAAATAGACTCACGACGAATTCGGCAAGAAGCGCTCTGAGCATACACACAGAGCTTTCATTTTCATTTTCCAAGCTTCAAGCAATGAGATAAGGCATCGCTTGAATGTATCTGAAAACCTAAGATCAATAAACAGCCACGACTCTACACTATATACACTATATATAGGCGCTTGATTCTGTTAGTCTTAAGAGTTGAAGGCTTAATCCAAGTTTAGCTTAAGAAAATCGCATGGAAAGGCAGATGCAAGAGCAGGCGGATAGATGAAGAGAGCGAGGAATAGACTCCTCGTAGTCCATTCACTAAGGTGGACAGACGAACGGATAGACTCCTTGTAGTGCCCTCACTCGAACGGACAGGTGAAGAGACGGACGGATAGACTCCTTGTAGTGCCCTCACTCGAACGGACAGGTGAAGAGACGGACGGATAGACTCCTTGCAGTCCTTTCACTCGGGTGGACGGAATTCAGGCAGAGGAACAGCCACAGGCAGACCAAGAGATGAGCTAGGATTCAGGCAGAAAAACAGCCACAGGCCTTGTAAGCCTTTCACTCAGACGAATAGACGAACGTATAGACTCCTTGTAGTGCTTTCACTCGAACGGACAGGAGAAGAGACGGACGGATAGACTCCTTGCAGTCCTTTCACTAGGGCAGACGGAATTCAGGCAGAGGAACAGCCACAGGCAGACCAAGAGATGAGCTAGGATTCAGGCAGAGGAACAGCCACAGGCCTTGTAATCCTTTCACTCAGACGAATAGACGAACGTATAGACTCCTTGTAGTCCCCTCACTCGAACGCACGGACTCCTTGCAGTCCTCTCACTCCTTAGGCAAAAATTATTAAATTTATACGGAGTGTCCCAAAGCTCACGCAAGAAGTAATTTGTATAGAAAATACAGGTTTATAATTAAAAATTGTAAATTGTTTATTGAATTATATAGTATACAGTATAGGGTTACATATAGGGTTATCTATATCATAATGGATAAGTGATAAAGTCGCGAAGACTTTGCCATGATTGCTGAGCGTGAAAGTGGCCGAATTTCGTTGATTTTTCCTCCAAGAAGAAGGCCTGTGATGGTTGCATTTGCCTCTCAATAAGCGCTTTTGATGTTGATGTTGCCTCCAAGAAGAAGGCCTGTGATGATTGCATTTGCCTCTCAATAAGAATTTATCGATTTGCTGAGTCCCAAAAGCGACAATTTTGGCCAACAAAATGAGCCTCAGGAGCTGAGGACTTATTCCAAGCATCAGCATTAGCAGTGTTGCTGCCAAACTGTGAAAAGTAATTTTTTCTGTTGTGCAGCGCTGCATATTTAGTAGTTGGGATCAGCCGGCTGCCACGCTGTGTTCTTTCAGTGTTGTTTTACAACACTAAAGCGCGCGAGTGGCGCCAAGCTCAAATTTTGCGTGTGATTTAGGCGACTTTTTCGAAAGCAAAGCAGATATGAATGAATATATAGAGAAATATATATAATTATTTATGTTATTTATGTTATTTATGTTAGCTTCATTCAGAGCACCTGACAGTGCTGCCCATGTCTACATATATCGATATTAATTGCCGCAAGCATAACCTCAACCTTCCTTTTTTTGACAATTGACTTTGAGTTTGTTTTTTTTGGCAGCGAGCTGTGCACGCTTTGACAACTGTCGAACGGAAATACAGAAAAATCTCTCTCATTTGAATTTTGTGCAGCGAAGAGCTCGGAGCAGCCTGAAATTTGTTCAACTTAAATAATTCGATATGAATCCGTGGAATAGTGAGGAGGTGAGTGAAATGAAATTAAATTAATCAAAGTGCTTAGCTGAGACCGCTTCCAGGAGCACGTGGCTGAGGCGCAGTATGACAATGCCAATGCCAATGGCAATGGCAATGGCAATGGCAATGGCAATGGGAATGGCTCTTACGATTGGCCGGAGGACTCGTCGGCTGGGGCTGTGGGTGGCCAGGCTGAGGAGTCGGATGTGCCGTTCTTTGCCAGCAACCTGAACTACTATCCAGATTTGCCGCAGCCGGAGAAGGTGGATATATACAAGTCCTTCCACGAGTGGCTGACCGATGGTGGAGTGCGTAAGGAAGGCAAGCCAATGGTTTTCCTGAACCACAGTCAGATGCAGATGATATTGCAGGGGGAGCGGGGGGAGCTGAAACTGTACGATCAGCACAAGAAGGAGATGGAGGAGGAGGAACAACGGAACCAGCCGAGTGCCGAGCCGGATATGGAATGGTTCAGAGAGCAGCAGATACTGTTCCAATCCAAGTGGCGGCAGCTTCAGCAGGCGGAGAAGCAGCGGATTGAGCGGGAGCGGCAGGAGAAGCTGCAGCAGCAGCAGCAGGAGCAGCAGCAGGAGCAGCAGCAGCAGGAGCAGCAGCAGCAGGAGCAGCAGTTTCAGGAGGAGCAGATAAGTCAGTCGAATCGGCAGGCGCAGGAGTATGAGTTTGAGGAGCAGCAGCAGGAGCAGCAGCAGCAGCAGCAGGGACTGCTCAAAGAGAAGAAGAAAAAGATGTACCAATTCAGGCAGACACGAAAGCAGAAGCGGGCACAGTTCCAGTACAAGCGGCAGCTGGAGCAGTTCCAGGAGAAGCAGCAAATGTTCCAGAAGAAGCAGGATCTCTTTAAAAAGAAACAAGAAGAGTTCCAGCACAAGCAGGAGCTGCTCCACAAGAAGCAGCTGCTCTTCCACAAAAAAAAACCACGGCAGCCGCAGCCGCAGCCGCAGTGGTCACAGGGGTCACAGGAACAGTGGCCAAAGAAGCAGCAATGGTTCAAGCAGAATAAGCAACAGTTCGAAGAGAACCAGTACCAAGCACAGTCGGAGGAGGAGGACTCGGATCAGCCAGCTCCAATAAGCGAGGAGCAAGCGAGAGCCTTCCAGAAGCTGGGCGAGATGGTTTACGCCGCGACTCAGCAGCGCAACGGGCAGCCGCTGCTGTCTATGTGCGCGCTGTCCGGCATGAACGGCGTGGAAATCGCTAGCGTCCTGATGGCCGCCCATCTCGTCAAGCACAACCAGGATCCCAAGGAGAGCTCCATGCTCACCCACTTCGATGTCGACGAGCTGCGCAGCTACGTCGTCGACACAAGCGAGATTCAGGGCGTCATCTCGCGCTGCCTGCGCCGCGAGCAGAATCTCCATAGCACTGTGCCGCAAGTGGGCCCGCCGATGGCTCAGGAGCTGCCACACCCACCTGGCCAGTGGGGGGCCAAGCCGAAACGAAAGCCCAAGAATAGGAGGCCAGCCAACGGCCGCCAGGGCCAGCAGCTGTCGGACGCCAGGGCCCATGAAAAGTTCATAAGACCCTACCTTGTGCTGACCAGCGAGTGGCAGCCAGACACGGCCAGCTACGATTACAAGCTAAGGTCGACGATATGCAGATATAACTGAGAATTGCCGAGAAGGGTCATAGAGGGAGGGTATGGAGAGAGGATATGTGTGGAAAATGGAAGATGGAAGATGGAAGATGGATGGTATGGATATGTGTGGAAGATGGAAGAGAAGCAGTGATAGAGAGCGATAGAGAGAGAGAGGGAGAAGAAGAGTGAGAGAGAGAGAGTTAGCAAGGAGAGAATTGAGGAAGAGAAAGATAGAGAAAGGCAATGAGGAAGAGAGGGAGTAAGAGAGTATATCTCTATAGAGATAGCTAACTAAAGGACAAGGGCTGCTGAGGCCTGGGAATGGGCGTGTGGGAGTATCGCTAGATTGCAACTTTGTTGCCCAGTGGCGATAGGATATTGCTTCCATATGCATATATATGTATAATTCGATTTGATTATACTTTCAATAAACTGAATGTAGTTCAAGTTGAATGCATTGTTTTGCGCAGCAATACAAATTTGTTGGCGACTCGAGAATCACAAGTGCAGATTGCGCCTATATAGACTATATATATAATATATATATATATATATATATGTATGACCGTCTCCTATCTGTGTAAGCTGGCGGCATGCCGCTGCTGTGAGCTGTTGTAGACAAGGTAAACATAAGGCGATGCTACTTGAGTTTTGACATAGTTCGAAAGCGTTTCGAATGTGCTCGAAGACGCCGTTATCGATTATCTATTGAGGTATACGAGCGACAGAGCCACTTCTCCACTCCGATCTATCTGCGTGCGCTGTGGACACAACTATCAAGCCCTCAAATTGTCCAATCGCCCGCCAATGTTTGCCAAGTTCTGGATTGCGGCGAGCTGGCATTTTTTATGCCACGACACGCCAGCTCGAGTGCCTGAAGGCTAACACATAAGTGCGATGTGTGCACACGATGTGCACTTTATACCTTTGTGTATCTGTGGATAGCAATCTTATAGCTGTGCATCGGCTTGGAGCAGTGGCGAGATGGCGAGACCACGATGGCTGCTATGTGGTCTGGGGCAGAAGAAGACGACGATCGGAGAGAAATTGAGGTAGGTTTGAGCAGCATAAAAGGACTCATGTGGTGCATAGGGCAAAGTAAGCTGAGAGAGAGATGGAGAGAGAGAGGGGGAGAGAGAGGGGAGAGAGAGGGAGAGAGTTGGTAAGGTAAGGCTTGTATGGCATGGGATACTCTAGCTTGTTCCCTATTGTAGTAGATTCTCTAGCTTACTAGCATCAGCTAGAGATCTGCGACATATCTTGTAAGAGATGAAGTTTGAGAAGCAATCTGAATGAAAGTTTTCCTCCAGCTTGCATAGGCTCTGAGATGGATGGACGGACAGACAGATGCAGAGGGGTAGATGAAGCAGGACGAATGGAGCGACAGACAGATGGACAGAACTAGATGAAGTCGAACGGATGACGGACTGACACATAGAGAGAGAGAGAGACACATAGAGAGAGAGAGAGAGAGAGAGAGAGAGACATGGAGAGACTCATAGAGAGACTCATAGAGAGACACATAGAGAGAGAGAGAGAGAGAGAGAGAGACACATAGAGAGACACATAGAGAGACACATAGAGAGAGAGAGAGACACATGGAGAGACTCATAGAGAGACTCATAGGGAGGCACATAGAGAGACACATATATAGAGAGACACAGAGAGAGAGACATAGAGAGAGAGAGAGAGAGACACAGAGAGAGACATAGAGAGACACATAGAGAGGCACATAGAGAGACACAGAGAGAGAGAGAGACACATAGAGAGAGAGAGAGAGAGACATAGAGAGAGACATAGAGAGACTCATAGAGAGACACATATAGAGAGAGACACAGAGAGAGAGAGACACATAGAGAGAGAGAGACATAGAGAGACACATAGAGAGACTCATAGAGAGGCACATAGAGAGAGAGAGAGACACAGAGAGAGAGAGAGACATAGAGAGACACATGGAGAGACTCATAGAGAGGCACATAGAGAGAGAGAGAGACACAGAGAGAGAGAGACATAGAGAGACACATAGAGAGACACAGAGAGACACACATATAGAGAGAGAGAGACACATAGAGAGAGGGACACATAAAGAGATCTAGATCTCCGCCCAGGGAGACAGCTGGACGAGCATAGAGACTCGGCTACTGATGTTGTTCCAGGCATCTATATCTATATATACTTTGTGGCTTTGACGATGCTCGCTTCTAGACGAACAATGTTGCTCTTTGATCCGTGATTTCTACAATAAATCCGACGCACGGTAGTGTGGACCACGCGTCGCAGAGTCGCAGGTTATCGGCTTACCTGAAGATCAACGCGATGCTGCTTATCGGGGCGTCTCGGAAACAGCGCCAGAGCCGAGTTCCCATCTTCGTCAAGGCTAGAAGCGCAATGAGCCGCGAGTACGTCATGGTTTGTGGCTCGCTTATCACTGCGCAGCATGTTCATTGTAGTTTAGACTCATCCAAAACTAGACGATTGCCAGACTCGGCTTATTGATGGCTGTGACTCGCAGATAATCGTATCAGCGACGTCTCAAACTCATTAACTAAGAGCTGCTCTCTCTCTCTCTCTCTCTCGCTAGCGCACAGCTTGTGTGTTTGTGTGTGTGTCTGTGTTGTGCTTTGTGCAAGCACGTAGCCGCATGTCATGAGAATCGGCGAGAAAGGCGCCGTCCGCTTATGAGCAGCGAGCGCAGCATATCTGATCAACATAGCAGCACGAACTGTTTCCCCAATGCACTTTGGCCGCAGATGACGTAATTGGCGGCAATTCACGATTACACGTCCAAAGTAATGCACCGAATTTCATTGAGAAATGGGCGGCGAGCCATCAAAATCGAAATCAAAACAAAGAAATTCTCTGTAATTGCAATCATTAATTCGACTGATAGACGGCCATCAGCTATCGCTGTCGCACTCGCCTCTCCGCGGATCTCGCCTGTTGTTTTCTTTGTTGTTCTGCAGCTAACCAAAAACAAGTGGGACTGCAGCTGAGGGGTGTGCTCGACTAGGCGATACCCTGAATCGGTAAATAGGAAATGGGATGACGGACGGACAGACGGAAAGAATGAATGACGGATACAAGAATGTGTAGAGGACGGATGGACAGACGGATAGAAATATGGAAGGACGGAAAGACAGATAGACGAACGGAGGGGTGGAGAGAAGGAATGCTAGGCAAACGGACGGATGGGCGGATGAAAAGACAGATGGATAGACGGACAGAAGAACAGACATACGTATAGAAGGACAGACAGACGTAAGGATGGATAGGCAGACGGACGGATGGACAGTCATACGGACAGATATGCAGATGCACGGACGAATAGAAGGACAGGCGGATTGCCAGACGGACGGACAGACAGTTGAATAGACGGATAGAAGAACCGATATACGGATAGAAGGACAGACGGACAGTCATACGGGCAGATAGGCAGACGAAAGCCTGATGGACGAACAGATGGAAAGGTTGACAGATAGAAGGACAGCCCGGATAGAAGAACTGCCGGATGGGCTGACATACGGACGAACAGACGCAAGGACAGACAGATACACGGATGGACAGATACATGGATACATGGCGGATATATCTCGATTGACTCGTATACATATACATATATACTTTATGGCGCCTGCTACACCTCCTTCGTCTCGCAGAACCTATATACCCTGCATCCTATCATTTTCAGTAGATTCAGGCTATAAAAAATCACAATCATGGGTCATTGGCAAGTGTCACAGTCTCCGCGCCAACACACGCATAAACACACACACCCCCACGCACACACACACACACACATACACACACACACACACTCGCAGTGACAGTCACATGACACAGGTTATCATTCACGGACTTGAAGATTGTGTACTACGGCAATGCCAGATCTAAGTGCATTAATTGTCTGCAAATCAGCGCATCGATAGCTGGAAAGTGAAAATTTAGAATTCAATCAAATATTCAAAGCGAACTGGGAACGAGTCTCAGCTTTACATAGAACAACCCGAGTCGAGATCTAATCTAACCTCCTTCATTGATTCACGTTTATTTGGAATTGCAATAGAAAAGAAAATTGCTAGATTGGCAACAAAGTTGATAGAAATTGTTAACTATCGGGCGCGTTGCTGGTTCAAGGCACTGGCAAAACTTGCCAAGGGCATATACGAATGCCGTTAACAACTGATAAGCCCTAAAAGCCCATGGGAACACGTGCGACTCCCGCAGCTACAACAATGTATCTCTCTATCTTGGCAAGTGCCTAAGGTATATATTGGAGAATATCTGATCTAAAGTGTTACATATGTATGTACACAACTTCTGGGCAAAGCAGATTTGTGCTACTTCAGCTGATGAGAATTGCAAAGAGAGGCTGACTAAGCCGAAAAGGCTAAGACTAAGACTAAGACTAAGACTAAGACTAAGACTAAGACTCAGACTTAGACTTAGACTTTAACTCATATTCACATACATATTCATATTCATATTCATATTCATATTCATATTCATATTCATATTCATATTCATATTCATATTCATATTCATATTCATATTCATATTCATATTCATATTCATATTCATATTCATATTCATATTCATATTCATATTCATATTCATATTCATATTCATATTCATATTCATATTCATATTCATATTCATATTCATATTCATATTCATATTCATATTCATATTCATATTCATATTCATATTCATATTCATATTCATATTCATATTCATATTCATATTCATATTCATATTCATATTCATATTCATATTCATATTCATATTCATATTCATATTCATATTCATATTCATATTCATATTCATATTCATATTCATATTCATATTCATATTCATATTCATATTCATATTCATATTCATATTCATATTCATATTCATATTCATATTCATATTCATATTCATATTCACATACATATTCATATTCATATTCATATTCATATTCATATTCATATTCATATTCATATTCATATTCATATTCATATTCATATTCATATTCATATTCATATTCATATTCATATTCACATACATAGTCACACACTCATACGAAAGTACGGAGGGCAGACAGACGTCCGCCCGGACAGGCAGACGGACGTACAGCCAGTCAAGTGGATATGTCCAGACATCTCCCCACAGAGCTTGCAAATAACAGTTGAGCGTTTTTTCGTCACGGTCAAAGTCAGAGCAGGAGCGAAAAATAGAAAATATTCCGCCTCGCTCTGAGCAAGAGCGATTTTTCTTGTCTGAATCGGTCTTCGCATGAGGGTTGTTTTTTGGGTTTTTGCGTCGATCGTTATTGCTGAACATCTGTTCGCGAGCGGAAAATTTTTTGTTCGCGAGCTGAGCCTCAGCAAGTGAGCAAATGACCGAAAAGTCAATGCAAAAGGTCTTTTGGTACTCTTACATTAATTTGCCTTGTTGGAAAAAATTATTTTTTTTTGGTATTAAGATGTTATTTAACTAGTACTAAACTTATACTGCCTTTTGTTAAGTTAAATAACTAATTATACATTTAAATTGTCTGTGCTTATTGAACTTCGCCGTTCATTTAATATGAAATGTAGGGCTATAAATGAGTTTCTACCTGTGCAAGCGCATTTAAATGTGGCAGTTTAAGCTTGATACCATTAAAAAATTAAAATATTTAGTAAATGTAAGATACAAACTTGCGACGCAAAAATTTTTTGCAACCTTTTATTAAAAACATTAAAAAAACAATTTTGGCATGAACATGCATCAGTCGCTCAAAGACCTTTTCTTAATTTTACTCAAGCGCGCTCGCGGTCTGACCGAAACAAATGAGAAACGAAAAAACGGTTCTAGTCTGAGCGCGAGCGAACTGAGCGAAGACCCTTTGTTTTCGCTCGCTCGCGAGCATTTTCGTCAAATACTCAGTGAAAACTGTTATTCGAAGACCACGCAAAATGCTCAACTGTTATTTGCGAGCTCTGTCTCCCCATCATAAGCTTAAGCTACGCACAGCTCAACATTCACACATTCATACGGGCAGAAAGACGAACGAGCAGCCGGACGGACAGCCGGAGAGGCAGTGATATGCACATGTCCATATCGATTCAGCTCCTCATCATGTAAGCTTACGCTAGGCACAGCTCAATATGCAATCAGTCAATCTATCATTCAGCTTAGTCTTAGTCCAACAGGATAACGTCCTCTTTATAGCTATATATATAATATATATGTATATATATATATAGATTTGTAGTCAAGGTTCAATGTGCCAAAGCTTCATGAGTTCCGGTTGGCTGCCAACCAACAATCCATGCGCTCGGCACATAATGCGCCAAGTCCGCATAAATACGCTATATATAGTATATATAATATATATAAATAAATCGAATAAAATACGAAAAGCATGTGCAATTGTCAATGGAAAGAGAAAGATCAGCACAGCAGCCCGTGAAACTTTTTGATAGTCTATAAATAGAGAGGGAGAGGGAGAGAGGCGTAAGCTGGAGCTGTTTATCGCTGGACGAAGACCACGGCAGTGGCTATAGCTATAGTGGGCAGTGGTCGTATACGCCTGGCTCGACTTTTTCAGCTGAGTTCAGTCAGTTCTTGTCGCGGCGCTGTTAGCTCTCATATGCACTGCGACGCAGTGGCCACTCGACGATTTATTAGATAGATTAATTGGCAAATATTATGATTAAAGCACGACAGTTCATCTCCCTCTCTCCCTCTCTCACTCTCTCTGTGTATATATATACTGTATACTATATATAGAGAGATGTGGCTAGGTGTATAGGTGTGTCCCCATGTCATGTGCATTAGACTTAGCGCGTATTGATTCCCCGATTCCCCGATTGCCCGATTGCCGCTCGCCGATGTCGAGCCAAGTGTGATAAGGGCCGTGGCAAAAGTCGATAATCAGACTTATATTTAGAGAAGTCGCCTGGCCGGGGCACAGTTTTCCAAGCGACTCAGCCGCAGAGACAACGCGTACGACTAGACTGGGCAGCAGCGCGTTTCGGGATTGCTTCAAGGACTACACGCAAGGACATCCAGCCAGTTTCGATTGAATATCTGAAGGAGACTTGTCTCAGCAGCGCACAGCATGAAGCTGGAAGGCGAGCAGCGCATCAGCGAACCGCCCAAGTATCTCAACGAGGACTTCTTCAAGGCCGCCCTCGAGGATGGGCTGCGCGACATGCGCGTCGACATCAAGAAGATCATCTTCGCCGACTCCAGCGGCGGCGGCGGCGGTGAGAACTACTGCAGCAAGATCTACAGGGCCCGCGCCCTCTACCGCAGCAGCAAGCGCCAGCTGGACGAGGAGCTGGCGTTGATAGTCAAGAGCATTGCCATCACACCGGCCACACAGTTCCTCGAGGAGCTGGCCGTGTATCTGCGCGAGAAGATCTTCTACTTCGATGTGCTCGGCAAGCTGGAGGTCCTCATCGGCGACGGATCCAAGTTCGGCGCGAAGTGCTTCTACACGACGCGCGAGCCCATCCAGACGATCGTCTTCGACGACCTCACACAGTACGGCTACAAGCTGGCCAACCGCCAGAGCGGGCTCAACGAGGAGCACTGCGTGGTCATACTGAAGAAGCTGGGCAAGTTCCATGCCAGCTCCATGCTGCTCGCCGAGAAGGTAAGCCACAAGCCCTGACTCCTTTATATAATCCTATAATCCTAGTTGATAATCCTTGACAGGAGTCTGGGGTGCGGGAGCACTTCACCAGCGGCATGCTGGACGAGAACTACATCCGCACCAATGAGCGCTTCATCAACTTCATGACCCTCCAGCTGCGCACGCTGGCCAACTTGGTGGCCAAGTGGGCCGGGTACGAGCAGCTGGCCGAGAAGCTGCACCGCCACTGCGACAACATCAAGGAGAACCTGGTGCTGACCGGCCGGCCGACGCCCGGCGAGATCACAGTGCTCAACCATGGCGACCTGTGGGTCAACAACTTCATGTACAAATACCACGACGAGCTGCCCACGAAGCCCATCGATGCCATCTTTGTGAGTTGCTAAAGAGAGAGAGTCCTGCGTGAATCGAATCCTTATCCATTCCTCCCTCTCTCTCTCTCTCTCTCTCTCCAGGTGGACTTTCAGAACAGTTTCTTTGGGAGTCCCGGGTGCGACATCAACTTCTTTCTCAACAGCAGCGTCCAGCTGGACGTGCTGATCCACAGGCGGGAGTTCCTCATCCAGACGTACTACGCCTCGCTGCGCGACAGCCTCGAGCGCATGCACTCGGAGTTCGTGCCGAGCTATGCGGACATCCAGCACGAGATCAATGCCCGGGAGCTGTACGGGTTCTTCTCCTCGTACGCCTTTCTGCCGATGGTCACCATGAAGAAGGAGGACTCCTACGACATCAGCATCGAGGCCCTGACCGACCAGGACTTCGCCAAGAAGAAGGTCCAGCTGATGTTCTCCTCAAACCCACGCACCACGGACACCCTGCGCTACGCACTCCGACGCTTCGACGAGCTCGGCATCTTCGACTGATGCCGACCCCTGGCTACCATGGCTACTGCGAATGCAAATGCGAATGCGAATGCGAATGCGAATGCTTAACTTATATTTATAGCTTCCATCTGGTTATCTATATTTTTTTTTATTGTCATACGCCTAAGATATACATATGTTGATATTTTTTTTTTCTTATTTAAAAAAAATATATTTTTTTTTGTGTATTTAATCGAAGCGCGTTACTTTCTTCACTTGAACTTGATATAAATAAATATAAATATGGAAATGTAGATGTAGAGGGGAGAGCCCTTTCGGCTAGAACTCCCAGGTCGAGAGCCACTTGAGCTTGTGCATCGTCGAGTTGGGCTCATTGGCCAGCGGCCCACTCATGCCGTACGCCAGCGGCGAGAAGAGCACGAAGCTGTAGACGACCGCCGAGAGCAGCGAGCCGAGCAGCGCGTGCTGCACCCATTTGGGCAGCGAGCGTATTATGTAGTTGAACATAATGCCTGAAACAGAAGGAGAGAAGAAGATGGAGGAGATGAGAAGAAAGTGACGAAGTAGATGGATGGATGGATGGATGTGCCTGACTGAGAGATACCCTAGCCATAGCTGTAGCTAAATACATATATTGATTGAAGGAGATGAGCAGAAGAAGCTGATGGAGAAGCAGATGAATGTATCCGACTTACGAATACCCTAGACTAATATAAAACTTAACTGTAGCTAAGCTCAATACCCGAAGAAGATGATGATAAGAAGATGAAGATGAGATGGAAGATGAAAGATGGAGGATGGAAGATAGATGATGAGTGATAGAAGATGGAAGATGAGAGATGGAAGATGAATGAAGGAAGAGTGAGGATGGAAGATGAGAGATGAAGATGAGATGGAACATGAAAGATGGAGGATGGAAGATAGAAGATGAGTGATAGAAGATGGAAGATGAAGATGAAGAAGAAGTTGAAAATGAAGATGAGTATCTACGACTAGCGAACACCCAATAACAACCCTAAGCATAAGTGTAATGCCAGTAGTAGGAGATGAGCTGATGAAGGTGTAGCTGAATATATCCGACTAACGAATACCCTATACTAATATGAAACACAGCTGAACATGTTGAGTATACCCTAACTCTCTCTCTCTCTCTCACTTTCCCTCTAGTATACATAGTCTTTCCCTCTCTCTGATGATACATCCATCTGCATACTCAACGCTTACCGGTGAGCAATGAATTGAATATCAGCGCTGGGAAGTAGTGATGGAAGTAGAGCACCCGACCCATGGCCCAGAAGGGCAGGTAGTGCAGCAGCCAGCCAATGAAGAGCCAGGCAGCTGCCTGCAAGGACATGCGCTGCGGGCTCTGCTCGGGCTCCACTTCGCTCTCAACTTGGCGTGGTTTGGCCAAGCTCTCCGGCGGACAGCAGCTGCACAGGTCCTGGATGACGGGCAGCAGCCCTACAGCTGAGGCAGCGGCAGTCGCTTGCTGCAGCGCTGCTTTGCCCGCGCGTCGCTGCTGCAAAATGGCGTTGCAGAGGAAGATGCTGACGAAGAGCAGCAGAAAGACGAGATTGCTCCACCAGATGAAGGGATTGCCCAGCAGGTAGATGCGGTAGCTGCTGCCCGAGAAGAATTGACCCTGCAAGGAGACGGTTTATGTGGCACTGACTCTGAGGCAGTTTAAGCCTATGTCTCACCCTATAGTTGATGGGCCATTGCCAAGGTCGACTGGTCACTTCGCCCTCCTTGGGCTTGAGCCCGGCATTGCCCTGCAGCATGACCGCGTGCGACTCGATGAAGCGCGCAAAGAAGCCCGGCGCATAGACGCTGAAGCTGACACTGGGCACTGGGAGAGACAGAGCGTGAGTAGGAGAGAGAGAGAGAGGCAAAGAGAGAGATAGTCTTACGCAGCTTATGCTGGTTATCCTCGACATTCCATTGGGCGTGCTTGTCGCGTATGTTCGGGTTGCAGGAGACCTCCTGCTGCTCGAAGCCCCACTTGGGCAGCTGCTTGCCGCTGGAGGTGAGCGCGCAGTTCTGCAGGTAGTGGACGAACATCAGCCGCGAGGTGACCGTGTGGATGGTGTCGTTCGCCCTGCCGCCCACAATGAGCACGCGCCACACATCGTTGACATCGCCGACGCCGAGCTGCAATCAAACTTTGATTTGAAATCAAACTGAAAACCGAACTCAGGCGGAGCTCACCTCGCCGTAGCCCGTGACTTGGAGATGCTTCTTGGTCATGGGCGCGGGCTCGCTGTGCGAGTGCAGATTGCGCTTGGTCACCAGGTGCTCCAGGCGCAGCAGATCGCCGTGCTTCAGCAGCCGCAGCTCGTTCAGGGGCAGCGCCGACTGGTTGTACGGCTTGATCAGCCAGATGTTGTTGTCGTCCTTGTGCGTGTACGTCGTGATCTATGGAAGGCAAGAGCTGGAGGCTTAGAGGCTCAAACTCTTTGTTCACCTGGCTCACCTGCTGCTGCCTGGCGCCGTTGCCCTTGGGATAGAGATGGGCGTGCGAGTGCAGGTAGCCGCCGCCCGTCTTGTGGTTCTTGATGGTCACCAGCGAGCCGTAGGCCAGGTCCCTGGGCATGCTCGCATTGTAGAGCGAGTTGCCGATGAGCCGCGACTGGAAGGCGGAGCTGTAGAAGCCGTCGCCGTTCCCGCTCCTGTTCAGCACGTGCAGGTGGATGTAGAAGAAGATCGTGTAGAGCACAATGGGCCACACGATCAGCGCGATGGCGCGGCACACGATCTGCTTCAGCGTCTCCACGATCGGCTTGCCCAGGTCGCCGAGTATCAGCCAGAGCTCGCTGGCCGTGTGCAGACCCACCAGCAGCACCACAAAGAGACCCACGAACTTCACGCTTATCGTGCAGGCGAGCATGGTGCCAGTGAGCAGCAGCCAGAGCCACCAGCGCCCGCTATACGAGCCACCTGCGGCGGTGCACTTGGATATCTTGACCATGCCCCAAACGGAGCCCATCATGAAGAACAGCAGAATCGGATCGAGCAATATATACTGATTGAGCGTCAGCATGCCCACATCTGCAATTGGAGTTGTTCATTTGATGGTTCTAAGTGGATTGGCTCGACGCTTACCGAAGATGAGGTAGGCGGCGGAGAGCAGCGCCGCCTCATGGGACCGTGTCAGATCGTAGACCGTGTCGAAGCCCATGGGCATGATCAGTGCACCGAGAGTGGTGCAGAACTGTAAGGAAGGAGATTGGCCAATTACTTATGGAGAGCAGGGTGCTAGGGTCTAAGGTACTCACATAGCGCATGCCCTGGTAGCGCGTCTCATTGTACTTGTCGCCCGGCTTCTCGAAGGGGAAGGTGCCGTTGTAGCCAGTCAAATAGCCAGAGAGACCAATAAGCATCTGGAAGAGAGCGAGCGAGAGAGAGAAAGATGTAAATTAAAAAAGAGTGAGAGAGAGAAACACTGAGAGAACAAGATAGAGAGAGAACCACAGAGAGAGAGAGGGGTAGAGAAGGGAGAGAGAGGGGGAGAGGGAGAGGGGAAGAGGGAGAGAGTTGGTAAGGTAAGGCTTGTATGGCATGGGATACTCTATATCTAAGAGAGAGAGAGAGAGAGAGAAAGATATAAGTACAATGAGAGAGACATAGAGAGAGTAAGGGAAGGAAAGAAAGAGAATGGGATGGACAGAGAGACAAAGAGTGAAAGATAAACAGAAAGAAAGTGAGAGAGGAAGAGAGATGAATAGAGCAAGAAAGAGAAAAGGTAACTGGGATAAGGAGAGAGAGAGAGACACACACCTACACAGAGATGCAGAGAGCGAGAGTGATGTACAGAGAGACAAAGAGTAAGAAGATGATAGAAAGAGAGAGATAGAGAGAGAGAGAGAGAGAGATTTAAATATCAGAAACTGAAGTATGATATCGAAATCAAAGCAGAAAACCGAAGCAAAACCAGGCTCAACTGCCCAATCAGCTGACTCTACGCATTCATCCACATATCATATATATATATACATATATATCATATATATATGTATACCATATATTTTCCAATCTTCTCACCTTGCCCAGCGGCGGATGCACGTCGAAGAAGAAGGTGCGGTTGATGTACCAGCTGCCCATTTTGCCAAAGTGAGTCTCATCCCAACTGGAAACAAGCGCATTTTTATTGTATTCAATTGGATTCGAAGATTCTCGAATACTTACCAAATGTGATCCGGTTCGGTTACCTTGTAGAAGCGTGTGGCGAAGGTGATGAGGAAAACGATGGCTAGCAGTGCCCACCTGTGCCTGCATGCGAACAAAGGGGGGAAATGGGTTGTGGTGGATCGAGTTTGTTGCTTCAGTCTTTTGTTTTGAGAGCTTGCTCACCCGCTATCGTCGCTGGCCGGGGCTGGCTTTGTTTTGGCGACTTCTTTGGCTTTCGGCGTGCACTTGGGCGCCTTCACAACGCTCGCCGCCATTTTCCAGTTGCAAATTGCAAAAATACAAAAAATAAACAAATGAATTTGATTTGAAATAAGTTTTTCTCTCTCTTTCTCTCTCTCTCTCTTCTTCTTCTTGTCAGGTGTTGCACACGTCAACAGCGGCGGCAGACAGAGCTGGCGTCCAGCAAGAATGCTTTCTCCTCTGGCATTCTTTCATTCTCTCGCAATCATAACAGCTCCAGCCAACAGTCAACAAAAACCGGTCTTTGGCGCAACAGCTGCGCCAAAGCTTAGAGCTGCCTTGGCCAACTGTTATCGATAGACGGCTGAGCAGAGCTTTGATCCATATTTACATATATATATATATATATATATATGTGTAGGGATGATTATAAATTGATAGTTATATATGATAAGCTTCTTTTATTTTTAATAAACAAATAAAGAGATTTAATATTTGTCCGTTGCATAGCCTCAAGCTGCGCTGAAACACCCTGTGCTGCGGCTGCTGCTGCTATACAAAAAGTGTTGCATACTCTCAGGCGGCCCCATAAATATGCTGGCTCTAGCTGGAGTTGATGAGTGAGAGTTGTTTAGCAGAGTGTTGTGGACTAGTAGATGCCCTATGCATGTTAACACTGCAACACATACACTCACCTAAAACCTGAAGAAACATGCCAAACTTTAGGCTATAACCGACTAGCACATACCTCGCCTTATTTCCATTTCTCTCAGCTAGAGAATCGCTATGAAAATGCAGCCAAATATAATTAGCTGAGGTCTCACATTAGACCCATTACAAGTCTTGGGCTTGGCCAACGTGCAGCATGAGTTATTAGCCAAGTGCGCGCCCCCGCTGGCCAAATGCGACGCATTTGTAATGAAAATTGCAGTTGCAGCGCCGAAACGCCGACTGAATGCCGGCCAAGCTTAATGCACATTTAACACTTGTAAATGGCCGGCAATCATTTGAGCCGCTTACACGATGGCCCTACCTGTGCCAACCACCTGCAAAGCTCAGGCTCTGCCTGTCTCTCTCTCTCTCTCTGTCTCTCTGCTCTGCTCCCTTTTGGCTGTTTGGGCCACGTTCTTTTGTTGTTTGGCCAGCTAAAAACAACGATCATGATGAAGCTTCAGTGGCTCAGCGCGACTCGTCGCGCAGGGTTTCGCTTTCAGTCAGAAGGGCTTTGAATTTATATATATATATAAAGTTTTGTTGTTGTTGTTGTAGAGGCAGCAGCAGCGGCTTTAATCGCTTTGATCTTGGCGCACAACAGTTAATTGCACGCTTGCTGCACAGTGGCTTTTGTTGTTCGTGCTGCGGCGTGGCAATTTGTAAGATAGAAACGTTGCCGGGCACGCCGTGTGGCAGCTTCAATCAAATTAATTGCGTGCAGTTTGTTGTAGTTGTTTTGGATGTTGTTGTTGTAGTTGTAATTGTTGTTGTTGTTGTATGTTTTGTGTGACACTTGCAGGGTGGCGGACAAAAGGGTTGTCCACAGTGGCCAGTGGCCAGTTGCAACAGCAACAGCTGAGCATGCGAGACACACACACACACACACACACACACACACACACACACACAAGCACTCTCACACACACACACACACACAAGCACTCACACACACACCCATATCGAAATTGTTGCCATCAATTTGAGAGTCTCTCATTAAACTTATGTCTAATTGCCCAGCGCCTCTTCCGACTGCCTCAGCCTCTGTCTCTCTCCTTCTCTTCTTCTCTCGCTCTCTCGCTGAAACCTTGACTCCGCACAGTAGTCGCAATTAACTTAATTTCGTTCAGCTACTTACTTTTGTGCATCTGCCGTCAGCATTATCCCGGGCATGGCATATCTTCATAAGTGGACAGCGTCTCAAAATATGTTTTTTGCTTATTGTTAGCCAATAGCTGGCATAGCTCGGCCAAAGCTTTCCAATTGTTTTCGAAAACTCAAGTCCCCGTATCGCTGTACATATTGGCCAGTGCAAAAGGAGTAGCACCTTTTGTATCCCACATCCAAACTAGGCTAAGTAGGCAAACTCTGCACATTTATCACACAAAAAAATGAAACACAATAAATTTGAAGTCTTCAGCTTTGCTTCTTTTCTAGTGACGCTCGATCGCACTATCGATAAGAAATGGGAATGAGCTATCGATAGAAAACACGATAAGCTCGTGCCGCTTATGATTGTATATTTTGTATGATTTATGTAAGCTTTATAATTTCTTTAGAATCTCTGTCTGCCTCATACAGAGGGACGACTATGCAGGAGGGAAATAGACACAGTCCGGACTATGTAGCCTCAGCTCTTGCTCTTGATCGAGCATATGTTGAATATATGTACATTTATCTATCGATGAGCAGGCTAGTGCTTGAAGCAGTGTTGCCCAGTTTCTTAGAGTGGGATATCAGTGAACACTGGCTCTTGACCTGACTTGGTGAATTGGACTGAAGAGACTCGCTGCGCTTAGAGTAAGTATGACTTCATTTAGAGTATATATAGTATATAGAGTATATAGTATATAGAGTATATAGTATATAGAGTATATAGAGTATATATAGTATATATAGTATATATATGTAGTATATAGATATATACAGACATGTTCAAAAGTATTTGAGCAACATAATTTTTTTTTCACTTTGCACTTTAGCGGCGGTTGTTGTTGTTGTTGTTAGTCTGATGTGCAAAAGATGCATACCGTTAGAAAGGTGGGTCTGTCTAGAAGCATATGAAAGAAGAAGTGATAAAAATAACGGCACATACGACAAAACCAAAGCAAACGAAAAATTGCTCATCTCTTTTCAAAATTATTTGAGCACATTTTATGCGTGTCATAATTATTTGAGCAAAACTTTAAATTTATTTTTTTATTGTTTTAGTAACAACTTCAAAGAAATTTTTGTTTATAATGATTAAAGACATGTTTTAAGAGTAGTAAGTAGTTTAGTAATGCGTAGCATCGCCTTTGACATCGATAATTTGCTGCATTCGAGCAGGAATAGAGTTAACGAGATTACGCGCGAATTCCACCGTCAATGTTGACCAAATGTTTTGAATTTCGTTTATGGTACCCTCGCGATTCCGATTTGGATCAATAGTCCGATGATGCTTTATAAAAGCCCACACATTTTCAATAATATTAATGTCTGGGCTCTGTGGTGGCCATTCCAGTACAGCCTGACCTGCGCCCCTTAAGAATTGGGTTGGAATCCATCCTTTGTGACATGGCGCGTTGTCTTGTTGTAGCATCCAGTCGGTGGTTGGAAAAAGTCGGTTGCCAGAAGGAAAAGCATGGTCATTTAAAATGTCGATATAGCCCGTTTGTTTTAAAGTCCCTTCGATTGGTGTAAGGTCTCCAAACCCGTAGTAGCAAACACATCCCCAAAACATTACGGTACCTCCTCCAAATTTGTTCAAGGGCTGCACAGCTTTATTCTTTGACTCTTTCGAAGGTGCATAAATCGCTTTCCAAGTGAGCCTTGATATTTAAAAGCCGCCTCATCCGTCCACAATACATTGTGCCAAAACTCTACAGGCTTTTGTATGAATTTCAATGCAAACTCTAGCCGTTTTGCTTTGTTTGCTGGGCTTATGTCAACAATCTTCCGGACCACATACGTTTTTATATTAATTTCTTTCATCCTGCGATAGATAGTGCTACTGCTGACTTTCTTTTCAATTAAATTTTCTGATGCCGCTGCGACTTTTACAGGACTTATTGTTGGATTCTCTGCAATCTCTCCCAATATTCGTCTGCATTGCCTCGGATCAAGTGCATGATTACGTCCAGATCTTTTAAATTGTTCAAATTTCCCTGGGTATCCTTTTTTTTGTTCACAAAGTACACAGTATTACGAGAAATTTTGTACATCTTTGCCAAGGCCGATGCGGAGGTTCCACCCTTGAATTTTGTTACGATCTCCGACCGAACCTCAATAGAAAGTTCTTTGGTTTTTACCATTTTAATTTCGAGACAATAGCAAAGTATTATGCACTTGCTAAACTACACTTTGCGGAAGCCAATCACAGAATAAATGCTACTTTTGCACTGCTCAAATAATTATGACACGCATAAAATGTGCTCAAATAATTTTGAAAAGAGATGAGCAATTTTTCGTTTGCTTTGGTTTTGTCGTATGTGCCGCTATTTTTATCACTTCTTCTTTCATATGCTTCTAGACAGACCCACCTTTCTAACGGTATGCATCTTTTGCACATCAGACTAACAACAACAACAACAACCGCCGCTAAAGTGCAAAGTGAAAAAAAAATTATGTTGCTCAAATACTTTTGAACATGTCTGTATAGTATATGCCATATACTCGTCCAGGCTTATGCCACGCCTTCTTCTGCTGCTACCCAATTGCCTCAGCTTATCTAAACCCAGCTTTGGTTTCCCTCTTCCATTCAAATTGAATAAAAACTAAATAAATGTTTATATTTTAAATAATTTTATATTTTATATATATTTTCTGGTGTTTTTCTTTTCTTTTTCAAAAAAAAAAAACTTAATTGCTATCAATAATAATAATAGAAAAAAAACTATTTACAGATTTGAATCAAATGGAGTTTAAAGCTATTAACACATTTTCGATTTAGGCTTAGGGCTAGATTAAGATCGAGGCTGGGGACTGGCGCACGCAGACGGACTCGTGGATGAGAGATGATCGCGTGGAGGCAGCCCGCCAGACGGTATGTACAGGGGTGAGATCCGGCCAGGCCGAGTCCCGCTGTGGCTGCTAGACGCGCGACTGGTGCGGGCTGTAGACGGGGACGTTGTGGAAGCTGATGCCGGCGTAGAGCGGCGCCTGGGCGGCGGCGGAGGCGGAGGCGGGTGGCGCCGTCACGGCCAGCATTGACTTGCCGCTGGCGTAGAGATGCTTCTTGGGCAGCGCCGCCGCTGCGGACTTGTGCTGCGGCATCAGCGAGGAGCTGGGCGAGCCGCCGGCCACCAGCCGGCTGCGGTAGCTCTCGCAGGTCTTGCGCGACCACACCCACATGCCGGTCAGTGTGCCGCCCACCAGCTGGAAGAAGATGCGCACCAGCGCCGGCCACGCGCTCAGCTGGGCCGGCTGGGCGCACTCCTCGAGCGTCGAGCAGCTGGGCACTGCGTCCACGTACCGTTCGCAGAAGGCGGCCACCACGCCCGCCGCCGTCGGCACGAAGAACAGCAGCGAGAAGATCACGAAGCGCTTGCGGATCTGGGCGAAGCGCTGGTGGGCCAGCGTCGGCTGGAGCTGCTGCTGCAGCGTGTGCAGGGAGCGGGCGGCGCGCAGCGTAAAGTAGAGCCCGAGGAGCAGCAGCGCCAGCGCCGGCAGCTCGACGAAGCCGGGCGCCGTGCACATGCCGGTCAGCTCGCTGGGCCGCACGCGCTCCAGGAGCAGCGCGGCGATGGGCGGCGCCAGCGGCGGCACCCAGGCGAGCACGTGGAACAGCCCGGAGCGCTTCTCGAGCGCCTCGCTGGACCACTTCTTGTGCGAGGACAGGTAGAAGCAGAGCGCAAAGATCAGCCACCAGCTGGCCGCGCACAGGCTCAGATACGACGTGCTGATGTACGAGGCCAAACACGGCGGAGTGAGCGCGCAGGGTGCGCGACCCGCACGTCCGGGCTCCTGCAGCAGCGCCAGGCTGCGCGCCTGATGGAACACGATGCGCTCCAGATAGCAGACGCTGAACAGGTTGTAGCAGAGGCAGAGGAACAGCACCGGACGCTCCGGGTAGCCGAACCGCGTCGGCTCCGCCCAGAACGTGACCAGCGCGAACAGCGTCAGCACGAAGCACACGGCGGACAGGCCCAGGACGAGGCTCTCGGTCAGCTTCTTCTGCTGCGTCGAGTGGAACGCGTCGCGCTGGCACTGCGGCAGGCACTCCTCGGCGCTCAGCGGACTCGCGCTGAAGTTCTGCGGGCAGAAGCTGCCGCCGCTGCCGGCGCTCAGGCTGGCCGCTGAGCCCAGGGCTCCGCTGCTGGGCGGCGACTTGCCCAGCTGTGCGGACATCTTCCAGGCCATCCAGGACCAGTACATCTGCTGCTGCTGCTGCGGCTGCTGCTGGTGCGGCGGCGGTGGATCGGCAGCGGCTGCTGTCTGGTGCGCGCCGTCGCCACTGGGCGCTGCCACGCCCTCGCTGGCAGCCGCCTCTTGGGGTATTTGCATGCAGAGCTCGTGGTTCTCCGGCTGCGGCAGGGAGTCGCAGCTGAGGAACTGCGGCCACAGCTGCATCAGCTCCGGCGCCGCATTCGCCGCACACTCGCCCTTGACCGTCTCGCACAGCGACTTGCAGGCCGTCACGGGGCGTGGCACATCCGGACTGCAGAGCGGAAACAGCGCCGAGCAGAGCAAGAAACGCGCCCGCCGCGAACACCCAGACTCGATCAGCGGCAACAGCTTGGCTATCTGCAACAGACAGAGAGAGAGAGAGAGAGAGAGAGAGAGGGGGAATATGAGTTAATTGTCTTTAGATTATTATGAATTTATTAGTTAATAACAGAGGCTAATGGATTTTAGTTAAGGCGAGTAGCTGATCGAAGAGCTCTTTGGACTAGGGTATCATAGAGTCAGGTAAGCCCTTCTCCTTTTCTCCTGTGCTACGTTTACTTCAAGTAAATCAGAGCTTTCCATACAGTTCCAAGTACGGAAGCACAGCTGGACGGACGGACTAAAAGTACAGCCGGAAAGGCTCTCGAAACAGGCGGACTCTGACAGGCTGAGTCTTGAGAGATACTGCCTTCAGGCCTTCCGGCTATACGTCTCTCTATCCATTCACGGCTGAAGAAGGGACTTTAGTTATCCTAATGCCAACTGCCTTAAGAGCTCTCCCAATTCCCATTCACACTGCGAACTTCTTTCTTTTCCTTCCCACTCTTATGCCAACCACTCTCGGCATCTTCATATCTTCATAGATATGACTACGGCGTAGTCTGGCTCTGCCTGCGGGCCAACTTGAAAGTTTGCCGCTAAAATAATTAGATCAAAGCGAGCAAAAAGCACAGCAAATATTTGCGCAAAGTTAAACAACAAATACTAAGAGAAAAAACGGAATTCTAAACAAAAGAAAAATATAAAAAAAAAAATCTAAACAATAAAATTGTCGGCGTTCCCATTCACACCTCACACCTGGACAGGGGCGTCGGCGTCGCCGTTGGCTTTTGTTAATTGTTATTGTTGTTCACGTTGCTGTTGCTGTTGTTGCTGTTGCTGTTCTTCAGTGATGTCTATAATTTTATCTAATAAAAATGCAATAAAATTGTAGTCAAACGTAGACGAGCTTTGCGCGTTTATCTCTTTGTTCTTTTGCCGACTGAAGCGCGTCTAGTCGGAACAGCAACAGCAACAGCAACAGTCATCAAATGTTAACAATATAAAATTCGAAAAAGCAAACGACAGCAAAGCAAAAAAAAAAGGAATATCTAATTGCATTTGTTTACAGTCAATTAAATAGTTTTGTTTATCTAACAATCGCAGTCTGTGAGACATTTTGTAACATTTTCTGTAACCAATGATCAGGGCACAAACATTATAACTATCATAGAGTATATTGAATCAAGAATTTATAAGTGGGGCTTACTTGAACTAAGTCACATCTGAGAAGACTTCAGTCTATGCTCTTTGACAGGGGATTGAATGCATATTGAATGGAAGGACGGAAGAACGGGGGGTCGCAGGGAGAAGAGGACAGATGGAAGTACGGATGGACGTTTGGACGGAGGAAGGAATGAATGGACGGATGGAAGGAATGATAAAAGGACGGACGGAGGAAAGATGGAAGGCAGGATGAAAGCACAGACGGAAGAACGGATGGCAGAACAGATGGAAGAACGGAAGGAAGAACGGGAGGATGGACGGATGGAAGAACGGAAGAATGGACGGATGGATGGAAGGCTAGATGGAAGCCTCGATGGAAGCCTCGATGGAAGGCTAGATGGAGGAACGGATGATACGATGCATAGAAAGAAGTATAGAAGGACGGATGGAAGAGCCGATGAAAATACGGATAGAAGGGCGCAAGGAAGGACGGATGGTAAGAGGGAAAGATGGGTTGCCAGACAACAGGCGGACGAACTATCGCATAGCCGGTCATATATCTATAGCTATTCCTGTTTAAGATCTATGTACTCTTTGGGTCTGCCACGCATCCAACTGTAGATGGCCTTATGTTAATGTAAGCAGCATTCTGCTAACATTAACAGTGCATTAATATGTTATGCCGACTAACATAGCTTTAACATAGCCAATGGCAGAGGCTCAATAGAGCATGTGATAGTCGTTGCTGGTAATACAGCTCTTTGATAACATTGTTGAGTTTCCCATTAGCCGCTGACAAATGTGGTTTGTGTGAAAATTAGCGACAAACTTCGCACATGTGACTGCTGAGTGAGTGAGGGGGGAGGGGGAGGGGAGGGCTGCAGCAGCAGGTAAGTCAATATCGATACGGCTTCCCATGAAGCAAGTGTCGAGCGCAATTACGGGCTAATTACACGCAATGCATCGAATGGAAAAAGCAAAGCAAACCGTTTCGGAGTCGCGACTATTAATTGCGAAGCCAGAAACGAGAGAGAGTCAGAGAGAGAGAGAGAGAGAGACAGAGAGAGAGAGACGAGAAATTATGATACATAATAATAAAGGCAAACGGGGCCCAGACATGTCCGTCAAACGATGACGCTGACGCTGACGATGACGAACCCCGAGCGTCCCGGGGTCCGAGCCATAAAACATTTATGAGTTTGCGGAATTTTCGTCTAGAAGACGGCCAAAAAGGGTTGCGGATTTGGGCCTGCGCTTAACGCGTATCTTGGCCACAACAACAAAAAAAAAAAGACTGCATCGAATTAGTGAGACGTTTTCTCAGGAAAGAGCCCAAAAAGCTAAGAACAACAGCCACACGAGAGAGAGAGAGAGAGAGAGAGAGAGAGAGAGAGAGAAACGTTGGCATTGTGACTCCCAGTGCGGCACTTTGACATGCATTTGATGGGTTGACATGCGGTCCCAAGACCAAGACCAAGACCAAGTCCCGAGATCCGAGACCGAGCTTCGACGACTTCAGCTCCAACTTCGCTCCGTCTCCGTTTCGCATTCATTCAGCTGCCACAACTTTAGCTTCGCTCCGTTGTCTTCTTGGCCAACATACTTGTTGTTGCGGCTATAATTAAGGTACATTAGGGCAGTCAATAGCCACACACAAACACACACAGACAGAGTGAATCACTGTATAGCCGCTGGTCATGTGGAACAGCGCATTAGGCACGCAATATACAATCTGTATACCCTTCAGCCCAACTGAGCCAGATGAAACATATATGTACATATATATATATATATATATATACAAAGAGTCATCAGCATAGCTTAGCCTTTAGCTTGTTGTCTGCTTCAGTCTCTGTGCTCCAAAGATTTTACTTGAGCGAGATATGAAGTATTGCATTCGGGTGCACTAGCTTGAGGACACAGTAAGCTATTTTACAAAAAATCATTAAAAATACTTTCCGATATGATACAGAGCTCAATTTTGTTTTATTTTAAGAAGAATAAAACAGAGTTTTAGAGAAAGGAAACTTTAGGATCAGAGCTCGAATAATATAGAAAATATGCAACATTAACTGAAGTGCAAGGACTGCGCTATGCAGAGAGCACGCATATTCTATATCATACAGATACAGATATAGATATATATATATATACAGATATATCAACTAGCTTCGAGCTGCTGGCGAGGTATTTAATAGTCAGTTCGATGCTTTTTCCCATACTTTTTTTTGGGGTTCTTTTGTTATGTGAACTATTGTCAGCTCGAGGAGGTAGCATCCATCTCACTTGCCCTTTCTCCGAGTCTCTTTCGGCTCGCTGCTTCTATTATGACCCAGAGGCAATAATAATTTAATGATGCTGCAGTCGGGCCTTCAACAATGGCAACAAGTGTCAGGGCCCCATCATCATCAGCATCGGCATCAGCATTATCATTATTATGATTATCATCATCGTCATGGGCCAGGCCAAAAACTGAAAGGCAATCAACCTAATAGACAGGCCAACCGCATTTACAGTCATAGACGCAGGCAGTTCAACTCAGTCAAAGAGAGGGGGAGAGAGGGGCAGAGGCAGAGGCAGAGGTAGAGGTAGACTAGCTACGAAAGCTGTTTCACGCTTTTGGGCCACAAACAAACGGCCGGCCAAGTGTCTGAAATGTGTTATTAATGCCGCTTTGTGCTGTTTTCTTCCCCTCTCTTTTGCTGCCAAATGCAAAAGGGCAAACCCGACTTGGCCACAGTCTCTGCCAAGTCCGTCTGCGTCTCCCCTCAGCTCCGCCTTCTTATGCGGCCAGCTGCCTGCCCCAATGCCCATTCCCGAGTCGAGGCGGTTTTGCGTCTGCGCATCGAATGCAATCTGCAACGCTGTGAGCATTTTTTGGCCACGCAGTTGCCGCTAAAACACAAAAAAAGAGGCCGCGATTCGCTGCGCCGCGCCGACGCGCAACGCGTTGCACACCCGACAAAAGCCAACAGAATCGATTTGGCTATAGCATGGAATGTGAATATATAATACATATATACAAAAAATAGTTAAGAACTGGGAAAATATGTACAAAATATGCTTCTAAATTGTATATAGAAAAAGAGTATAAAAAAAATTGTAAAATAGATATATAATATATATATTGTTTTGCCCATATCTAATCTACCCTATACAACTTGAGCTGTCATTTGTATTATATAGCTGCACTTAAAAGAAATTCAATATTATATATTTATATATATAATTAATTTAAAATATATATGTATGTATATATATGTCGGAGCGCAGTTGGTTTTGCCTTGATGCATAATTCATATTTCTATGCGCCCCTCCTTCCATGCCCAATACTACCACAGACCTCACCATCCAACACACATTCACCTGTCATCAGACCTTAAAACCCTAATCTTCCATAACAACTGTCCCATGTCTATCCTTGCAAACCCCACCCAAGAAGCTAACCAAATTCCCGTGCTCTTCGTTGTCTCTTGTGCACATTCAGGCCATGATTGCCAGAGACTCGACTTCCAGTCGCTTATCGACTTCATTGCAACTCTGTCGCTTGCACTCAACGAGCCACGGGACTACGTTCAGCAACATCTATGGTTGTCTCTCTCTCTCTCTCACATTGACAATTAACAACACTTACTCTTCTCAACACTATTGAGTTCTTATCGATTATCGTTCTAGATACATAAAAAAGTATTTTTTAAAATTTATTTCTATATATATTCATTGAATATAAATACTTTACAAATAATGTATATGTATGTATGTATATTTTATATATATATATATATATATATATATATATATATATATATATATATATATATATTTATCAATTTCTGAATATATATATATTTCTATATACTTATTTTTTGTTCACTTTTGACACTCTGTGTGTAAAATGAAAAAGTTATGCTTAATTTGTTTCAGCTAAAATTAACAGTTTTTTTTCTCTGTGGCCTTTTTGTTTTTCTCTTTCTTTCAATTCATCTCTAGGCATACGCGCAGCGCTTTGTCTCTAACGCTTTCAAGTCGAGTTTCGTTTCGGTTGTGGCTTTTTTTTTTGGCATTTTATATAGGCTTTTAGCGGGTATGTTAGCTGTGGCATGAAGCGTGTCCCGCTGGCAGTTGCTGAAGGTGCTCTAAGAGATTCAGTTTGAGAGATCAGATATCATATGGAAGCTAAGGGAGTCAAGTTCTTCGATCAGGAGTAGAGCAATGCACAGAGTTCAGCATCGAAGTGAAGGCAGACCGAAACTTTGCTTAGGCAAATCAAGTTGTCTAGATCCAACATTCCTTCCTGCATTTCAATTGCCTGGAAAGGGTATTTCCTCTTCCATACGTCAACTAGAAATCTCCCCTCCCCGGTTTGACTGGCGGCAATTCCTTCAGTTCAGCCTGTTTCACACATTTTTTTTTCTTCTTCTTCATTTGGTTGTTGCTGTTGCTGTTTCTTTGACGATTACGACGTCTCGAGCAAAGCTAAATAACATTTAATCTTGTTTCGGTTTGATAATGTTTTCGACTCGACCGTCTCGAGCGCTGGCTGCCTGCCCGACTGACTGGCTGACTGGCTGGCTTGTTGCCTGGCCATGTTCACAATTCAATTACAACTTAAGGAACAGCAACAACAACAACAACGACGTCCTGAACGTAATGATTTCTCGATTTTGATTAATGATTTCGCCGCAACGAAATCAAATGAAATGAAATGAAAGCAAAGCGAAGCCAGCAAGGCGAAGCATTCATGTTGCTCCATCGATTGTTCGTTGCGGCACTTTGGATATTCAAAGCCATACATATATATTTTTTCGAAACTCGCCAGAGCCATAGAGAGAGAGAGAGGAACACACACACAAACACACGTATGCTTGGGGCAGCTAGGCTTGGCGGCATCCTCCATTCATTAACGCTTAATGCCTTTAGCCATGATCCTCGGCTCGCCGGCGACATTTAATGCGCCCAGACATCTGCATAATCTGCTCTTAAGTAATGGATTAATTTATAATTTTCTACGCTGCCGTCGTCGGCTTCGTTTGCTGCATGTGGCTACGTGGCCATGGCTACCTGCGCTCCGGGTGCCCAGACTCCCAGCCCGAGCATACAAATTATAGGCTTAAGCGCCAGCCGAGAGCTCCAACTGCAACTGCAACTGGAACTGTTCTGCCGCTTGGCCAACTGGTTGGTTGGCTACCTGCATCCCCCCCTGCCCCGTTGCCCCTTTGCACCTGCAACTGCAATTTGTTATGAGCTTAGAGCTGCGCTGCAAGCCAAGCGCTGCAGTCTCTAGGCAACATTTGATATGAAACTAGATCTTGGCGCTATATGTATGTATACACATATCTGATATAGCTAGATCTTGGCTCTATATAACTACGAGTTTATAGAGTATACATAGTATATATATATGTAGCTACTCTAGCTTATCTACATGCAACTTCTCTATATTGCTCTAACCTCGCCTGGGCAACGTTCGAGTTTTTGACTGGATCTTGCCTATATATATACATATATAGTATCTAGGGCTATAACTATATAGCTGCTTTAACTACATCTTGGCTCTATATAGTTACTCTTATATATAGTATATATATTGCTTCTCTAACTTATCTCCAACCTCGCCTAAGCTGACTTCATCTCCAGCTGCCTCTCAGCCTTTCTCAGGCTTTCTCAGCCTCTCAACCTCCTTCCTGTTGTTTTTCACATCAATGCCAAAGTTTTGCTATATATATATATATATATATATATATATATATTTGGAGCGTTCCCAGCATTTGGCTGCGTGACTGATTTCCATATTCATTATGATGCCAATCATCATTAGCATTGCTCATCATGATGCTGATGCGTGAGCTCTAACAACTTCAGTCAGCTACTTGAGCTTTCAGCGAGCTCAGCTATGAATGAGTGCGAGCTGTGTGTGTGTCAGAGAGAGAGAGAGAGAGAGAGACAGAGAGAGAGAGAGAAAGAGAGAGAGAGCGCGAGAGAGAGAGAGCTGTATTCTGTTGAGCATCTTTGCAGCGGTTTTTGTTTGTTATCTTGAGGCTGCATCTAGGCGGCGACTTTGGCCTCCACAAATTGCTCAACTGCCACAAGTGACAAGTGTTGCAAAATGCTTCAGCAAAGTACCGCAAACTAGAGAGTGTGAGAGAGAGGGGGGGAGAGATAGACACAGTCAGTGAATGCTCACACAGCTAGTAAATCTTTGAAGCTTGGCAGCCGCGCTTGGCCCAGTCAAAGTCAAGTTTGGTCAGCCGACAAAAGCGTCGTTCACGATCTTCATATGAGCACAGGACGGCCGCGTTTTATCTTGGCTGTCAGTTGTTGTTGTTGTTGTCAGTGCATTTATTTGATTTGCGCTTTATTTGATTTAGTTGCGGCCACGTTGCGAGCCATTTGATACCCCGAGTCAACAGCCAGCCAGCCGTTTGGGGGGGAGGAGGAGGATTGGTTTTAGTTGGATTATCGCTTTGGCTTTGGGGGCAAATGTCGGCGGCTTTGAAGTGCGCCAATTGATTTAATTTGCTTTTGAAAGCGCTTGCAATTAGCGCAGCTCTCAGTTCGCGAACCCCGGCCCGGCCAGCACGGCCAGCACACAAATATGAATAATATGCGAATGTTTTTTTTTTTTTTCTGGGCCAGCTGTGGAGCGAGCTCGTCTGCTGCTGCTGCTGCTGCTGCTGGCCAACAACAGGTTACCGTGAGAGGCGAATTTGGAGCTTTGCTGCCCGTCAGGCGTTAATTTGCATAATTAAGACGCCGCCGCGTGACAACGATGCGATGATAAATCGAAGCCGCCGTCGAGCAGGGAAACGCGAATGCGAAATCCGCGATGACATCATATCGGGCAGGCAAAAACAGAAAAGAAGCTGATAGATCTAAAACAATCAGGCCGACTTTTGTCTCTGTAATTAAGCGGCCGATAAGCGGCAGTTAGGGGCAGTTGGGGCAGCTGCCCCATGCGGCGGCATGCAACTGTCAGCTGGCATCGCCGACATATGAATGTCTTCTCACAACTAATTGACGTTTTGACTGCCGACGATTGTCATTCAAAAGCCAATGCAATGGCCAGCCAAACGAAATGAAACGAATCGAATCGAGTCGAGTCGACTCGACTCGACTCGAGTCGAATCCAAATGAAATGAAATGTTCGCCGACGTTCCTGGCTTGGCCGAGCAGTCGGCCAGCAGCAGGCAGGAATGCAGCAAACAGAGCTAGAGCTTAATGGCAGCTTACAGTGCTAGAAGCAGCCAGCCGCAGCCGCATCACAGCCACAGTGTGGGCTCGTGCAACTAGAAGCAGTTGGGAGTGAGCTGGGCAAGCTTTTCTAAGGCAGAAAACGTTTGAGTTATAGATAAGCTATTAAATGATATAGTATTGTATGATGATTCATATTCATGTTCATATTCAAATTCATGACAAAAGTCCTAGCTCCAAGATCCACATAGATCTATCAAGCTATAGTCTAGCTTAGAGCATATCGAGTCGAAGAAGTCTACTGCTAAATTATAGCAAGAAGATCTTGATAAATCTACAAAATCTATATAAAATTTATATAAAATCTATATAAAGTCTATATAAAATCTATATAAAATCTAGATAAAATCTATATAAAATCTAAATTAAATTCTAGATAAAATCTAGATAAATTCTATACAAAATCTATATAAAATCTAGATAAAATCTATATAAAATCTATACAAAATCTAGATAAAATCTAGATAAAATCTATATAAAATCTATATAAAATCTATATAAAATCTATATAAAATCTATATAAAATCTATATAAAATCTATATAAAATCTATATAAAATCTATATAAAATCTATATAAAATCTAGATAAAATCTAGATAAAATCTAGATAAAATCTAGATAAAATCTATATAAAATCTAGATAAAATCTAGATAAAATCTAGATAAAATCTAGATAAAAATGATATAAAATCTATATAAAATCTAGATAAAATCTATATAAAATCTAGATAAAATCTATATAAAATCTAGATAAAAATGATATAAAATCTATATAAAATCTAGATAAAATCTATATAAAATCTAGATAAAATCTATATAAAATCTAGATAAAAATGATATAAAATCTATATAAAATCTAGATAAAATCTAGATAAAATCTAGATAAAATCTATAAAAAAAACTATATAAAATCTATATAAAATCTAGATAAAAATGATATAAAATCTATATAAAATCTAGATAAAATCTATATAAAATCTATAAAAAAAATAAAAAAAAATCTATGTAAAATCTATATAAAATCTATATAAAATCTATATAAAAACATTTATAAAATCATTAAAAAAAACTATATAAAATCTATATAAAATTTTATAAAATCTAGATAAAAATGATATAAAAAATCTAAATAAAATCTAGATAAAATCTATATAAAATCTATATAAAATCTGGATAAAATCTATAAAAAAACTATATAAAATCTATATAAAATCTAGATAAAAATGTTATAAAAATCTATATAAAATCTATATAAAATCTATAAAAAAAAACTATATAAAATCCATATAAAATCTATGTAAAATCTATATAAAATCTATATAAAATCTATATAAAAACATTTATAAAATCTATAAAAAAAACTATATAAAATCTATATAAAATCTATATAAAATCCATATAAAATCTAGATAAAATCTATATAAAATCTATATAAACTCTTTAATAATTATGTAACGAGTTACATCAGCAACTCTTCAAAGATCTACACAAAATTATAGCAAAAGATCTTTAAAGCTCTATTAATCTATTTGAAAGCTATAATAATTCAGTTTAAGTTTACAGCAACAATATCTTCGATACATTAGACTCGCTATAAAATGCACAAAGCGCTTCTAATCCGCTGAGCCGCGACTGTGGCAACTGCAGCAGCGACTTCAGCTGGCAGTTCGATGGCTGGCAGCCACGGGCTTTGGCTGCAGTTCGCCTGCCATTGGCAGCAGTTAGACAAACAGTCAGCGACAGCGGCGGCTAATCTTTGGCAGAAATCTGCCAGCCAGACCGACAGAGCGACAAACAGACAGGCAGACAGACAGACAGCTCAAAGGAGAGCCACAATGGCAGCGACTGCAACTGCCGCTGATGCTGCGGCCTGGCAGTACATGAAAGCAATTGCGCTCAGTTTTGCGCACGCTACAGTTACAATTGAACGTCTCGAGCCATTGTATATATATATATATATACACTATATATAGACAGTCAGGCTGGCAGGCAGCCGGTCAGCCCTGACCCAGCCAGCCATCCACACACACACACACACACAGCTGGACGCTTAATGTATTCATGGAGTCCGAGTCGGCTGCACTTGCGTCTAGCCTGTCGCTGGCTTTGGGGCTGACACTTTTGTCAGCTTCCCCGACGCATGGATAATACACATCCGCAGCTTACATGAAATTTTGACAAAAAAGAAAGAGAAAAAGCGATCGTTGCATGGCAGCTTGGCAGCTGCGCCACGCGCACTTGCCATATGCCCATCGTACAGCGGGCGACGGTTGGGAAATTATCTTTAGCCAAAGCAATTCACGCGAGCTGAGGCGCGCAGTTCAATTAACTTAATTGCCATGTAATTACGCGCTGCAACAACAACAACAACAACAGCAACAACAACAGCAGCAGCAGCAACAGCATCGGCAACACTGGCACAGTTCAACGTCATCTTCAGCCACGGCGGCATTCAGCATCCTGCTGCAAAACAAAAGACTTAAGACACAAACCTGCTGCGGCGGCTGCTGCGACTTTGCCTGCTATATTTTGTTTTTTCTTTTCCCTCCCTTCTTCTTCCACTTCTTCTTCTTCTTCTTAGTTTTTTTTTCTCCGTTTTCTGCGTTTTTTTTATGTTTCATGCCAATGCGATTTTTGTTGCCGTCGCTGTCTGCATTCTGTATACCCTGGACGGGGCAGTTGAACGGAGCCATAATTCGATTCAATATGCCAGGAAGAACCAGAAGAAGAAGAAAAAGGACTCGAGCTCCCAACTACTAAAGGACGTGGGCATAGCACTAATAAGAGAGCTTCATCGATAGCCTAATGCTAAAGCTGCAATACATTATGTCAATGATGATGACAATCGCAAGGACAATAATAGTAGAAATATATTTTTAAATTTTGAATAATAATATTGCTAATGATAGTAATAATCAGTAATGACAATGATAATGACAATCATAATGACAATGATAATGACTATGATAATGATATTGACAATGAAAATGACAATGAAAATGACAATGATAATGACAATGATAATGACAATGATAATGATAATGACAATGATAATGATAATGATGATGATAATGATGATGACAATGATAATGACACTAATAATGACCATGAAAATGACAATGATAATGACAATGATAATGACAATGATAATGATAATGACAATGATAATGATAATGATAATGATGATGACAATGATGATGACAATGATAATGACAATGATAATGACAATGATAATGACAATGATAATGACAATGATGATGACAATGATAATGACAATGATAATGACAATGATAATGACAATGACAATGACAATGATAATGACAATGATATGGACAATGACAATGATAATAACAATGATAATGACAATGATAATGATAAGGACAATGATAATACCAATTAAATTGAGAATACGATGTCAATGCCAATGCCAATGCCAATGCCAATGCCAATGCCAATGCCAATGCCAATGACAATGCCCATATCCATATCCATGCAAATGCAAATGCAAATGCCAATGATAACAATAATAATGACAATGACTAACGCTAATGACAATGTTTTAGTACTGTAACATGATAAATAATAATGATACAATAATACTAATGATAGACTGCCTGCACAGGGCATCTGTCAGTCAATCAAGTTTCGCATCGGGTTTTTTGTTCTTTATTTTGTTTTTGCTCTTTGCGCTCAGTGGCATCGCATCGTTACTCTGGCATTCCTGCCTGGCCTTTTCCCTGGTGCGGCATTTGAAAAACGTTGCTGCATTTTTTGCGTGCTTTTGTGCCTTGGGTCGTCGTCGTCGTCGTCGTCATCGTCGTTCGTTCGAGCCGGGCCAACTAATTGTTGTTGCCAGGACGGAAAGCGGGCACCGGCACCGGCCACGGCCAGAGCCACAGCCATAGCCATAGCCATAGCCTCAGTCTCAGTCTCAGCATTGGGGCAACGGGCAACGGGCAACTGGCAACAGTTGCGACGATTCTGGCACGGCCATTGTGAATGTTTGGAGGCAACCTTTTGTCAAAAATGTTTTCGTCAACATTGCGCAGTGCTTCATCATTATATCAAGTCGTTGCCAGAGTTATGCCGGCCATCGAATGACAAACGATCCATAGTTAACCATCACACAGAGACAGAGACAGAGAGAGAGAGAGAGAGAGAGAGAGAGAGAGAGAGAGAGAGAGAGGGGGAGGTAGAGACGCATACACTTTCAGTGGCATTTGAACTGCCAGCGCCAAACTTCAAAGTCATTTGTCCATGTGTAACTGATGCATTATGCTCGGGGTGCGCATTGTAGTTGTTGTTGTTGTTGTCATTATTATTATTATTATTATTGTTGTTGCTGTTGTTGCTGGTCGGTCGGCAGCACTCAAACATTTGACATTATCATTGCTAAGTCCCCTCAAATGCCGCCCTGACATTCTTTGAGTCTTTGCTGCTTCGCCTTTTGCTTTGCTCCTTCTTTGCCCACATAATTACAATACAAACATATATATCTGTATATGTATATATATATATATATATGTGTCTATATATATATATAGCGTGTGCATATATCTGACAACGTAACCTGGTAGCTTCAGCTAACAACAACAACTTGGCGCTTCGCATTTCAGCGTCTGCCTGATAAGCGCACGACTCGTTATCAAAACGCCGCCACGGATTAACTCTGGATGAGTTTTTCTTTGCTAAGAAAACAACAACAAAGCAGCTTGCTGTTGCTGCTGTTGTTTTTGTTGTTGTTTTGGACAGAAAACTGATAGCTGATAGCAATGCAAACACATTAAGTATTTATCAAACGACGACGACGAAAAAAAAATGGAAATGAAACAAAAGCAAAACAAAATTTAATAGAAAAGAAATCAAAATAAGGCGAACTTTTATTGAGAAGTTAGAGAAGGAATATCTCATTGGAGAATCTGTGTAAATCATAAATTTCAAATATTTTAGAAATATATGAAAATGTTTTAATTTGATAAAAAAAATATGATATGAACATATACTAAATAAAGATCTTCATGCAAAATATTTTATAAATTCATTTCTGACATAGATAAATATATTTACATCGCAAATATATTTTAAAAATATGTTTCCTTTATTACTATTTATATCTTGTTCACATAATGCATATTTTCAGAGTAGAAATAAATATTTATGTCATAAAATATATTTAAAAAATATTTTTTATTTTTATTATTCATATTTCATATTTATCTCTAGTCTCCATATGCATTAAGATTTCTATTATTTTATATTTATCTATCTAAATTTTGTATTTTTCATAAAGTTCCATTTATCTAGCTCATCTACTCCCATCCCATCTCCCATCTCCCATCTTGCCCTCTCTCGTGTCGCCCTCTCCCAGCTCTCTTCATGGATTCATATCATATCATATCGCCTAGCACTCAGCATATTCCCATTCCCTAGGCTAATTTTTGATTTTTTTGCACTTGTTTACTTGCAGCTCAATTGTTGATTTAGGTCTTTGGCGTTGGATGACATCAACGTCGTCGCAGCGAAAACTTTGATCGGGCTCCACAGTCTGGCGGCTACGATTTCATAATCTGACTTTATTATAAATAATTTTTGCGCCTAGTTCTTTAATCAAATTGGGGGCCTATAGATATAGATATTGATATACACACATGCGCATGTGTGTGTGTGTGTGTGTGTGTATATCTGATATATGGAAAGCGCTCTTTGATAAGCGGCATAATTGCCATAAACATTTATGGCTGCCTTGCAAGGGAGGGGCAAGGCTGGGGGTGGCCAGGGGCGACCTATGGCCATCTAAATTTCTTCAGCTCGAAGTATTCCCTTTGGGCTTGCTGTGTTTATCAGTTGCCTCAGAGCTCTGCCCAATCCTAGCCCATGGCTAATGGGCTCTGATTTTGAAAATCAAACAGTTTTATTGTCGCCATCGTTGACTTTATGGAGGAAACTTTGCGGCTTCATGTGATGTGTGTGTGTGTGTGTGTGTGTTTATGCTATGGGGAGACTATTGCAATTAATATTGGTACGGCCAGAGCAGCGAGGGGGGAGCAAGCGGACTGCGACTGGGGCTGGGTAAGTGCTGCCTTTTGGGCACATCGGCAATTCGAGTCTCAGATCTTCGCTGCGTCAGCGGCTAATGCGCTGTCCAAACACAGCGCCCAAAACGCTGTTCAAATATTTACAATTACTTTACATAAACGCTATAAGGCGCAACAGCTTTGCCCGTAGGGTTCCCCTCCCCTCCCCTCCCTCTCCTCACTGTCGCACTCATCTGTCATATTTAAGGCACAAATCCGACGGGCGACGGGCCGCGGCTTGTCGTTCTGCTTCGGCTTCTTCTTCTTCTTCTTCTTCTTGCTGTTGTTTTTGTTTTGTTTCTTTATCGAAGGCGATATGACAAACATGACAGCGAGTAAGGCCGTCTCCCGCCTCCCGCCTGCCGCCTGCCGCCTGCCGCCTGCCGCCACCCGGCAACACGTGAAATGATAATGGACAAATAAAAATCTAGCAGAGACACGGCTAGCGACGCGGTGACCAGGTGGGGGTGCGGCAGCATTGGGGCATAAACAAGTCAAGTCAAATAGCCTAGCAGGCAGATCTCTCCACATGCCCCATGCCACACACACACACACACACACACACATCCACTAGACCCTTCACCATGCGCCTCTTGCACTTGCCCTCACTTTCATATCTCTCTCTACATTTACTATGTTACTGTCTCTCCCTCTCCCTCTTCCTCTCCCCCTCCCTCTCCCTTTCTCTTTCTGTGTTTGCTCTGTGGGCGTTACGAGCGAGTGCCGACAAAGTGCTCGTCAACGGACAATTACAAGCAAATTAATTCAACGTGTGCTGCAACAGCATTACCCACTGCCCTCCCTCCCTCCCTCCCTCCCTTCGATGCACCCTTAGCTGAAGAGCACACCTCTCCATAGATAAACATCAATCGAAATTGAAGAACGTGGACACTTGTTGAAGTGTTCCAGGGCAAATTGCTCAAAAGTCGAGGAATTCATTTTCCATTTGACATGTGGATAAGGAGAAAGGTAGATATAGTCATTATATATACAGAGCATACGACATATAGATATATAGCATGCAGAGCATACAGAGCATAAAGAGCAGACAGAGCAGACAGCATTCATACAGCATACAGCATACAGAGCATACAGAGCATACAGCATACAGAGCATACAGCATACAGAGCATACAGCATACAGAGCATACAGCATACATACAGCATACAGAGCATACAGCATACAGCATACAGAGCATACAGAACAGACAGAGCAGACAGCATGCAGAGCATACAGAGCATAAAGAGCAGACAGCATTCATACAGCATACAGCATACAGAGCATACAGCATACAGAGCATACAGAGCATACAGCATACAGAGCATACAGCATACAGAGCATACAGCATACAGCATACAGAGCATACAGCATACAGAGCATACAGCATACAGCATACAGAGCATACAGCATACAGAGCATACAGCATACAGAGCATACAGCATACAGAGCATACAGCATACAGCATACAGAGCATACAGCATACAGAGCATACAGAGCATACAGCATACAGAGCATACAGCATACAGCATACAGCATACAGCATACAGAGCATACAGCATACAGAGCACACAGCATACAGCATACAGAGCATACAGCATACAGAGCATACAGCATACAGAGCATACAGCATACAGAGCATACAGCATACATACAGCATACAGCATACAGAGCATACAGAATGCAGCATACTGCATACAGCATACAGCATACAGAGCATACAGCATATATATATGTATATACATAAATCGATACAGATCAATATATAGATGCAGATACAGTCAAGATACAGATACATATACAATTATCGATACATATATCGAGTTATATCGATACACCTAACATATTATAAAACTATCTATAAATATTTCTTTCATATTTTATATGCATATTTTGATGTTTATCCGATCTAATATATATATCTATATATATATTTTAGTTCACTTCAATTTCCTTCTTTCAATTTCGCTTTGTGCCTTTGATAAGTTGAGTTCATGGAATGCATTTGCATCTGGCCACACAAAGCTTTTGATGGTTTCAGTTCGACTTTTCTTTTGATAACTCGAGGTCTTTGTTGTTGTTGTTGCTGTTGTTGCTGTTGTTGTTGTTGTTGTTGTTTTTTCCTATTTCTATCCGCTTGCAGTTGAAAAGTCTTTGATCTGCTTTTTATATGCTTCCGATTTAATTTCATTTTATTTCGTTTGCTGCTTTCGTTTTTATTGCCCACTTGAAACATGTTCGACTTTTGTTTGAGTTTCATCTAAACAACACGCAGACACAGGCAGAGACACACACACATGCACAGTCACACACAGAGAGAGAGGCAGAGTCATGCACACGCATCTGTGGCTGCAAAATTCAACATTTCGTTGATCTAAACAGACAAACTGAGACAGAGAGACAGAGAGACGGAGGGGAGGGAGCGAGGGTGCGAGGGCCCGCAAGATAATGGAAGTCAGACAGCAGGAGAGACAGACAGACATCCATTTAGGGCATAAGAACGAACATTTACAACAGCGCCAGGCGCAGGCTGCGATAAGAAAGGCAAAGTAGGCGGCAACGCAAGCCGAACGCCTCCAAAAAATAAAAGGCACAACTCAAGGGCAATGAACGACTGCCAGATACTCAGCATGGAGGAGATATAAAGTATATATATGTATATATCTATTATATATATATATATATACATATATCATTCAATATGTTCATAAGCTCTGAATTCCCTTTAGCATATATACTTACAGGGTATACATATACATAGATATTTATATATGTCGATATATAGATATATATGTCTTATTAGAGTCCCCAACTCTCTCTCTCTCTCAGTCTAATTACAGGGTATTCAACGGCCGATAATAGTCAACTGGCTGGCACAGTTTGTATGGCTTTAGATACTCTGTCGCAGCAGCTGCAATCAGCTGCCGTCTCTATTGCCCGAGAGCCGCTGCACTTAACGCCGCGCAGCAGCCCAGTGACCAAAACTGAAAGCGGCGCATGCGCAGGGGCAGTGACAGGGCCAGGGGCAGGGGCAGGGGCTGGGGGTAGGGCATGAAATGCAAGATATGCTCAAAAGAGCCCGATCAACGCCGCAACAGGCAAAAAGGTGTTAATGGACTTTGGCCAAAAGAAAGGCCCCGACCATGACCCCGACTACCGTCCGCCGTCCGCCGTCCGACGTCTTCCGACCCCTGCCGCGACGTTTGTCTACGCGTCGCACATTTCTCACTTCTTGCTTTTCTCTTTCTTTCTTTTTCATTACATCTCTCTCTGTGTGTGTGTGTGTCTCTCTCCCCATTCGAAACTCGGCTTTGTGGTTCGCGTCAGCTCGTCTCTAGATTTCCACTAAACGTTTGCCCCATTACCATCAGCATTATCCGGCTCCGACTACGACTCTGACTCCGACTCCGGCTGCCGCTGCCTCATCTTCTTCAGCGTCTGGCGCAGCAGCTTTAGGCACGCACTCGCTTCGACTATTTCCATGGTAAATTATGGCCAAGAATGAAGCTGACCTCAAATGCACTTACGGCCAAAAAGAAAGAACAACAACAAAAATGCTCAACTTTAGTTCCAGTTAACAATTTCTTGCTCATTTCGTCATTTTTTCTTCTTCTGCTGCTGCTGCTGCTGCTTCTTGCTGGCTCTTTGTAGTTGCCTCTTCGCATATTGTTGGCTGCTGCTGCTGCTGCTGCTGTGGCTTCTTTTCATTTTTTTTTTCTTTCTTTCTTTTATCATTTTATCTGGAACATGCAAAGGCGACGCCGACGCCGACGCCGACGTCGCAGTTGCAGTCGCCGTCAGTGATAGCAGGCAGAGTTTTACATTGAAAAGCAATTAAATGTTTGCGGCTGTCGCTGCTCCAAAGTCTTTTGACTGATAACTTGGCGAGTGTGTGTGTGTGTGTGTGTGAGTGTGTGTGTTTGCTGACTTGTCTAGATATGCTCAAAGTAATAGAGTTCCCTTACATTAGACCTAGCCCAGCAATAGGCACACGAAACATCCCATAGATAAGGCAGCGTAGCATACCAAAAAAGATCCCTGAGTGGACACTCCTTGAGGCAGTTGACCAAAAGCGAGGATCACTCTGGCTTATGGCAAGCGCTACTATCTAAATTTTGAGCTCTGCCTAAAATTCTTAGCCAATTTATAGCATAAAGCTATGATATCTTAAGCCATAGACTATGCTCTATGTCCTCTATAGAGTATATACCTATGATATGCCGTCTATATATATATATCTCTGACATCCATCTCCCAGGCCACCTTCACTTATGAATCGATTTCGATGGCTTCTTCTAATTGACTTTTCGGGATCTCGAGAGACAGATCTCTCTGTCTCTGCGCATTTCGATTTATGGCTTAGTGTTTGTTTTTCTCTTGCTTTCGTCGTTATCTTGTGCACATCGCGAAACGACAAAGCCAAAACGAAAAGCCACAAAAAAAAAAAACTCTATATATACTATACACATTTTTTATATATGTTTGTGGAGAGGCAGAGGAAACAGCTAAAAAGTGGAGGCGCTTTGATCAACTGCCGCCAGTGGCCGTCAACGTCACAGCGCCGCAGCGACTTTGACTACAGCTGGAGCTGGAGCTGGAGCTGGAGCTGGAGCTGGAGCTGGAGCTGGAGCTCTGGTCATGTCCATATCTACAGTTACAGATCCGTTTGCGTCGTCTCAGGCTTCGCAGTCCGTTGACTTTCGCAATGCTTTGTGACTTTTGAACAATTTTTGTTTTTCGCACGTAAGCGTCAAGATTTGTTTTTATGTGCGGGGCTAGAGGTGGAGGTGGGGTCTCTCTTACCTGCAGCTCAGCCTCCAGCTGATTGGTGTGACCCGCGAGATTGGGCAACGCGGTCATATTGTAGCCGAGCCCCTGGCAGGCGGACACCGCGATGCGCTGGCATTGTAATCCATTAGAGCTGCCGCCGTTGGCTGCGCCGCCCGCCGACGCTGCCTGCGCCTGGCCGCCGCACTGCAGCCGCAGGCCGGCGAGCAGGGCCAGCAAAAGTTGAGCTGCCAGCATTGGGCACTAGGCACTAGGTCTGCCTGTGGTCACTGGTTCACTTAGGTATATCTAGTTCAGGATCAGTTAGAGGCTACAGACAGTAGACAAATCAATTTGGCCTCATTGTTCACACATTCAAACGAATCTTTCACTCGCGCAGCGCTGCTTCCCTTATCAGCGAGTCACGTGAAAAAAAATATGGAGTTTAACTCGATTTGTAATTGAATAATAAATATCTTTCCGATTGGCCATGCACAGCGGCAAACGTACGTAAATTGTCAGATTTGAGCTGCGACTGCAACGCGTCCACACTGCTCGATGTTTCAACGTGGACTGAACGATGCGGCGAAACGAGCTGTGCCTCGTCGGGCTCAGCTGGTCGTCCACAGAGAGCGAGAGCGAGAGAGCGAAACTGGGGGAACAGCTGAAACTAAATTGAGCGCGCACGGAAAACAATGCGAGAGAGAGAGAGAGAGAGAGGGAGAGAGAGAGGGAGAGAGAGAGGGAGAGAGGTTTTAGTTGCTTGGCCACAGTTAGGGCGCTAGACAATTTGAATTTTTTTTCGTTTCAGGTGCATTAAATATTTGCATTGTCACAGACCAAAATGTATGTAATTAACAACAACAGCAACAACAGCAACAACAATGCATGCCAGTATAACAGTTGTTGTTATACGCCCTCACATTTTGTATAACATTAATGTAATTGAGTTTGGCGGAGCGCAGAGCAGCTGCTGTGGAGATAATTACATCAATTAGATATATTAAAACATATTTTATGTTATCAGCAAAAAAGTTATATATAAAGCTAGCCGGAACTAAATATATAAAATAATACTTTTATTTTGATTATTTAAATTAAAGTAGGTAAATAAAATAAATTGAATTGAATAGTAAATGTAATTAAAGTAAGAAAAAAATTAAAGTAAGAAAATAAAATAAATTGAATTGAATAGTAAATAACAAATGTGTAAATAATTTTTTTTAAAATTAAATATTAGTTTATTTTAATATTAGTTTATTTAAAAAATGTGTTAAATTAAATTCAGGGAAATGAGTAAACTTACAAAATTAAAAACAAATATTTACTTATTTATTTACTTATATTAGTTAGAATTAATGTAAAACTAAAGCTAACTTAGGACTTAAGCGCTGGCTTTAAAGCAAATATTATTTAAAATTAACAAGTTTAATTTTTCTTTTATTTTTTAGTTTCCTGTAAAGATCAAAAATAGATTTTCAAACAAATTTTGTGTTTATATTTCAAGCTTATTTTATTATTTGGTTTAATTAGAGTAAATCAAAATCGAAGCTCGTAATATATTTTGAAATGTTTTTAATTTGATTATATTTTTAGTATTTTATTCATTATTTTATTTAATATAAAAATGTTTGTTAGTAAAATTTTAATTAATGTTTTTTATTTAGTATTTTTTTAAAAAAATAAATACTAATATTACTAATATGTTATTTAGTATTTTTTATATTAATTAATAATAAATATTTGTTTTATTTATTTATTATTATTATATATTTTTTAGCTTCATTAAGTCAAAATAAAATTTAATAAATATAAATATATTATTATTATTATATATTATTTTATATGAATTTATTGTTTTATCTCACTCGAATCAATTAGATAATTTGGCTGCTCCAAATGCACCGTTAGCGCTTAAGCATCACTTTCTTGATGAGTCTACAATTGCTGATCGATGATCGATGACGGGTGATCGACGGCAAGCTGACCCACCTGTTGGCGGCAACGGTGGCAGGTGAGCTACGCAGCGCAGCGCCTCTCAAGCGATCATCAAGCTGTGCGCCTGTGAGTCTCCCCCCCTCTCTCTCTCTCTCTCTCGCTCTCTCTCTGTGTGTGTGATTGGCTCCTTGCTTGTGGGGCGAATGAGAAATTTGATCGCATGCACGACAAGCTGCAACCACAGCGAAGGAGAACAGCAACGACATCAAACAAAACTGAAAGGTGGCCCCTTGCAGCATAAAGGTGGCGGTGGTCGCGTGGGAGCGGCACCGCGCACCGGGTGGAGAGAGGCGGGCCAGCTGGGCAGTTGGGCGGCCTCCGTTTGCAGCGGCAGCAGCAGCAACGACGACGACGACGTCGGCGTCGGCAATCTTTGATGTGCGCTTTGATTTCCGGCAGCGAGATAAGATTCTTTTTCTGTTTTTTTTCTCTTCTCCTCTTCTTCATATATATATTTTTTCGCTTTACTCATTGTTGCCCCTCTTCGGTGGGGCGCAGGCGCGGCGCTGCAACAAATCGCAAATCAAAACGAATTGCAGCAAATTTTGCGCCAGCGACGGCGCATCAAACGCAGTTGGGCGAAGCGTAGCGAGATTTTTATCGCCGCACCAGCAAAAGGAGGCGTTGCACATGGCTGGCAACGTTTGGTGGCAGCAGCAGCAGCACAGCCACGGCCAATGCCAATGCCAATGCCAATGCCAATGCCGAATGCTGAATGTCGAATGCCGCATGCAGCTTTGGCATAGAAATATGCATAGAATGAAGATCGTTGATCAATTGCATGTTGCAACACCTGTTGCGTTGCAAGCAGCTCGATTTGTGGCACGCTCAATTGACAGCTAATCGGCGCACACTTCCGCAATGCATCTGCCCCTGCCCCTGCCCCTGCCCCTACCCCCAGCCAACCACTTTCAGCGACCTTTCAATTGTCATCTGAGCTAATACCCATGTAAGCCTCCCTCTCTTCCCTCCACTCTGCCGCTCAGCAATGGGCAACAATAATACGACTACTCGACAACTCTTATGCTCGCATCGCTGCGCGGGCTGTTTATTTGTTGATCTTTCAAAATCCGGCCGTACGCAATATATATATATATATATATATATCATCAAAGGGATCAATCTGGCTGCATGTGGCAGGGGCAGGGGCAGTCGCTACCCTATAATAGCTAATGTAAGCACTTACTTTTGGCCTCCTCGGCTTCGTCTTTTGTTTACAACTTATGCCCTCGACTGCCTCTCTCTCCCTCTCTCTCTCTCTCTCTCTCTCTCTCTCTCTCTCTGTCTCACTCGCCCGATCTCCCTGTCTCATTCGTTGATCTGCTCGCTCTTTTGATGTGAAGTGTTTGCATTGAGTGCCACAGCTTGCACCCAAGTACATACAGCCGAACCGCCGCAAGGCATTTCGGTTCAGTCGATCACTTTTTACATTGTCTCCGAAACATGGAGAATATGAATGAATAACCATGCGACGCTACCCCTCGGGCGATGTATTTATATTTTGTTTTGCTCGCAAAGCTCAAAACAATAACGTTTTGTATTCAACGATCTTAAAGTGGTACGTAGACATGGAGAGAAAATATACAGCATACAGCATACAGCATACATACAGCATACAGCATACAACATACAGAGCATACAGCATACAGAGCATACAGCATACAGCATACTGCATACAGCATACAGAGCATACAGAGCATACAGAGCAGACAGAGCAGACAGCATACAGAGCATACAGAGCATACAGAGCAGACAGAGCAGACAGCATACAGAGCATACAGAGCATACATACAGCATACAGAGCATACAGCATACATACAGCATACATACAGCATACAGAGCATACAGCATACATACAGCATACATACAGCATACAGAGCATACAGCATACATACAGCATACATACAGCATACAGAGCATACAGCATACATACAGCATACATACAGCATACAGAGCATACAGCATACATACAGCATACAGAGCATACAGCATACATACAGCATACATACAGCATACAGAGCATACAGCATACATACAGCATACATACAGCATACAGAGCATACAGCATACATACAGCATACAGAGCATACAGCATACATACAGCATACAGAGCATACAGCATACATACAGCATACAGAGCATACAGCATACATACAGCATACAGCATACAACATACAGAGCATACAGCATACAGAGCATACAGCATACAGCATACACAGCATACAGCATACACAGCATACAGAATACACAGCATACAGCATACAGCATACAGCATACATCATACATCATACATCATACATCATACATCATACATCATACATCATACATCATACATCATACATCATACATCATACAGAGCATACATCATACATCATACAGAGCATACATCATACATCATACAGAGCATACATCATACATCATACAGAGCATACATCATACAGAGCATACATCATACAGAGCATACATCATACAGAGCATACATCATACAGAGCATACATCATACAGAGCATACATCATACAGAGCATACATCATACAGAGCATACAGCATACACAGCATACATCATACATCATACATCATACATCATACATCATACATCATACATCATACATCATACATCATACATCATACATCATACATCATACATCATACATCATACATCATACATCATACATCATACATCATACATCATACATCATACATCATACATCATACATCATACATCATACATCATACATCATACATCATACATCATACATCATACATCATACATCATACATCATACATCATACATCATACATCATACATCATACATCATACATCATACATCATACATCATACATCATACATCATACATCATACATCATACATCATACATCATACATCATACATCATACATCATACATCATACATCATACATCATACATCATACATCATACATCATACATCATACATCATACATCATACATCATACATCATACATCATACATCATACATCATACATCATACATCATACATCATACATCATACATCATACATCATACATCATACATCATACATCATACATCATACAGCATACAGCATACATCATACAGCATACAGCATACAGCATACAGCATACAGATACAGCATACAGCATACAGCATACAGCATACAGCATACAGCATACAGCATACAGCATACAGCATACAGCATACAGCATACAGCATACAGCATACAGCATACAGCATACAGCATACAGCATACAGCATACAGCATACAGCATACAGCATACATCATACAGCATACAGCATACAGCATACAGCATACAGCATACAGCATACAGCATACAGCATACAGCATACAGCATACAGCATACAGCATACATCATACATCATACATCATACATCATACATCATACATCATACAGCATACAGCATACAGCATACAGCATACAGCATACAGCATACAGCATACATCATACATCATACATCATACATCATACATCATACATCATACATCATACATCATACATCATACATCATACATCATACATCATACATCATACATCATACATCATACATCATACATCATACATCATACATCATACATCATACATCATACATCATACAGCATACATCATACAGCATACATCATACATCATACATCATACATCATACATCATACATCATACATCATACATCATACATCATACATCATACATCATACATCATACATCATACATCATACATCATACATCATACATCATACATCATACATCATACATCATACATCATACATCATACATCATACAGCATAAAGAGCTCCGAGAAGCTAACTCGGCTAGCTCCGAGAAGCTAACTCGGCTTCTATCATATGTTTTCTCAGCATTTCATATATGAACACACAGAGAATATTGACCGTATAAAACTAAATCAGCATCGGTTTCTCATCTCAAATTAAAGTTCTTTGCTGTGAACTTTGACATTTTGTGACTTCATCATGCGCTACTTACCAAGCTATATGATCACAGTCCGTTGTTGGCTATAAAAAAACTGCGAGAAAGACGCACTGCCAGCTATTAAATTGTCGTATGAATCTTCAAAGAGTTCCCGCTCTGTCACCAGATGCCAAACATAAAGCAACTGCATTTGCAGGTTGCTTCTCTCTCTCTCCACCTCTCTCTCTTTCTCTCGTTTTGAGCCCCTCGGCTGCTCCCTGACTCGCAGTTGGCTACATTTCAATCTGAAGTGGGGACTGCAACAATGTTTGCTCGCTGCTGTCAACAGGAACGTCTCTTTGCATCTTGGCATCTTGCTGCGCGACTCGTCGTTGCCCATCATCATCATCATCTTCATCATCATCATCATCGATGGCTTTGGGGTTTAACATGTGTGTGTCTTTGTTTTATACTCGCTTCAAAGTCATAAAGAGTTTTGATCTTTGAACTTAATGTATCTTTATCCTATATATATATTGCAGTTTTATATATGTGGAGCTCTTAATGCAGTTAGAATTCTATGCAAGATGGCAAGCGGGCATTGTGCAGTCGGCTACACCCGACAGTCGCTTCATTGTTTGCCATTTGCTTTGGCTCTTGATTTGTTTGCCTGCCTATTTGCGCTTTTCCAATTGCCATTCGACATGGATTTCCACCAGCATTTTTCAACACCATTTCACCGGCCCAGCCGAGAGTACCTAGAGAGTTCCATACAGCCGCTGACGATGTTGACAATCCACGGATGAGGCATTCCCTTTCTGTAGTCGCCGGCGCCGTTTTCAACTTCTTTTTTGTGTTTTCTTCTCTCTTTTTGGTTCATATTTTTTATATATATTTTTGCAGAGTTGTACTTGTTGTTGCTGTTGTTGTTGTTGTTGTTGTTGCTGTGCCATTAACTAGTTTTCTGGTCGGCTGAGTTCAAAAGCGCTTATTAATCTGTGGTACTTGTGTTTAGTGCTTTTAAATACGCTTTGAGTACTTTATTTTAGTATGCTTGATGTTTTACCGACGACAACGCTGCAAGTCACGATGTTTGGCTTTTGGCTCCGCTTTTGGCTCCCACTCTCCAGTCCTCGATCTACGATCGGCGATCGTTGAACGGCGATCTCTGTTGGCTCATCGATCAAATCATTTGGCATCGATTCCGGCTAGCCAGAGCCATAGCCAGAGCCAGAGCCATAGCCAGAGCCAAAGCTGAGCCCGGACCAACCCGGACCCCACAGCCGGACACTTTTTGGATGGATGGGTCGACTGCCTTTGCTATGCTCTCCAACTGGCGCCCGTTTGCAATTTAATATGTGCCGACGGGGCGTAGAGGGGCCCTGTAACCCCCTCCATATTAACAGCAGCAACTTTTTGCTGAAGCCATAGAATTAATGCGATAATTACAATGCAAGAATCATTCCAAACAGTGGCTCAACACAGGAGCGAACGTCGAGGCGAGCGTGTGAATTACCGCAACTCAAGCCAAGTTGTCAGACAACGACAACAATATTAACAACGGCAACAACACACCCCCTCCGCTGTGCTGTGGCATGGGGCATTGGGGCAGCTAAAGTTACGAGCGGGCACTCACTGGGAATGGGCCTGGCGAGTGGGATTAGAATAGAGCATTAAAGCGGAATGGAAAGTGTCTCTGTTATGGTTATTGTTGTTGTTGTTGTAGTTGCTGCTGCTGCTGCTGCTGCTGCCACACGTACTTAACAAATGTGTTGTAGTCCAATGGCTCTGGCTATATGACAGTCTTACATGCATGCACAGTCGCTCGAAAAAGTATCGAACCACCTGAGCAAGAGAGTTTCAATTATAGCATCTAGGTATAGGTAAAGTAACAAAGTTAAGCTGAAGCAGAGATGAGTTCTGCTGAGACTTTTGCCAATCTTTGTCAGGTGAAGTCATCTTCACTCTCAGTATAACTCAATCGACTGTCTTTAAACTTATGCCACGCACTGTTTTCTGGCCGTGCATGCGAGCTGCTGGTAGCTGCTTGAGTTACACAAACGCTTGCCGCATATTTTTGCTATCACAGACAATGCCCACTGCGGCGGGCAAATAACTCTGGCAGAGACTAGTTATGTTGTCTATATATATATATATATATATATAGATATATGTATATATATATATATATCTCAATTTACGATTTGAGATACTTTATAAGTATATTCCGGAACAGTGCTTAGCTTAGATAACAATAGCTTCGCTTATCTTCATTTCGCACTCGCTGCTCGCTGGGATCTCAATTTCCGCTCGACTACAAATTTTGCAAGCGATTAACTACACAATTGGCCCGATCGCATAATAGAACCAATTGAAATTGATATGCCCAGGCAGAGAGAGAGGGAGAGGGAGAGACAGACACACGAACAGGCAGGCAGGCAGTCAGTCAGGCAGGCAGGTAACGGAGCCTGGCGCTTGCCTGGATATCACAGGATATGAGCATAACAGCAACAACAAAGGCCACTCAACTCCAAATGGAAAGGCAAACAATAAGAAAAGACGCCTAAAGAAGCGAGCACCCGATCTAAAGGAAAAAAAAGAACAAAAAATTAATTACATAAAAATAAATGAATTAAAAGCAAATTAAATTCAGTAAAATATAAAAATTATAAATAAATATAAAATATATTTAAATTAATATAACAAATAAAGTTTCAAATGCGAAAAACACCATGACAATGGAAGAAAATAAAAAAATTAATGGTAACAAAAATAAAGAAACAAATTAAAAATAAAAGAATTCACTGAAAATTACTACAATTAAATCTATTTAATAAGCAAAAATAAGCAAAAAAAATATATACAAATTAAATATGATAAAAATATAAATGAAAAATATAATTTAATATATATATACACATGTATACATATATATATAAAATGAAGAACTTTTCTCTAGAGTCGCGCCATTGGCCTTTCAAGCTTGTGCGCCGAAATATAATTTGCCATATCCTGCGCAAAAAAAGTTGAAATTTTTGTATAGAGAAATAAAAACGATTAGGACAAAGATGCGGTCAACAACGCATGAACGATGCACTGCAAGAAATCGAAATTTCAAATTTGATAAACAAATTAGAGCTGGAAATTGATGTCAGGAAACGGAAGTTATTTAAAGCTTATAGAATTTGTATTTTAGTTCATTTAATATTTATATATATAATTCAATATATAAAATATACTATTCATAATGAAAAATTCAAAGTCAAGTCAAGATTCCAGTGGGAAACTCCCAAGCAAATCCTTTGCAATTGCTCTCTGATATTTATATATATATTTCGGTGCAAGCCCACGGACAGCTGTTATGGCCAAAGTGCAGGGTATTAATCATCATTGACGGCAGGCGGCGGCAAAAGATCAAAAGGAGATTCTGGGGTGCTAATAAAGTTGCCGTGGCAACAGAGCGGCTATTGTAGTTGTTGTTGTTGATTGTTGGCTGTTGTTGTTGTTGCTGTTGTTTGTTGTCTGTGTGTATTGCTGTGTGTAGGTGCTAATTTAGCGACCCCCCGCACAAATTCACAGCGCAGCGACAGCGACGCCAACGGCGGCGACGCCCAGCGACGCCCGTGGAGCCCAGTCGGCTGGCTGCCTGGCTAAGAGATTTGCATTTTCAAAAGAAATAAACTTCAGATAAGAAACTAAATGTCAAAATTATCTACACACATGAATTGAACGCATTAAAAGAAGGACGCGACTGTCAATGCGGACTACGCTTGAAGCTGTGGGACGCGCCAGCGTTTCGAGACTGACTTTCGAGAGCATCCGCGTGATGGAGGATGGGCAACTTGGGCTGGCGCTGCCTTATGAGCAGCGGCAACGGCCAGCCAAAGTGCAAATATGTGTAGGCACCAAAACCACAAAAACCCAACCAGACAGCAACAACAACAAGAAGAACGAGAGCAGTAAGAAATGAACGAATGACTGCCTCGCCTTACCTCGAGATGCCAAAGTGCATCAGGCAGTAAAATGCAGAAAATTGAAACTGGCTTTTAATGAAACGAAAGCGCCGCACAGGATCGTAGGGGAGCAGCAGCAACAGCCACAGCAGCAGCCAGATCAACAGAGCCACAAGGAACGAACACAAAGAGTCAATTAATTAGTAGATGGAGCCATGATTATCGCTATATTAACATTGCAGTGCACTGCGAGAGAAGACCAGCTCGCAGAGACGGGCTGTGCCCCAAAGGCTGCCATTTACTTAAGATAAAGCCAAACGTGTGCTGCAGCTGCATCAAATGGGAAACGACGCACAGCTCGAGATTAAGCTGCAAGCTGAGGCAGCTATCGCGGCTGGGCGTTCATTAAATGATAAGAGTGGCCGGCGGCAACTGCCAAATGCAAATGCAATTGTTGCCCCAATGATAAGGTGAGAGAGAGAGAGAGAGAGAGAGAGGGGGAGAGGGAGAGTGAGCTGACGGAACTCCTTTGAGCTGCCGCTTAAACGTCGCTACGTCAGGCAGCAGCTCCAGCGTAGCTACATCAATTTGCCTCAAATTGCTTGCTTTCAATTTAAATTCATTTGACTGCAGTTGCATCGACAGCGAAAGCCAAACAGTGAGACAAATGAGTAAGGCCACGAATGTCGGCCAACAGCAGCTGTAAATGCAACAAACTTTGCTAAGTTTTCGAATTCCCAATCAGCTGCCTGACAATAGCTGCAAATTTGCCATATTTTTAGCAATTTTGATGGACGTCATCCTTAGTTAAGTCTTTAGTTTGATTCTACATTTTAGCTTTATTTAAATCTATTTTCACAATATTTTGAATTACATTTTTTAGAGTTAAGCAGCTCGTAAAAATAATAATAATTAAAGGAGATAAAATTCTGTTAAAAATATATTAAGAAACCTCCAGTCTTTATAGAAAGTGCCCGAGTAGAAGATATCCTGAACCTGACCGACTTCATGAGCATACATGAATCACGCGCAGTTACGCATGCAGATGAGATCAACTCAGCTCGCTATTCTGATCAAGAGTATGTATACTTCATAGGCTCTTTATGGATACCTCCTTTTCTGCCTGTTACATACATTCTTATAAAACCAATATACCCTGCATGCCAATGCTCAGAACTGTTAACGCCCAAGAGTATGCTTTTCCTTTTCACCTTCGAATAGTTATTAATATATAAAGCCTACTTTGCTGTGGAAAACAGTGCAATGCTGAGCGATTGCTGTAGATGGAAATTTTTGTTCTAAATGCACTTTCTTATTGAAATCTCCATGGCGCTAAAATGACATTGATATATTCGCTTACTTGATAGACCACAGTCCATTAGCTTCTGGCTGGAAATCGACTGACAGAATTTGATTGGAAACGTTCAAAGATATGCTTTAACTTTGCAGGTACGAACTTCAACTTATTTGTGAAGTCTGCCTTACAGCGAAAGGCAATTAGATGCTAAGCAACAAATAAATATATTTATAAAAATATTATATATTCGATATGAGATTGAATTCGTGGCAGACTTCAATCAGGATGCTTGAAACTTGCATAAAAAAACTGCAGTTTATGTTTTTAAATAACAACAATGAGAAATTTTTATAATTTCAATTCTTTGTTGAGTCTCAGACAAAACCAAAGCATAATTTTAAGGATATTTTTAAAGCATGTGCATTTAGTACCACAAATGGCAGCTAGAGGGCGTATGCAACTGGCAGACAGAGATTCATAGCATACTTTAGGGAGTCATCAAAATTTAATGTGAATGCAGTGAATATTTTTAGCATAGCATAGCATAGTTCAATTTACTGCTATTTTATAGAATATGTTTTATATTGTAATACTATATATTAAATATTTATATATTTACTTCTGATTCCTTTAAATATATTCATGAAAACCGTTTTCAATCATTCATCGCACAGCAACAAAAAATAGCTTTGAAAACGTGTTTCCTCCTCGTTTCGCGTCCGTTCATTTGCATGCACATGACGCTCGGCTCGGCTCTGGAGGCTGGCAACTGGCGACTGGGCATACAGGGGTGGGGCGGTGCCGGAGGTTGGGGGTATTCAAAAATGATGGCTGTGCCAAAATTCACACATAATTACAAAGTGAGATCGAGGCTGGGAATATGAGATGGGCTGCTGCCATTCGCCCCTTGCAGTTTATGCGCATGATTTATATATGCAGCCAGGGACAGCGCCAGGGCGGGCGTGCTGCGGTTGCCCGCTTGTGGGCGTGGCAAGCAGACCGCTTGTGACTTTCGCAGCAGCAGCAGCAACAACAACAACAACAACAAAAACAAACAAACGAGGCGAAAGCAACAAGCCAGGACGCAACGCAACGCAACGCAACGCAGCAATCGTTGACGGCCGGCATTTATTTACTTTTTGATTACGAATACACGTAGCTCCGCCGCCATCGCCCCCTGCCCGGTTCCCGTGGCTGTTGGCTCCTCGGCTGCTGTGCGAAACACTTAACGCCAAAAGTGAGCAAAACAACACTTGCTCTATTAACGCGTCTGCCTGCCGCTTCTGCGGAGACCAGTTCGCCAAGCGGTAACCGCGCGCGCGCGACTCTCTGAAAATTTATTGAAAAGCATTAAGAGGAAGCCGCCGCAGTTGCCACTCGTTGTCCGTTAACGAGAAACGACGACGGCAGTCGCAGTCGCAGTCGCAGTCGCCGTCTCCCAGCTTAGCCCAATGCATACGTGTGGCTAATTTGCGGTTGCCCGAATGATGATTTACATAGGAGCAGCATCTCGCACAGAAAGCGAGAGCTCCAAACAGAACCCAAAATCAGAAACAATCCACAAAAAAAAGGAAGAGTTGAAGAAGCAGCAGCCGCAGCAGCAGCTTGGACTCTGTACATGCAAATTATAGAAATTTCATCGTGGCGCTGGCAGCTTAAACAAATATTGAGATAGTCTCGCGATAACTGGCCAGCACCTATCATTAGTTCTGCTGCCTCGCATATTCAAATGCAATAAATCGCTAAAGGTTTTCAGCTTTTTTTTTATCATCAAAAATAAATAAAAATGCAAAAACAACCAATTTTGGTTGGGAATATATATATCTGGCAAATATTGAATACACTTTATATGGAAAGTCTGGATATAGACATCTAATGATCAGGGAATGATCAAGGGAATGATTAGGGAATGATCAGGGAATGATAAAGGGATGATCAAGGGAATGATCAGGGAATGATCAAGCGATGATCAAAGGAATGATCAATGGAATGATCAAGGAATGATCAGGGAATGATCAAGCGATGATCAAAGGAATGATCAAGGAATGATCAGGGAATGATCAGGGAATGATCAAGGAATGAACAGGGAATGAACAGGAAATGAACAGGGAATGAACAGGAAATGAACAGGGAATGAACACGGAATGATCAGGGGAATGATCAAGGGAATGATCAGATTATGATCAGATATGCTGTATTTGTGTCTATTATTAATTGAAATCTTTCCTCTGTATTGGATTCAGTTCATATATATCGGATATAACAATATATAATATACATATATGATCTATATAGTCTACAGCGAGCTGCCTCTTTGAACATGCGCAACGGCAAACAGCTGAAACTCTCTTAGCTAGTGTATTGCAACTCGCAAAAGGGTTTCGTGTTTTTCCTCCATTTTTTTTTCGATCAGCGCGTGGAATGCAACAGGAAGGCAAGGGAAAAAATCGCGAACACTTTGCTAATTTTATGCTAGACGGCGTTAATGCCAAGCTGCCATTTATGGCTTCCGTTTTGGGGCAGCAGCCACATTTAGCTGATGAGCCAAACAACAGCTAGTTCAAGAGACAGCCAAACTGACAGACAGAGAGAGTGAGTGAGTGAGTGAGATTGAGGCTGACTGCAAATGCAAATAGAGCTACTTAATTGAAGGCGCCAACAAGCAGCGGGCGGTTGCCCGTTTTTTTATTTTTTTTTTTGGGCGTGTGGGCGTGGCAGTGGTTGAAGTCTATACGCAATTGCTGACCTGCTGTGCAGCTGTCGGCTGTTAACAAGGCGAGTAGACGATAAAAAAAGAGGCGAACACAAGCCGGAGTTCGTTGCTTAAGTCATTCGCTGCTTAAGTTCGCTGCTTAAGTCTTTCGTTTCGAGCTTTTTGTTTTCCTTTTTCCTGCCCGTTGTTTGCGCGTTTTCAATTAAAAGCGACGCTAATTTTATCGAACAATGCAGCAAATTTTATGCGCATTTAACAAAGTCGTAATTGATTGTACAAAAGTGAAGGCGTGAAATGCCGCCAGCAGGCAGCAGGGCAGTCGGGCAGTCGGGCAGTCGGGCAGTCGAGCAGCCTTCAGGCCAGTCGAGCAGCTAAATTGACATCGCGTAAGAGATGGAGTCCAAGTACCAAAGTACTCATTGAAGTACTCCCGGCGCATAATTCGCATTATCCCAGACGCTTGGCCACAAAAAGAAAGTGCAGCTTAATCGCTCAATTCACGCGACAAACGAAAAATGAAGCAGATGAAGCCAGAGCAAAATGAAGCAAGAAACATGATGAGAAAAGAATGGCAACAAGCAAATGTTTTAAATATTTTTGGTACATTTCGTTTGGTGCATGAGAGAGGAAGCTGCGAAATTATCTTGATTGACATTTTATGTCTTTTTAATGAAAGCCAACTTCAAAAGGACAACACGAAATCGCTCGCATCGCACAGCCCACTTTTGCCCCGCGGCCGCATTGTTGGTGGGCGCGCATAAAAATTGTTAACAGTCAAGACAATCAGACAGAGAAAGAGTGTGAGAGAGAGAGAGAGAGAGAGAGGGAGCGACAGAGAGACAGAGAGATGTAGAGCAAGAACAAGTGTGTAGCGTGTGCAGCCACACAAAGAGCCCACGAGATACAATTGTATCTTGCGCTATCTCTTTGCGGCCAGGTAGAGCTGACAACGCAGCTGTGCAACTAATGTACTTGTCCAGCCACTAAGATGAAGACCTGCCAGCTCTAAAAGTTCTAAGAAAGTGGAGCAAAGACTTGCTAGTATATACCTCGTGAATTGGGGATAGTCGGGCTTGATATTCGTAATACTCCATGGGCATATACTTTATAGTATTCTTCTTCCATATTCAGTCACTTCTCTATGAGCTACTGAACCAGTTCAATCTGCAACCAAAGCACTTCTTCACAAGTCAGTGCATTTGCAGTCTTCTATCTAGCTAGTTCACTAGCACTCCACTCCATCCATGCTACCCCTTTCTAATGCCCACGGCGCAGGGTATGCAGTCAAATGCAGGCAATCTAATCGTTACTGCATTGGCAAATGTCAAATGACCGCAGTCTCATTCATGAGAGCATCGACGTCGGGCTCTGCCTTGGCGAGTTTCATTGATAAACTAAAAATGAGGGAAAAAGAACCGAGGACGCTGCGTGCGAGCGATAAGGCGTGGCCAGTTGGCCGACTCGGATACGGATGCGGATAGCGTTTGGGTTCGCATTGGGTACGTAGAACGATTATCGTGTACGGGTTCGAGTTCCAGGTCGGACTCGGGCTCGGGCTCGGGCTCGGGTTTGGGTTTGTTTTTTGCGATATGACGAAACACGCGTGAAGAGCGATGAGTGTGGAGCGTCAAACGATTTTGTTATCGTTGTCGCCAGTAACAGTTGCATGGTTTAATTAAAAGGTTATTCGTGTATGACTGGACTCTAACCCGGATAACCATGTAGATAACACCTGAACAGGAGAAGGAGTATAGAGACGTATACAGAGAGAGAGGGAGAGAGGGAGAGGCACACACATAAAGGCATTCATTCATTTGATTGAGTTGTTTACAGGCTGCGATTGCTGGCTTATCTTAAAGACTTTTTTACCCCGTTTTAAGAGTGCGGCTCTTCGCTGCCCTGGCCTTTCCTTTCCTCCGCTTCGCTTCGCTTCCCTTGCCACCAGCAGCGACCTTGACTGTGGGCTGGCAGTTGATCAAAACTGAAAGTTAGCCGCAAAGAAAAAGCTCAACATCATCATCCACGCTTTGGGGTCAGACCACAAAAATGTGCTGTGCCCACGTTCGTAAGATGGCCAGTTGGCCAGTTGGCCAGTTGGCTCACTGGCGGCAGCCAGGTAATTGTTGCTCCACTCCAGCCAGGTGAGAATTGACAAATTTCCATTTCGTCAATATAATCAATAAAGCAACTACAGCACCAGCACCAACATCAACTCCTATATTATAAACAAGTAAAATGAAGCTAGTTTCCACTGCTGGGCTCAGAGATACCCTACAGCGTGTGCTCTGGTTTGCACTGTGACTGAGGATAGTTTGGGTACTATCGATATATTGTGTTTGAGCAGTGCTCGCCAATCGCCAATCGAGTTATCGATTTTATCTTACATGGTATGCATGGTAACTAGAGACGAAAGTTGATCTCTTTCTATATCTCTCTTGATATCTCTCTTGATATCTCTCCAGATATCTCTCCAGATATCTCTCTTGATATCTCTCTTGATATCTCTCTTGATATCTCTCTTGATATCTCTCTTGATATCTCTCCAGATATCTCTCTTGATATCTCTCTTGATATCTCTCTTGACATCTCTCTAGACAATCTCCACAACAACACTCCCTGCACAGCTCAGCTAAGTACAGGGTATATTCGTACATTTAAAACAAGTGCAGGCTCTGATATAGAGCTCACACCTCGAAGCATGCAGAGTTGCAGTACTTGTTGTTGCTCCAGCTCCTGCTGCTGCTGCTGCTGGTGGTGCTGCTGTTGTTGTTGGCATCAAGGCCGTTACTTGAAAACCGCTTTCAATTAAACTGGAGCACACTTTTGCCTGCGGTCGAATATAATTATGATCAGGGCTCAGCTCATCATGAGGATCGCTTGCGGCTGCGCCCAGAGTGAAAATGAATTTCCAATGTGGCTCGCGGCAAAAATCGATTCGAATCGAATCGAATCGAATCGCAACGAAGCACTTGCTCATCCCAAACGAAGCGAAGCAAAGTGCAAAAATAAAAAAAAACAAAAATAAAAAAAACAGGTAGTTATTCACTTTTACCCAGATCGCAGCAATCGTCCAATTGCCACTGTCGCAGCGCAACGTTTTAATATTGAAATTGAAACTCTTCTTAATGGAAAGTTATGGCCCCAGCAGCACTTATGAATATTGGCACAGAGCTGCCGGGGCTGCTGATACTGCTGCTGCTGATGATGATGTCGATGTTGATGGTTGCAGATTATGGGTCCACCAGCCTAGCCATTGATAACATACTTACAGCCAACCTATAGGCGGCCAATTAGCTCAAAACCTAAAAAGCTGCAAGCATCAAAAACAGGAGCAAAACCAGCAGAGAGCAAGCTGCAGTTGAAGACAGTCAGCAGAGGTAATTTGAATGGAATGTGTCAATAAGGGTTTTTGGCAGAAGCAAAAACAACTGATAGAATTTGAGTATCAAACCGAAAGACAGCAAAGTTAGCTTGATGAGAAGACAGTGATTGTGGAGAGCAATAAGAGTAGTTAAGCTAAAAGCTAGGAGCAAAAAGACAGCAGTGAAGGCATGTCTGCGTATGTCTATAAAGCTCATATATATATTTGTTGTCTTGCTATGAAAAGGTATCGAAAAGATCTATCGAAGAGATCTCTGTACAAAGACTCGTTGCTTCTGTTATGGAGCAGAAACTTCTCATGGAATCTATGACTCTTCTTACTGACTTTTTAATGTTATTGAGAGCTATTCGAAGACCTTTAGAGCTGAACTAAAAGAGTCTTTAGGTAGGATATTCTTCAGCTGAGTCATTGCTTGTGGTATTCAGAAGGAACTCTGATTACATGATCCTTTCACTTCTAGTGAAATTGCTTGAGAATGAAATCCATATAAATGCTAGAGTGAATATCTAATTCAATATCTTAGCACAGCTAGTCTTCCGTGGAGCATATACAACAGAACTATTTAATTATTCACATCATTCATTATTCATATCATATCATTCATTCTTCCGCCTGGTTCTTGCCAGTTCCTGGCCTCCTCTCGCTCATGTTTTACACATGGCCTCTGCCCCCTAAAAGCTTTTATATCTTTGAAGTGGAATTGAGGCAACTTTGTTCTGGGGCGGAGGGTCGTCTAATAAAAGCAAGCAAGCCGCCAGCAAATTGGCCACGATTGCCAATGTCTGCCCGGCTGTCCGGTCCGCTATGTAGCTGTGCTTTGGGCTACTGTGCAGGGATTCCTTTGGTTTTTGTTTTTGTTTCTGTTTTCGTTTTGCCAGCTGCAGTTGGTGCGTGTCGTGACCCGAAGTCTTGTCTTGTAATGGATTTTCAGTTACGCGTGGATTGCGTGTGCACCAGCTACAGCTACAGTTGGCAGCAGTTTTGAGGCACAGAGCTCTGGTTACAGTTTGCGTGTCGTTGGCATTGCCAATGCCATTTGACTTGGTAGCTGGGAGTCGGCCATCGGCCATCGGCCATCGGACACCGGACAACGGGCATTGGGCATCGAGCATCTGCTTCATGTGGCTCGATTCACTTGCAGTTGGCCAACAATTTGTTAACAATTAGCGCGCCAGCCCCACAGGTTCTCCTGCTGCTGCTGCTGCTGCTGCTGCTCCTGCTCCAAGCTCTAAGCAGCGCGCTTGCTGCACTTGTTGGCTGCCCCACAAATGTTGCCCTTTTATGGAGCCCAAACATTAAGAGCCGCATTCCACTTGGCCGCAAAACAACGCCGGTGGTCGAGCCAGCTTTTGGTTACTGCCATATCATATCATATCATATCAATCATACGCCGTCGTTGCCATATGCTAATGATGGCAATTAATCAATGGGAATCAGTTAAGACGACTCACGCAATCAGCTCATTGACTCTCGAAGAGTCAATGTCAGCAGCTCTGAAATGTTCCTTACTCCTCCTTCGACTTCCCCTACCTTCATCCTCTTCCCCTTCCTCTTCCTCCTCCTCTGCACCGTCGTCTAGTTCTAATGATGTGCTAAGCTGCAAATATTATAGCTCGTCGCAATGAAAACTAATTGCATTTCGAGAGCCGCATCTAATTGGCAGTTGCCAACGCCTCGCAGCGGGAAACTCTTGTTTGGCTGTGCACCTGAAACTATTTTTAATGCCAGCTACTTATGTCTGTTGGGTCTTCGTTTTTGGTCTAATTAACTCGGCGGCCCCACCCACGGCCAACTATTTGGCCCGTGCACGTGGCACCGTGGCACCGTGGCCCAGGCGAAACCAGTTCCTGGAATTGTGCTCTGCTCGCATTTTGCGACCCGTCGCCAGACTCGTGGCCAGAGTCATGCAAATAATATATAAGTTACTGTGTCAGCAACAGGTGAAATTGTCGCCGTGTGCCCCAAAGACAGTTCGAGAGATATGTCCCTGCTCGCCCGCTCGCCGCGCGCCCAGCCACTGGGCAAGTCCAAGTCAATGTCAAAGTGTTGCCTGCTTGCCTTACAACAAAGTTAATTGCGCTGCACGCGCACGCCAAGACCCAGCTCGCAGCTCCCAGCTCCCAGGGCTCGACTCGACGCGACTCGACTTGACTTGACTTGGCTTGGCTTGACTCGACTCGACTCGTGTGTGCCATATCAAGTTTCCCCCGTGTCAATTGTGGAGCCCAGTGTCGCACAGTGGCACGAGTGTGAGCACTTGTCAAGCATCAGCTGGGCAGAGGAAGAGAATGTCTCTCTGAGGTATCTATGAGATATAGATATATAGGTGTAGCTGTATAATCAAGTTTTCTATATCAAATGGCAAATAAACCATAAAGAAAATGTTATCGATAACATAAAGAGTTGCTGAGATATTGTTATCGATAATCGTAACACTCTGGTTGGGTCAAGCAACAACTAAGAAGGCATTGGCCAGAGATGCAGCAATCGTAGTTTGTATAGGTACTACATAGATACTATATAGATCGATAACTATATCTTTTAAGCCTTATTCCGTAATTTCTTACATTTTTGCCTGCTGCTTGCCCCACTGTGCGCCTGTGACTGCCACCGTCGTTGTGGTTGTCATTAGTCCGCTGCACTTGCTGTTGTAATTGTGACAGGAGCAACGAGCACGGATCGCCGAGAGGGCCATAGAGAGACAGAGAGAGAGACAGTAGGCTACAGTGGGGTGGGGACAGTGGGTCGCGCGAACGTCGTGAGTGCCAGAAGCTGATTTCAGCGGCGGCGGCTACCGATAAGCGGCAACTGCAGCGACTGACAGACGCGTTGATTGGTTTTGCTTGCAGAAGCGTGCAGCAAGGCGTGTGAGGAGCGAGAGAGAGTGAGAGAGAGAGAGAGGGGCAAGGGTAGATGGATAGCTGGTACAGAGACATGTAAATTGCACGCGAGTCCAAAAGAAAACAAAAAACTGGTACAATTTTCGGTATTTTTTTCGAGTTAATTTTGTAGCCCAGTTGCCAGCCGCTGCCCTTGCTGCCTCAGCATCTTCTCTGCTCTTGTTGTTGTTGTTGATTATATTTTGTTGATAGTTACAGCATGGCAACGCCCCGTGCTGCGCGCTTGTTTGTAGCCGCATTTGACAACTTTTTGCATAATTACAGAGCCCGGCGGCTAGCCTCGGCTCGATTGCTTAATGGATTTGGGGGCCATTCATAAATTGCTGGCCAAAGTATCGATGCTGCCCGTATGTATCGATAACAACAACAATAAAAACAAGAGCAAGAGGTGTTGGCCAATTCAATCACACGCGCTGAGCGGGAGAGAGAGAGAGAGTTGAGGGGTGGGGGGCAGGGAGACAAGCGCTTTTTTTTTAAGTGCCGCAGCACATTGATTTAATGCAATGCGAAAACAAATTGTTATGTTTTGGCTGCCGCAACGCGGCCGCAATTAATCAAAAGTTCTCGCATTACAATTAATCAAAAATGCACTGCGAAAATGCTGGCTCAGCTCCGGCAGCCGTCGTCGCTGCTGCTGCTGCCGCTGCTGCTTGTGTTGGCCATAAATATCACTGCGAATGTGGCCAATAGAATTGACGGCGGCGTCAAAATGCGCACCTTAGAAGTCGAACAGCCGCTGACAGCCGCCCATAAATCAGCGAAGCGAAGAGAGAGAGAGAGAGAGAGAGAGAGAGAGAGAGAGAGAGCGGGCTTGATCTTCATCAGAGTGGGTGTCGTATGGTTCAGCTCGAACGGGAGCTGAAACGTGAGCTGGAGAGCTGAGACTTGAGATGGACGCGGCTTTTAGGCTTTTATGTGCACATCAGGCGGCAATTTGACGGCCATGAACGATTGACAGTCGCTGTCACAGCAATTGATGATAGCCAAGAGAGATAGAGAGAGAGAAAGGGGGAGAGAAAGGGCCTAGAGAAACGAGAAAAGCAAACAGTAGCATGTGAATTGATCTATAATCATTAAAGTTTCATATTTTATAACCGATTCGAGCGAATTATAGAAGCTATTCAAAGAGAGGGAGCTATACAGATAGAGTATAAGAAGAAGGGGAAGAGAGAGAGAGAGAGAGGAAATGATAGAGGAAGAGACAGAGTTGCTGAGAGCAAAGCTGAGGAGAGAGAGAATGGAGGTGGAGAGCGAAACAGAAACTGAGAGAATCTTATAAGGAGACAGAGAAAAGCAAAGACAGGTGAGAGAAATAGATATTGAGCGAAATAGAATAGAGTAGAAATACAGTGTGGAATAGAGAAGAGAGTATGAAAGAGAGAGAGAGAGAGAGAGAGAGAAACAAAGACTATCAGATTGAGAGTATGGTAGAGATATGGGATGAGGCAAATGGACAGAAAGCTATAGATTCAGAGGGGCAGAAACGGAAAGTGCCGAGATCTCATTATCAGGTAAGTACAGATGGAAATAGTAGCTCTACCAACCGAACGTTTCAGCGGCTATACTTCAGTACTTCAACTAAAATATAAACAGTTCTTATGATTTCGTTAGATAGGTTCACTAGGATTTAGAGCTAGGATCAAAATAAGAGCATCTTTATTATAGTATCTATAAAATCCAGATTTTTCTTTCCTTTTTCGTCAATATTTGTACAGCCCAAGTTCATGTTGGCTCTCGATAATAACTTTCGCCTTTAGCCTCAGCATTATTGAGCAGAAAAAAAGACATCAAGATGACACAGTCGAATTTTGATTAACATTAAACTTATGCAAAGTGCAACAGCAGCAATAACAACAGCCACAGCCACAGCCACAGCAACATTAAGTTTAACCCTTAAAGTCTTCGACAACAACAAATACCTGGAAGCTCGACCTTGGCTTGGGGCGCGTCAAAAATCGTAACGCCAAGTGTCTGAAAGTTGCCAAGAAGCTAAAAAGCCAACAGCAACCAAGTGGAACTGCGAATATTCGAATGATCGCCGCGTCTGGCCGAAAAGGAGTTCCAGGAGCTGCGCGAAAAAAAAAACGAAATACAAACACACACACACACTCACACAGAGAGAAATAATAATAATAATAAAAAAAAGGTAGACGCTGGCGATGGCGAAATGATGATGCGATGTCAAGTTATTGACAGGCCAGAGTCGATATTAATGACGACTTCATCTCGCGATTCTGGCACCGCGTTCCGCCCTGTGTGTGAATGCATTTCGGATAGCCATTTCGGATTCGGCGGGATTCGCATTTCGCATTTCGGATTGTGAATTCGAATACGTTTTGTTGCTCAACGTGTCTTACTAGCAATTATGAGAGCGGGCACAAATATTATTCAACTAGGCTTCATCTCTGTCTCTGCCTGTATCTGTCTCTATCTCCCTCCTCCTCTCTCTCTCTCTCTGTCTCTGTCTGTCGCATATTTATAAGCCAACATGTCAACATAATTTATATTAAATTTTTGTGTCAGATAATGATAGCGCCTGCTGCCGATCGCTAAATATATCTGCATGCTGCTGCATACATATATACATATATATGTTGTTGCTCGACCTGTCTCCAGCTCAGTCTCACCTGAGCCACCGAAAAAGGCTTAAAGCCCCAACAACAGCCACAAGAGGCTTTGCCCACGGTGGCGGCATCCACAGAGCTGGCTTTAAGCGCAGCTCTGTATGCTGTGGGCTACCACAGCTAGGTGAGCAGCTTTGTATATATAAGGAACTGTTCAATTTCCACATATGGAATCGGAACCGTTTATGAACTAGTTCCTTTCCTTTTTAGATTTTTAATAGAAATGCTACACTTTTGAGTCACACACATTAAGATTTGAAACCATTTGGGAACCAGTTCATTTATGAACTAGTTCATTTTAGAACTAGTTCATTTGTTAGTTGAAATGAGCAATATTAAAGACTGCCTGAATATGATTCTATAGTATCATACAACTTATTGAATCACTATATGAACTAGTTCATTGACATCTATAGAGCACTTACCGCTCGACTATGCCCGCTTAACCGTTATTGTGGCCTGTTCAGGCGGCATTAAGCGTGCCGAAACGCCGCGAACCGGCCCGGTTAACGTTCGAATGGAACGCGAAAAAAAACAACGTTAAAAATAATTCACAATTTATATATGAACGATGCGAGCACGCAAACTTGGCTCAAACTCTATATGAAGGTGAAGAAGAAGAAGAAGACGAGGAGGAGGAAAAACAAAGCCAGGGGAAAAACTAGGAAATTGTGCAGAGCGAATTTGTATTGCGCCAACAGAGCCGATGCGAATCAAATGTTGAGCAAATCAGTTTAACCAAAGCGAAATGCAATACGAATTGAATTTGGACCCAAACTGGGATGCACAACTTTGGCCAGATGTTCGGCTTGTATGCAATGCTATGCAATCTCCCGCTGCTGGGGCTGCTGAAGTGTTAAATGAGGCACAGCGTGGTCAGCCTATGGTACGGTACGGGTCGGCTTGGCTCGGCTCACCGTTGGGCCATTGAGGTGCGAATGTCAAACGCTTTGACACGGTTGCGGCCTGGCGTGCAGCCAGCAGTTGACTCCCGACAGCGTTTTTGGCTAACAATGGGCAGGGAATGCCAAATGCTAAATGCTTTCGAGTGCGCCGCTGCGCTGACCTTCGCTGCCAACGGGACGTTGGCCATAAAGGACTAACGGGCATTAGCAGTGGAAGTGTTAATAGTTAAATGCAACCGGGCGGGGTGTTAATGCGACCTGACCTGACCTGACCCGACCTGACCCTGACAGCCTGACAGCCTAGCAGGCAAAGCAGACATTTGTCGCTCCGCTCGACCTAGGCGAGGTCTCGCCGAGCAATTGGGAGCAGTTGGGAGCAACTGCTCCACAAAGCAGAGGCACACGAACGGCCAGGCAACCGGTTCGCAGCCGGCACGCGACAGCAGCAAAGCCACAGAGAAAGAAAGAGAGAGAGAGAGAGAGAGAGAGATAAAGCTGAAGAGCGGCAGCCAGTCAATGGACACAGACATATAATCAAAAGCAGCTGCCCGAGCAGCAGCAGCAACAACAACAACTACGAAAAAAGGAAGCTGAAAAGCAACTCGAATGAAACCAGACAAAAAAAAACTCTTCCCAGTCTCAGAGTCGAGTCTCACTCAAGCAAGACTCTTCCCAGCTCAAAGAGAGCGAGCGATCGAGTGAGTGAGTCGACTCAGTCTGCTCTGAGTGAGTTCTCGCAGTTTGATGTTTGAGCAACTGTGATCCTTGAGCGGATGCTGTTTGGTTGGCTGGCTGCGCCGGTTTGCACCTTTTGTCTGGAACACAGGTAGCCGCTGCTGCTGCTGCTGCGGCAGGTGAGAATTGTGGCTACGTGCGGCCCTATAAATAGCGCACTCCGCGCAGGGAAGGGCATCAGAACAGCGACAGAGCTCGCAGAGCCAACTACTACAAAGATCAGCTCAAACTCAAAAAGAAGCAAAACTAAACCAAATCAAAGATGGCATTAGGCAGCGAGAATCAAAGCCAAAGTCTCTCTCTCTATCATCATCAGCAGCAACAGAAGCAGCAGCAGCAGCGGATGGCGCCCTACGCCAAGCCCAGCAGCTTCTTGCAGCAGCAAGACGATGATGACGAGCCGCTGCAGCTGGGCGGTGGTTCGGTGGTGCGTCGCAATGCTAGAGAGCGCAATCGTGTCAAGCAGGTGAACAATGGCTTCAGCCAGCTGCGCCAGCACATACCCGTGGCCATCATAGCCGACCTGAGCAATGGCAGGCGCGGCATTGGACCCGGCGCTAACAAGAAGCTCAGCAAGGTCAGCACCTTGCGCATGGCCGTGGAGTACATTAGGCGGCTGCAGCGAGTCATCGATGACAACGACCAGAAGCAGCAGCAGCAACAGCAGCAGCACCAGCACCACCACCACCACCACCTCCATCAACAGTTGCCGCCACAGCAGCAACAGCAACAGTTTGCCCAGCAGCAGCAACACTTTAGCTACCAGCAGCAACAGTTGCAGCAGCAGCAACAGCAACTCTATGCGCTGCAACAGCAACTGCAGCTCATCTCGCCCAACTCCAGCTCGTGCTCATCATCTGCCGCCTCGACCAGCAGCTCCAGCTTCGACTCATCCTACTTCGCCTGTCCGCCCGCCCAGCTCAAGCAGGAGGAGACCAGCGCCGGCAGCTACGAAGATTATCCCAACAACTCGTGCAGCTCCGGCGCCGAGGATGACGACATTCTCGACTATATATCGCTCTGGCAGGACGATATATAACTCACATATAGGCACAACTCCCTACACTAACACTAACAACAACAACAGCAACTAGTCAAGTTTCAACCACCTCAAGTATTACCTCAGCCAACGCTCAAGTATTATTTATTTAGTATTAAGCAACCATTTTTTTTTTCGACAACATTTTGTACAAATTAGTTTTAAGTGCGCTGAATGTGCCTGTTCTTTATATAGTTTATAAGACTGCCTACTTTTAGGAACTAGCTTAAACATGGAAGACAATTAGCTGTAAGAAATTCCTACATTTTTTTCTTTATACCTAAGCAAACACATGGAGGACACTAAACTGATAAATATAGTACAAAAAATTAGAGAAAAACAAATTTTCATTTTTATTTTGGGCAGAACTAAATCTGAAGATGGTAAATTATTTGAGTGGGCATAAATGATTGAAATTAGTTTAAGAAATATAAAGGTTTTTCTTTTGCTTAAAAAACTATTCAAAAATATTCTAAGAATTTAAAAAAAATGTGTCTCTGATAAGTTTTGTTTTTACTTAAACAGAAGAAATCTCCAGAAAATTTCTATGATTTTAAGCAAGCTTTAGATTTGGCTTAAAGGCTTTAATATATTCGTACATTAAAGAGGGAACGGAACAAAGTTCTTGATATACACTGTATAGATATAGAGATGCTTTTCAGCAGTTAGCGTTTTTTCGCTACCTCTCCCGCCAGATCTAGCGGATCTCCCCAGATCTACACAGATCAACACAGAAAAATTGTAAGAAAGTTGTTAAAGAGGAAAGTTCGCAATACTTTGAAATACTGAAATTTTGGAGAATTGGGAAAATAGGTTTCATATCAGACAAGATATATAGATTAGAGAGGAGATTTCTAGGAAATATACTTCACATCAGACAGGATATGTAGCTTACAAAGGAGATCTTCATAGTTTCTAGTCTCTATAAAACAAATTATAACATCGAGAGCTCTGCAATCAATCCATACTTAAAGTCCTCTTCTGCTGCTCTTAAGCCAAGTCCATGAATATTGAATTTCGTTTACATATTATTCAATCGATATAGCTCTGCAAATTCCTCGCTTACCGTTACGCGCTTCTTCTACTGGCGACAAATTGTGCCGAAACGAAAAATGACTGAGCAAATTATGCAAACGATTTGGCCTGGCCAACACAAGAAGAAGAAAAAGAAGAAGTTAAATTACTTGAAGCATTTTTGCATATGCGAAGCTTAAGCAACGAACTTGTTGCCGCCAATTCCAGAGGATCGATCGATCGGCCGGCCGGCCGATCGATGCTTTCAATTGAACTAATTTTGAGATATGCGCAAAATGCAGCAACAATTTTGCATGCAAAAAGTTATTTATCTTCGTGTGTATATATATATATATAAGATCGCCCCCGACAGGAGAGCAAAGCAATTGTCTTTGGAGCTGAGCGGTTTGGGGCGCGCAGCTTGGAACGGAAGCTGGCTTTTACAATTCGCGATGCTTGAAAGCAGATAAGCAGCAAAAGCAAAGCCGACAGGCCGACCTGCATGGATATATATATATATATATATATACAGATATATAAAAGGTATATATATATATATATATAAATGTATATATATATATATATTTGCACAGATCCGGGCTAAGCGGATGCGTCTGTTCTAGTCAAGAACTTTTGTGCTTAAGCAAGGAAAGACTCCCACGCGCATTTCCGCTGCAGCTCTGCCCCTGTCTCCCTCTCCCTGTCGCTCTCCCAGTTGCTCTTTAGTGCTGCCATTAATAGATAAATGAATTGGCTTACGCATTTCCGTCACTTGCCGTGGGGTCAATTGTGGGTCAAGCAGGGCGCAGGGAACGCACTGTTTTTAATGCCAATTTCGAGAGTTGTAGCTGTTGTTGTTGGGGTCTCTCGCTGCAATCAATTCGCCACGCAGCCAGCAGCTAAACGAACGGTTTGCCAGCTCAGACAACAGGCTACAGTTTTCAGCTTCAGCTTTAGCTTCAGCTTTTGCTTCGGTTTCTGTTTTGGTTTTCTTATTTTTGGGGCCGCATCTTCATGGCGCATTTATCGAATTGTTATTTCCGGTTTTTGTTTTTGCTTTTCTTTTCCAATACCCTGTGCCAAAACGCAAAACTAAAGTGCAGCAGACGAAAGTTCATCTAAGACACGTGTGTCTGTTCCTCTAGCTGCTGGTCTTCCTATACTCATGTGAGCATTTACTTTATGTTCTTTGAGCCTACATTTTCTATGTATAACTCGAGAACTTTAACAGCTACAGTTAACAAATTTGATATCTGAGTTCTCTTCAAATATAGCTAGATTTTAATTGTTTCACTTGTATAAAAGAGGGGAAATCAAAGCGGAACTTAGAGATCTAGTCTAGTATATAAGCATATGTTCTCATTATAAAAGCATTGTGGATATAGCCTTATATTTCCAACTCTCACTTGATATACGCTGTACACAACTATATATGCCATTCTTATATCGGGTATATCTAGCCCTTTCACTCTACATTTACATCTAAAACACTATATGATTTCCATAAGAGAGGGTATCTGCTAGCCGCTTTACTAATTGCATAACTGCACGCAGCACTTGTTGCACTTGGGCCGCAAATAATGTATGCAGCAAAGGTACAAAATATCCCAGCCCAAAGATGAGATACAACAACATCATCAATACATGCCCTGACGTAGGGCACAGGAGAGTGCCAAGGGTCGAGAGCAATGAGGATTTGGGTCTCTGGTGGCGGTCGCATTGGGCGACATACGACAAAACTGGTGCAAAATCGAACGCTCTTTGTGTGAACTTCATAAAATGTTTGACAACGAGCGAGCAGAGCACGAATATATATGTATATAAAGATATATATATAATATGTATGTATGCATGCAAACAAATGCCAGCCAGACCCTGGCCAGGCCGCGACTCTTTTTACATGCGCCTGCAGGAGACCCCGAATAAATTTATGATTTATTAAGGATGCTCTGATTACAACACGCCAGCAAGCCAGAGGAGAGGTAGAGAGTGCGGCGGGGCGGGGCGGGGAGGGGGGTCAAGCTTTGGGTACCTGCAAAAGCAGCCTGACTGATGTCTCGTAAATAACAGTCGCATAAACAACAACATGAAGAAGCAGCAGCAGCAGCAGTTGAGCCAGCCGCAGCAGCAACAAGTGAGTTATTTGTTTAACATGAACAGCGAACACGTTTTTGACTCACAAATGTTGACAAAGAATAATGTAATTTATGTTCAAGCCCTATATGCTGACATTTTTTTTACCCCGATTTCACCCATTGCAAGAGACAGACAGAGGGAGCAAGAGAGAGTGAGAGAGAGAGAGAGAGAGAGGTGGGGGGAGGGAAAGACACTTGTGTCAACTAGATGAAACCACATTGCAATTACAGATATTTGCACCGATAGCCGGCTACGATGATGGCCAGTCACGCCCACCCCAGTCACTTGAAAGGGGCGGCAAGATCTGAGCAGCGAATAATTGTCACAAGTTTCCCCCGAAGACGAACAAGTGCATTTCCACTTGTCGCTCTTCTCTGCTCGTGCTCGTAAATTAAGCGCTTTGCGTTCATCGTTTTCCTTTTGTTACGATTTTCCACGTTTTCCATCAATTTTCAAATGGAACAAAAAACGAAAGACAAAAAAAAAATACGCCCACAAAAAGGACAAGAAATAATAAAAGGAAATAAGATGGAATTGTGCCAGGACAATTGCGTGTTGCGTGCATTGCGTGATCTCTCCCACTCTCCCTCTCTCTCTGTGTGTGTGTGTGTTGGGATATCTTTCGATAATTCGGAACAATATACCATATAGTTGCTCTTCTTCTTCCTCATTATTCTCGCTGCTAAGCTGATTAGTTTTTTTAGTTTAGTTCTCCAGCTGAAATGTTAATAACAGGGGGGGCGACAGTCCCCGCTCCAATTGTGAATGAAGTGAGCGTAGCTGAGTGCAATTAAATTTACTTAACGATTCTCCTAGGGGATTAGACGAGCGATTCGAGCGAATGAGCGCACGATTCTTAGGGCGACAATCAAATTAGAGATTGAAGAGCATTAGTTGAGCTCAGCAGAGTGCTTGGGCGGCAGGGCATTAGAGACAAGTGGAAATTGAGATAGTAAAGGAGGATGGGCGGAGAGAGAGAGAGAGAGAGAGAGAGCGAGGGAGAGAGAGAGAGGGAGAGAGATGGAGACATATAACAAATGTCTTTCTAATATTCTCTTCCCTTCTTGAAACTGAATATTATATGCTGACTTCTCTCTCTCTCTCTCTCTCTGCCTCTCTATCTCTCTCTCTCTCTCTCTGCAGGCCAAAGCTTTAATTGAATGCAACAATTTGGTTCTCTGCTGCTCCTGCGGCTTAATTACCGCAAAGGCCCGAGACAAATGTCTCAATTTGCTTGGGGCACTTTCTCTTGCGCCTTCTTTCATTCTGGCACAATTTGGGCCACGGAAATTATTTTAAATAATTACGCAAAAAAAAAACAAAGAAGGAAAAAGAAACTGCATTTTTTATATAATTTTATTTGTTTTCCTTTTTAATTGTAGACTAAGCGAGAGAATGTTTAATTGCGACTTCAGGCTGGGCTGGCAGATGAATTGTATTTCTTTTTTGCAGTGAAATTTCGCTCAAGCTGAGCTGAGTGAGGTATGGGAGATGTGGATAGAGCAGATGAAACTACTTGATAGGGGAAGTTAAGCTCTGTATTTTATAAATTGAATTCCGAATTGAGCTCTCAGCTATGATTAATATATAAATATTATAATTGGGCGCATTTCATGAGGCAAGAGACAGCTAGGATATGCCTTGGCTCAAGCTAAAAGTCAGTTTCTCTCGGTTTCTGTGTGGCATTCCGTTGACTGCGTGTTGCATTCGCTGCTTTGAGTTTCGGTTTTTTAGCATTTTATAATGAAATTTACAATATTTAATTGCCAGAGCCTGAGTGCCGCATTGCCCGCCAGGCAGCAGCAGCAGCAAAGGCCAAAAGAACAGAAGCAACAGCAGCGGCAGCCTAGAAAATGACGTGTGTCATCAAGAGACACAGTCTGGCCATCATCATTCCATTATATACATATATATGCATATATATTGAGAGAGAAAGAGAGACAGAAAGAGAGGTATATATTATAAATGTAAAACTGCAATGCGCTGCGTGACTGTCCCAATTAGTTGTCTCTCCGACTCTCAGTTGCTGGCGATCTGTCGTAATTCACTTTTGATTTCATATGCATTTCATCAAATTGCCGCTGCGCACGCGCAGATCGCCTCGAGTGCCACGGACAGTGCCAGACCTTGGTTTGATTTGAAAATTACTTCAAAATAAAATATAAAATATAATAAAATGAAAAACACGGCTAAATATTGCCAAACTGAGCGACGGACGCAATGAGCAACTCTCCTAAACTGGTTCAGCGCACAAAGCCAAAGCCAAATCCGAATCCGAATCCGAATTCGAATCCAATCTGAATCTGTAACTGAATCCAAAAGTCAAAACTTAAAATTCACAACTCAAAAACCCATAAAAAAACTCAAATTTTTAACTACACCCATGCTGTAGAGCTCTGCTGACTCCCTCTGGCCCCCGCCGCCTGCTCCTGCCTTTAGCTTTTGCCATTCTCCATCCAGTCAGGTTGTCATTGCCGCGCGTCGTCCATTTGAAGTGAGCCGCGGCGCGCGCGCTCTCGACTCCAGCGCCAAAATTGCAATCTTTTTGAAATTTATGATGAACAAGTATGAAGTGGCAATAGTCAATGATTGCGCGACTAGCTAGATACCCTCTGAACTGGATGTGTGCTCTGTATGCTCTGTATGCTGTATGCTCTGTATGCTGAATGCTGTATGCTCTGTATGCTGTATGCGCTGTATGCTGTATGCTCTGTATGCTGTATGCTCTGTATGCTGTATGCTCTGTATGCTGTATGCTCTGTATGCTGTATGCTCTGTATGCTGTATGCTCTGTATGCTGTATGCTCTGTATGCTGTATGATCTGTATGCTGTATGCTCTGTATGCTATCTATGATCTGTATGCTGTATGCTGTATGCTGTATGCTCTGTATGCTGTATGCTCTGTATGCTGTATGCTTTGTATGCTGTATGCTTTGTATGCTGTATGCTGTGTGCTCTGTATGCTGTATGTTGTATACTGTATGCTGTATGCTCTGTATGTTCTGTATTCTGTATGTTGTATGCTGTATGCTGTATGCTCTGTATGCTTCATCTCAAGCTACCCCTTGAGCTCTTTTGACTGCAGGGTATAAAAAATGAACACTGTCGCTTTTTCGAACATTTTAATTATACACAGCAAGCCGCAGCAAGTCGCCCAGTTTCAGAGATTTCCTCAGACGATACAAACAAACGGCGCCCCGTTTCCATTCGGAACCGGTAGCCTAAAGCTATAGCGACAACATATGTATATATCTGAACATACATATGTATTTATATATATATGTATATATATATATATTTTTTTTTCGGTGGGGTAATTAATAAATTCGAAACGCTGCCACAGGATATTTGCATAAGAAATGATGGCAATGAAATGAATGCTATGACCGCACCGCGCCGTATGACAGACGATGATGACCGAGTCAAGATCGAGCTGGAACTGGAACTGAGACTGGAACGAGAGCGGGAACGGAAATGGCAACTGCGAGCTGAGAACTGCGAACTGGTAGCCAATTTCCATGGAACACAAGGTCAGGGTAGAGGCTCTGCTCTGTGTGTCGGTCGGTGTTTAGCGCTTTGAAGGCGCTTCCGTCGAATCCTGGTCCTTTGAAGGCTCCGCATTGCATAAGGCAAACAGCTCTGATTCAAAACTCCACATCTAGTTCCAGCTGTGGTCAACATTTATGCATATAATTTAACGCCTGCGGGTGACAAAATGCAAACAAATAGTCGCCTGGGCCAAAACAGAATCGAATGCGAAACAAAACACAACGAGAAATACAAATTCTGGACGCAGCGTGTGGCAAATGTCCGAGAAACCGATTCGAACAAAACACGCTGGACGCTGGACGCTGGGCACTGGGCACACGGCATATCCTTTGGCAGGATGAGGATCTTTAGGACGTGCTGCGGTGCACGTGTGTCTGGCGAAGCTAGAGAACGACAATGGGCATTGCCCAAACCAGGAATCATGGCCCATTGTCCATTGTGACAAACTGACAATTGACAATGATGATAATGAAAAGTAGTCGACGTAAATTGCATAAGGATCGTCCTCTCCTTTCATTCTTTTCATTATTCTGGCAAATGTATAGAGATTCGTGCACCTTCCAGTGCGAAAAGAAAGAATTTAAGGCGTTTGTAAGGCGTTTGTAAGCCTCTTCAGAGGTTGCGCCCAGAAATGTATTTCTAATTGACCCAGGAGCTAGCAGCGCTCGCTGCTCTCGCTACTCTTCTCTAGACACGCGGCAGGCGCAGTAGCCGCACTCCTGTCACCAGGCAAAAACCCCGGGCAAGGAAACCTTTCAAGTTTGGCGCGCATCTTACATGGAAGCCAGTGGGTCGCCCCTCAAATACAATTGCCATTTGGCAATTCCCTTGAGCTGCCCTAATGGACGGCACCAAACTACTGATCCACTTGATGTCGAGTGAATAGATTTTGAGAAATGATCCTGTGTTGGGGCAGACCTTACTTGGCTAATAATGGCTATAATGATTCCATGATATACCTACTCCCAGAAATGCTTCATTACTTTTGGCTATTGTCGAGCAATTTATTTCTGGAAAAGTGGTTTAGGGGGACGCAATTGTTCTAAGTGTTCGTTCCCTAGTGCAAGAGAAAGTGCAGCCACTTTGAACTACTCTTGAGCTACTCTTGAGCCAATCATTCAGTCAGCTCATCAATCATTCAGTAACCCAATCATATACTCCTTCAATCATTCAATCAATCAACATTCAAAGTCTACGCTATGACTGTTATAGTTACTTATTCAATCATTCAATCAGTCTTACACTCAATCACACACACACACACACACATTCAACCAGTCAATCAATCATCAGTCAACAATCAAAGCCTACGCTAGCCAGTCATATAGTTACTTATTCAATCATTCAATCAGTTCTCACTCAATCACACACATACACGTTAACACATTCAACCAGTCAATCAATCAATCAGCACTTTAGTTATGCAACTACTGCTTCAGTCAATATCAATCATTTAGACAGAGTCTCACTCAAATCAGTCAATCATCATCAACCGAAGCCTATGCAAGCCTCAATCATTTAGTTAGCTAGTCAATCAATCAGTCAATCATAGTCTATCTTAAGTCTGCTTCAGCCAGCATGCTTCAGCTTAACTTTAAAATATCTTTACATATTCATCTCACTTATCTGCCAAATCTATTCCATCTATTCCCATTTCTCATATCCATACGCCATTTCTGATCTCTTTTAGATTGTTTCCCCAGTTCTGGATCCTTCCCGATTTGGTCTACATATGAGAACAGGGAACATGAGATTCCAATACATATGTATATACAGTTCTATAAACAAAATCAGTCCCTCTTGCAGCATCCCTCAACGTTTATGGTGCTGGCTGATCCGTGTGGCGTGCGTGTGAATCTATTTAGACGGCAGCCGGCTTTTCGCAGCGATCGATCGATCCTCTAAAACGAAATTCAATTAAGCAAATCGAACACATCCGAATCGATTTGTTTTTGTTATTCTCTGATGCTGATGCGTTTCTACGAAAAACGTGCGGCTGGGACTTAACGAGGCTGAGCCTAGTCCGTATGCGTATGCGTATGCGAGGCACCTGTGCGGCCTCCACTATCGATCGGGTGTGAAAAATGGAAGCGAAGCGCAAAAAACCGATGCGATGTGAAAGAGCGGGAAGTGGCAAAAGGGCTGCGACTACGAGCCTCGATTGTTATGCTGATGAGTCTCTTAGAGCTCTTATAGGAGGGGCGAGGGCGTTCAAATCAATTTCCAGTCACTCAGTCAGCCAGTCAGTCAGTCAATCAGAGAGCAGCAAGGGTAAGCGGAAGCGCATCGATTGGGAATCTGTTGCTTTTATTGATTTTGAATTTGATGTGGGTTTAGGTTCACTTTAGTTTTAGCCTTTTTATCGACTGCGGCCACAAATGTGTCGTGCGGTACTTTGCGTGTTTGTTTAGCTGTTTTACAGCTAAAAACGGTGATTTTTTTTTTCGTGTGTGGGAAAGTCGCCTTTCTAGCGGTTTCCGGTTTCCGTTCGCAGTTTTTACCGTATGCAAATATTTGTCCAGCATTTCGCTATGGTCTGCGCGCACATCCTGGCCAAGGATCCAAAGCAATTTCCCAAACGATTAATGGATATTTGATCGGAGCGTGAAGACAGCCAGAGAGTGAGAGCGTGAGAAGGTGTCGATGCTGCGCAATCATTAGTCGAAAGTGGGGCGTGCTGTGTTGCAATACAAAGGAATCGTAACGCATCGAATCGAATCGAATCGAATTGAGTTTCTTTCATTTCAATTCACTTGATCTAATAATAAGGCGGCAGATCAAACGGCAACACGGGCCGCATGCACCTGATCGCCGCAGAGAAAGGTGCTAAATGGGGCGTACTAATGAGATCAGTGCACACAGGACAATGCCAGGATGCAGCGATTAGAAAGCGATTTATGACAATTCACATGCCACAAAACCGAACAATCGCCCACAAATTGTAATTGTCTAACAAGGATCTCTTTTATCAAAGGACTCGCGCTGCAACTATCACGTTTTATTAGCTGCGCACAATGCCAACAATAGACATGTGGCTCATGAATAATGATTTTTATTAAAGCTGACTTATTTTATAAGGGAAAGTCAACGACAAATGATCTATGATGTAAGTTTCGATGGAGATATAGAAGAGGACTGGGTGCTATAGCATTGGCGGATCATGTGAAGGCAAAGTTGACGAAGCTGTGAAGTATTCATATGGCCGATCAGCGCAGTTTATCTAGCTATATCCACAGGTACTGAATGTTAATCTATCAAGATATCTAGAGACTTGAATAAACGCATAATTTATATAAGAAAATGTTGATCGATTTATCGATATATCATCTCTCGATAAATATCGATGTTTTTGAGCTACTGTTTTAGCAAAAATTGATATTCAAGAAGTGATCTGTAGACTCCTATCATAACACAGTTCAGCTATGCTGAGGGCAGTCAGGGCAACAGCTAGTCGTTCACTCCCCACCGGAACACACTCTGTATTTTTGCAGCTCACCAGTTGCGGACGCTTCGCCACTTGTCACTTTTGGCCACTCAGCGCGACTCGATGCGAGGCTGTCAGTAATCGGATCTGTTCAGGATTAGTGTCGCTCACTTCTCAACGTTGTAAGCCGCACGCATTTTGGAGTCCAGTCGATACTCGCCACCACCCAGGCAGGCAGTGCAATAAACTGCGAATGCCATGGAAATGTCTGCTCAAATAATTTAAATACTAAACTCTGACAGAGCCGCGTATGATACTCTCTCATACACACTGAGTGCATTACAATGTCAATCCCCCAACTTAGGAGTCTAAAGCATATCGACTTTATGCTGCTCTCAGCCTGAATGGGAAACATTCCCAACTTAACTCGATGCAAGGCACAAATATTCTCTTGCTGGCAAAGCCAGGAAGCAGTTGCCTTATTAGACTAGGCCAGAGCTATTTACACAGGCCGCAGCAAACGTTTGTTGAGTTTGAGGTCGATTTTTGAGGCTGCTCTTGAATATTTTTGTTTCGTCGAGTCATCGATGGAGGTGCGAGAACGTTTAACGCCCAGGCGGCTAGAGGCTTGTAGTTGCTAGTTGCTAGAGCTCGAGTTCGCGTTAATTGGGCAATGTTTGTGCGGACGGCTGCAAACGATTCGTTAGCACATTTGCGGTTGCAGGCCTACAGGATAACAAGGATACAAAAAAAAAGAACTCGCGACTGGCCACTGGCGACGCCACAACTCCTACTCTCCCACTCCAACTGCAACTCCTGCTGCTGCTGCTGCTGCTGCTGTCCAGCCACGTACTGTCGGCACGCTACAAAGACGCATTTCGGCGATCTCTCGGAATTTGAACAGTTTTGGAAAAATGCAATATAATTGCGCTGATTATGAGCTGCCGCCACTGCCGCCACTGCAGCCTTCCAGGAAAACCGCAGAAAAGAAACCCTTTTCGAGCTCTTAGTGAGCGAAGAAAGTCCAACTAGAGATCGTGATCACAGCGTGTGCTGCGACTTGTTTAATAAATGTTTACCAAATGTTTTCTTTTCTTTCTCTTACTTTTATCACAAACAGAATCTCTCTCTCTCTCTCTCTGAGATGGTTCTTTTTTGGTGGGCGTGTGACTATTTTTATTGTGATTTGATCAGATCGAAACACTTTCACCCAAATAGAGCAATAAATTCAGCTGGAGTCGACGCCCCCTCGGCACAATTTATGATTTAATTATTGCCTTTGTGGCGATGTCCTGCTGTGTGCTAATCGTTCGCCTAATGCTGAGCGACATTTATCAGTCTTTGATCGCCGTTTGACAAAAACCCTAAATAGAGCCGCTCAGCTCGCTGGATGCCTAGCCAGGCGACTTGGCGGATGCATAAATCGATATGAAAATCACCAATTATCTTATGCAATGCCAACAGACACAGGCCAAAGTGACAGAGCGAGACAGACAGACAGACAGACAGACAGACAGTGAGAGAGAGACAGAGCGGAAGAGACACGCACACAACTCATAAGCATTGGCAACTTGTTAAGCGCCCCGCAAAACCAGGCCGCAGCAGCAGCAGCAGCAGCAAATATGAGGGGAACGTCTTGGCAACGTCTGCAGCAGCATGATGATATACAATAATCGAGCACTGCTCGCGATCAGAACATTGCCACAAACGAACCAGGAGACCAGCCAGCAAGCAAAAAACTCAAAAGTGCAACTAGAGCGAACTACAAATGCGCTTTAGGGTTTAGTAGAAAAGAAGAAATACTTAGACTTAGTCAAGTAAGGGATGTAGATAATGCATGTTCTTGCTTACCTAGTTACATCTTTAGGAGTTCTCAGACTTACATCTAATATGGTCTTAGACACATATAGCTTATATAGAAATTCTTTCATTATCTCTTATATATCGCTCATCTAACACTATACAAACTCTATTAAATTTCATATGGACTCTCTCAGCTAACTCAGTTGACTTTGGCTCAGCGCTGGCAATGATGCAAATGCTGCCAAGCTCAAGACGGCCAACTCCAAGTCCAAGTCCAAGTCAAAGATGATGACCGACGCTAACGACGACTCCTACAAGAGCTTGTTAGTGTGCGTGTATGTGTGTGTGTGTGTGTGTGGATGCTGGTTCAGCGCCCTTTGTGTCGGTCAGCGAAGGCAGCAACAAATGCGTTCATTTCCCTCTCAAGTCAAATATACAATGATATAATAAATTGAATGACATTCATAAATAAACAATATATAAGAGCAACAGCAGCAGCAGCAACAACAACAACAGCAACATGGATGATGATGACAACGTTGGCCCAGGCGTAGGCTGAGGGTCTTCAATGCAACTGCTGCTGCTGAGTCTTTGGGGAAGCAGCGTAATGAAGACATTAAACGACTTGCAAAAGCCTGCAAAATGAACCGCTTTCTCACACACGGCACAGCACGACACGACTGCGTTGCTAAAGATCAGGCGAGCGGGTGCGCGGAGGTGTTACATGCAACAACAACAACAGCACAGCAACAGCAACAGCCAACACAACATCATTATTAACAATAACAACAACATATCGAATGGCAAGTGCACGGCGATCAACTAAAAAAACCGCTAACCGGTAGCTGGTAGACTCAATGCCAAAGCCAAAGCCCAGAGCTAAAGCCCAGAGCTAAAGCCAAATGCATATATGCAAAGATCTCGTCATCAATGTTGATGTCTCATTTAACTAAGCAGCGGGGCAGCAGCAGCAGCACCACCACCACCAGCAGCCGTCACACAGCATCCACAACGAGCATTTGCCCAAAATGCAATCATAATAAATGCGCTGCTTGGGTGGTTAAACTCGACGATCGTTGCACAGATCATCATCAGCGGATCATCATTAGCAACGTCATCATCATCATGATGTTCATCAGCATAGAGGCGATTTGCTGCTGCTGCTGCTGCTGCTGCTGCTGGAGCATCTCCATTTGACTACTCGGGCGGCCAGACATTAACATACAGCTCAGAGCATCGTGCGGCCAGGGGGAGGAGGATGCCTTTTGATGAACCTAATTGACAACTTTTTGTCAGCACTGTGTGGGTATTATGATTGCTTTTATGTTAAACTGGCGAATCGAGCGGACGAGCTCCCCCTTTAATAAAGTTCTGCTCCACATATGAATGATGCTGGTTCCCTCTTCTCTGCTTTGTTAGTTAAATATTTTAATGCGCCGTTTCGGGTGCATTCGTTATATGTCGTTGATCTGTCCATCAAAGCGCATCACTTTGATTGATTTGATGTAGAGCAAGCCGCATGGCAGACAGCCAGACAGCCAGCCAGCCAGCCAGCCAGCCAGGCCAGGGCTGGGCTGAATGCAAAATTAAGGCAATGCCGGCAGAGAGCAGAAAAGCAAATGACTTAAGCAACGAACTTGATTGTACAAACAAATGACTTAGGCAACGAACTTGATTGCTAAAAAGCAAGTCTTTGGCGACGAACTTCATTAGCAACAGCTCAAAGAAGTCCTTTCGAACTTGATTGTTGCCACAAATGACTTAGACAACGAACTTGGTTGTTGAGCACAAAAGACTTAGGAAACGAACTACAGCTACAAACTTAGACTTAGGACTTAGAACAAAAGACTTAGGCAACGAACTTGCCTAGCCGAGTCAAAGACTTAGGCAACGAACTTGCTGTTTCATATACGAACAAACAAACTTGGCCAGCTAAACAAATGACTTTTAACAGCAAACTTGCCCATTCAAACAAATGACTTAAGCAACAAACTCAGTGGAATCCTCTGCTCTTCCTAGCTCTTCTAGCTGCTGCTGATTAACTTTAGCAGAGTGGCCCGAAAAATTAAACCGATTTCGAAGCAGCACAATCGGCTTGCGATTCACACATGCCTTGGTGACGAAAGTCAAGCAAAGATCTGGATCTAGATCAGCAGATGCGGACAAAGACGATGTTGACAAACCACGCCGAAGGCTGACAATGAGTGACAATTCGGACCTTAAATTGGCTCAATTTCTCTTCAGCTAACTAGAGCGATGCAGTGGTGCGGCGCAGATTAACAAGAAGATAACCACAACCACAGAAGATAGCCACAGCCACATTCGCAGCATTCGCAGCGTGTGCCGTCGTCGTCGTCGTTGTCACAAAGCGTTTTGCACGCCTCCACCACACAATGGTCAACTTAATTGCCTTTGACAAACTAGAAGAGAGTTAAGACGATTTGCTCGGTGTCCGCCCCTCGGACGACGCCCACAGAAACGCACGTGAGCCGGCTGCTTTTCAAGTGTCGCCCCTGGACAATGGTCGCCCTAAGCAAACAAAGGACAATGCACACACATGCGACAATTGCTACCTAATGCACAATTGACCGAACTCTGCCCATGTTTTTAGTGCGAAATATAAAAGTAATCGAAGGCGTGCGAATCGTTTAGAAGACAATTTCAAATGTAGAAAAATTCCCAATATAAATTTCTTGTAAAATCTATAAAAAATTCGTCTGTAAACTGAAGTGAACAAGATATTACAGTTCAGTTAAAGCAGCCTTCAGCTAAGTTTCTCGCAGTTTTTGGCTCTGCAAACTGCTTAAAGATATTTATATATATATATATAACACACGCATTTTATCAGATCAGCAACACAGTTGCTATGCACCGCTGTCTCCACTCAAGCCCGAGGCAGTTGAGGCTCTCAGCTGTGCGACAGCTCCTGGAATTCGCATGCGCCCAAATCCGCCGAGCAACAAAAACTCAACTAAAATGCAATAAAAAGAATACAAAAACAAAACCGAAAAAAATAATATAAAATACAATTGTAATTATGCGCGCGCCCTAAAAAGTGGGCGTTGCACAGTAGTCCCGGGCTGCCAACGCCGTCAAGCCGCAGCGACAGACGCCGACGGACAGCAGTGAAAGCCACATGCCAAGCACAGCGCCTGCCGCCAGGATGACAGTGGCACAAAAGCTGCGCGAAAGTGAAGAGAACTTATGCAGGATGAGATGAGAGATATGAGATATCAGTGCCAGGCATATTCCCTAAGAATAATAGTGACAACTTTATACCTTGGAAGACATAGAATAGATCTTTTATATAATCGCATATATAGACAAGATATGATGAAATGATAGAAATGATAGATTGCAGGCAATAGAATCTAGATAAACAAAATATATACATCTCGCTATTCCTCTCATTCTGTCTCTCGAACTCTCTCTCCCTCTTTTTCGCACTCATTCAGTTTTGTTTTCTTTATCTCGCTCTCTCTCTCTTATTATATCACATTGTCTCTCCTTTCTCTCTCTTTCTTTTCCTTTCTTTACATCTGTCTTTCTCTGTCTTTCACTCACACTCGCTCCTTCTCTCTCATTCACTCTCTCTCTAACTACAATTTACACTACAGCCAAATGGCTTCAGCATCACTGTGCGAGCGTGTCGCATGATGAATGCCCAGCTTAAGCTTTGGGACAGTATTTGATGCTTTTCTCACGCTGTGTGTGTTTGAGGCGTCGTCTCGTATGTTAAACTGTCGCTCGCAGCAAAAATGGCAATTAAACAAATTGCGTGCCACTAAATAAGCAGCAGCGGCAGTAGCCATAGCAGCCATAGCCGCAACAGTGGCAGTGGCAGTGGCAGTTAAAGCTGCTGCAGAACTTTTCAAGTAAAAGTATTCAGAATTATTTAATTGTTGGCGAAACGACTTAATTATTTTGGCAGCCGGCCCCAGAACTAACTGCAGGCATTATATATGAATATATATAGCTGGCAGACATGCCACAGAGATGGATTCTATATACATGTGCTCGTGTGTGTGTGTGTGTGTGTGTGTGTGCTTGCAGTTGGCAGTTTAGTTTTGCCCTGGGGCTTGCCTGCTAAATTCTGACTTTTTGCTTTAAGCTGATGTTTATCGCCTGCTGCTGCGACTCGTGTCGACGGCTCAGGTTACACACAAGCTACACACACACACACACACACACACACACACGCACACATGCTTAGAGCACACATTACACACGCTCTTATTTTGCATGTAAACAAATCCTAACATATCCTGGCTGCAGCCCTAAGACTAACTCATTGTTCCTTGTGCCTCTGTGTGTGCGTTGCGTGTATTTTTCCCATTTCACTAGAAATTTCGTTGGAAAAACGTAAAATTGTATTTGAAATTTTGCCGACAACAAATCTCACGCCTAACAAGGCTCTAAAGCCGCATTTAGCTGCGGCTAAGCCACAGCCTCAGCAGCATCTCTCTCTCTCTCTCTCTCTTTCTGTCTCCCTTTCTATCCCTCTCTCTCTATCTAAGCGGCATATCTTTAAGAACATTTTGCATAATTTGCGGCTAGCGTAATGCAAATCCCATTTGCGTTGCCACCACCAACAGGACCCGCCCAATTATGACATCTCGAAACCGAACTGATAATACGAGTTTGCATCGCAGATCTTAACTCATAATAGGTAAGAGCCTGTAATACCCGATGAAAGAGAGTTGAGACATCAGTTCATCTGCTACTGTTTTGCCTATGCACTGTCTTCCCTAATCCATTTGTCATCTAGATCATCTAGTTGTGGTTGGCATAGAGCTGGACCACAGGCAGATTAGAGGCTGGCCTGGTATTTGAGGCTTAATTGGAGTTCTTTTCTCTTCAGATTTTGAGAGTAAACTACAATTTATGGTATCGATTTTTGATGAACCACTCGTCAAATCGATTTTTATCGATTAAAAATCGATATTTATCAATTCATATAATCGAAACGGCCTAAGCTCGTTAGATTAAGTGACATTCCCGCTGTATTACTCTAAACATAGAGCAACAATCATAGAAGGATCTTACATAATTATCTATAAATGCTCAAATATGTATCGATATCGTGGTGAGTCGATACATATCGAGTGTAACAATTGCAGTCCCATTGCCACGAACGCAGCTGACAGCAAAGCCAATGGAAATATTTGAACGATCTAGACTATTCCAGACATAACTAAGATATCGCTTCAATTTCATCTCAAGTCAAACTACAAATTTGATACGAAAACATCTGCACCAAATACTCACAAGGGCCAACTACTTTGTATTGTCTATAGCCCAGTCCCAGTCATAGTCCTAGTCCTCGTCCTGGTCCTCCTCCTGGTCCTCCTCCTGGTCCCCTCCATCCTATTCCCAGCCAACTTCTATTATAAATCACTTGCGGTTGTGGCGCAATATAGCACAACTTAATGTCTCACTGTAACAAGAGCTTCTAAACCTAAACTAGTTCTGTCTTGCAGCTTCGACTAATTGGGCAATGTTCGAGCAGACTTAAAATGCAAAACTCTTCGAGCAGTTTTATGTCCCCGGCAACAATGTTGCCGAACAACATGTTGCCAGCGCCTGTGTGTGCGTTTGACTATGTGCATATCCGTATCTGTGGCATAATCATCATAATCATCAATGATCCAAGCTGCAAAAGTGTTGCACATGTCGGGGGCGTCGCTTGTCAACTGAATTCGTTCTTTTTTCTTCTTGGTTGTATTTGATTTCGTTCTTGATTCCATGAGGCAAGGTGTGTGCGGCGCTTCTATGAGTGTGTGAGTGGTGTGTGTGAGTGGTGTGTGCGATGGGGTTAGCTGAGTGTCGTATTTGCTCGGCACAGGACGTGGACGTGCCTTAGCTGCAGATGCACCTTGATTGTCAGACGCGCAATCCTTGCAGCCCTTTTTTCCTTCTTGTTGTTGCCAAGCAGCTGATACATTCAGCTACACCAACAACAACAAATCGTGTAAATTAATATTTTCTTGGTGTCGCGCAGTCCTTTTCCTTCCCCCGTCCTGCTCTTATCACTAGGACCTCGACGCACGCGTTTGCACATTTGCCCGAACGTCTTCCTGCCCCTGCCACAGACCGTGCCCAACGTAACGGCTCTTGCTTCATATTTTGCAGCTTGTCTATGGCCTAGAGCCATGGGCTAGGGCTGGCTGGCGCGTGTGTCTCGTCTATGTGCTCGTCCGTCTGTTTGTCTGTTTCCTTATAAATATTTATTTATTTGTTTGCATATCCTTCAGGCTTGTCGCGCGCGCGCGCTCCTCCACGTTGTTTGCACAGCTTTTTTCAATTGACATTTGGCTTGATGCATTCCACATTGCGGCGGGCATTTACATATGAATGGAGCGAATGGGAAAGAGCAAGAAGGCAATATGAAAGGAGGGAGAGGCAGTGCGAAGGCAAGGGCTAAGTAGAAGAAGCCCACGGTAGGCAGATATTGAAATTGATCAGAATTATTGAGCTATCATTGTAATGAGTGTCTGATTGACTTATTGGCTGACTGCGCCTACATATAACTGATGAGTGATGAATGATGCCTGATAGCTGAACGAATGATGACCAATGACCAATGTACAATGGCCAATAACTGAACGTTAATGAGCAATAACCAATGACCAATGATCAATGAGCAATGGCCAATGAGAAAGAACCAATGTACTGACCAATTACCAATGTACAATGAACAAAGACCGATAACTGAAGATTAATGAGCAATGAATAATGACCAATGTACAATGAACAATGACCTATGTACAATGAACAAAGACCAATAACTGAAGATTAATGAGCAATGAGCAATGACCAATGAGCAATGGCCAATGAGCAATGACCAATGACCAATGTACAATGAACAATGACCGATAGCTGAAGATTAATGAGCAATTACCAATGACCAATGAACAATAACCAATGTACAATGAACAATGACCAATGTACAATGAACAATGACCAATAACTGAAGATTAATGAGCAATGAGCAATGACCAATGAGCAATGGCCAATGAGCAATGACCAATGACCAATGTACAATGAACAAAGACCGATAACTGATGATTAATGAGCAATAACCAATGATCAATGAGCAATGACCCATGACCAATGACCAATGTACAATGAACAATGACCAATAAGTGAAGTTTAATGAGCAATAACCAATGATCAATGAGCAATGGCCAATGACCAATGAACAATAACCAATGTACAATGAACAATGACCAATGTACAATGAACAATGACCAATAACTGAAGATTAATGAGCAATAACCAATGATCAATGAGCAATGGCCAATGAGAAATGATCAATATACAATGAACAATGAACAATGAACAATGACCAATGTACAATGAACAATTAGCAAAGATTTTTAACTGAAGATCAACGACCAATGACCAATTATACTAACTAATTAAAGACTAATGAGTAATAACAAATAGCTGATGAGAGATTAGTGGTGACTTATGATTCAACAACACCTGAGCCAAGCTTTCAGTCAAATCTTGAGTGCTTCTCAGCCAGTTATATCGAATAACAACCCATGCATATGTGATAGTTACGACCTTGTGACTCGATAATGATGCTGTTGATAATGAGCACGATCTTCATAATGATAATGGATATGCTGATGGTATCGAGACTTGAGGCTTGATTGATATATGGCTAGGCTGGCTGGCGGCTGGCTGCTGGCTGGCTGGCTTTAGTATTTAATTTTTTGCTTAAATATTGAAAATTGATAACGTTCATTAAAATCAATAAATTTATAATTGAGTATTTAGTGGTGGGCGAGCGGGGGCTTGGAGCAAGGAGCGGCGGCTGGATGCGTACGTACGCAAGTTCGAACTGGCCCAGTGACAGGCCAATTACACGCTAATCAAACAAGCCTGACAACAATTCCCATTGCCAGGGAGTGGTGCTCCTTGGAGGCTGCAGAGCTGTAGAAGATGAGCATGATGGGAAGAAGCAGCAGCAGCCTCAGCAGCAGCAGCCACAGCAGCAGCCGCTGCAGCAGCAGCACCTAATTGCAGTCAGTTATGTGTCCTTGCGCTTGACAAATTCCGTCTTGCTGCCAGAGGCCACAGGCCGAATGCAGGCTACAAAATTAAGTGCACTAAGAGAAAAGTTATAGCTGTACATCTTTTTTTTTTATATATAATTAATATATTTTGAAGTCTTCCTAGATTTGTATTATCGTCATTAGATCTTCATAGAGCACGATTGAAATAGCTTTAAAATGTTTTGACATTCTTCGCAGTTTTCTCAACATGCAGAAGCATCCTGAAACTGATCGAATTGCAACGAAATTGCTCTCAGTGTATAGTTAGGAGCTACAAAATAGCTAAATAGACGCGCAAAAGAACCCCGTGGACATAGCTGGGAGTCGGCAAAATGCTTTTGTACTGCTGCGTTGGGTGGGACGACAAGTGTTTAATCGTTGCTAATTATACCAACTAGGCAGGAGCCAAGCCTTCGACTGGCGACTGCGCGTGTCACAGTCACAGCCCCAGTGGCTCCACTTAGCCTACAGGTGGAGCCCGGGGGCTCAGCAGTCTGAGTGCTCTCTGTGAGCATTGGAATGCCAAGCGTCAATTTAATTATGCGAACAATACAAATTGCGGCGCACAAAAGAAATGTTTATGTCCGACGCAACTGGCTCAATGCAACAAATTGCTGCAACCGCTTGCCAGAGCCAGCAAGCGCTTGCCCTCGAAAATAATTACAACTAGCAAAAGCTCGGGAGAAGCACAGTAAAAAAAAAAGTTAACTAAAAGCTACGGCAAATTGAATACCCTCGTTTGGCTTGACAAGATCAGAAGCGAGGAGATGCAGCAGTTGGATCAGATAGTTCTTTTGATGATGAGCATAATTGTGATTTAGCTATAGTTATATATGTAGAAAGATAAATAGAGATCATTGTGATCTAACTTTTAGTAAATGGTTATAACACTTCAGTACTTTGACTAATATGCATTCAGCTATAGTATAACTAGACACGAGCTAAGTAGCCCACATTCTCTAGTTACTCATGATGGCCAGTTGCCCAGACTCTCAAGCTCAAGTCTCAAGTTACAATAATATATATCTATAATCACAACGGTCTTCCTTCACATCATAGTCGAGTTACTCGCTGCTTGCAAAGGGTATTCAAAAATAAATCAACAACTCTTGGCGGCGCGACAAATTAACACATAAATTCTAGCGCATTTATGAATCGAGACTCAGATATAGACTACGTACGGGGCTCAGCTTCAGCCCCTTCAGCCATTGCTGTGGCTTCCTTCCTCAATGATCTTGCTTCCCCCATTTCTATGGGCAGCCAATTAATAATATGCGAGGCAACTGACACGATGACAACGCCAGATATGCGTAATGCATGGCGCATTACATGCCGCTTATACCAGTAACTCCCCCCCTTGCACTCAGCTCCCTCTTCCCCTCTGTGTGTGTGTGTGTGTGTGTGTGTGTGTGTAGCTGTGATCTTGATCACGTGTCGGCGTCGGCGCTGCGATCATTGATCATCGTCAGCAAAGAAGAGAGGGGCGAGAGGCGAGGGGAGAGGCAGACTACGAAACGCATTGGCTTTTACCTTCAGCTTTGACTTTGGCCGCTCATCAACCCCTCCTCCCCCCTGGATCCAGCGCTCATCCTTCCCTGATCTACAGCCTTACAATCGGCCAAGATCTGTTGTGGCAGCAGTTGCATTGCTTTGCCTCGCATTGCAGTCCCCTTCTGAGATTCGAAAATTTCATTTTAATTAAATTGTTGAATGCTCAAGTGCAACACTAAGTTGCCATTTAGCTGGCACCCCATCTCCCCCTCTCCCCCTCTCTCTCTCTCTTTGAGCAGCGATCATATCAATGCAACGGTTTATTACTCGCTCGCTTCAAAAAGCCAAAAAAAAAAAAGAAGAAGGCCGCAAAACGCAAAACATTTCGCGCCTCAAATTACATTTTAATGAGCTGTGAAAAATATTTGGAGCAATACGTGCAAAAAATATGATAAAAACGAAGCAGAAGTCCGTCTGAAGTGAGAAACCCGAAGATAACCTCAAAGCGATTACAGATTTGGGATTTGCTGCTAAGTGGAGGCAAATTGCTGCCAGCCGAAAGGGGAAAGCTGTGCAGAAAATGCAGCTTTCAAGTATTTATTATTGGGCGAAATGTAATATGTTGTAATTGGACTGCTTATCGGGCATCAGAAGTCCCAGCGAACTGCGCAACTACAAGTGCTAAACGTATGCGATTTGGCATTTAGCTTCCGCTGGGTGAATAATAAGCTTAAACAATCATATGTTAGACCTAAGGCTGTTAGAGTTCTAATGAAGCTAAGATCTTTGGAGAGTAGTTTGATGTCAATGGACTTGTCGTTAAATTTCTTAATACTTTTTCATAGTAAAAGCGAGATCCTACATGTATTAAATACCATATATAGCTTATGTTAGCTGCACATTTTGATTTGTTCGCCTGAACAGTCTCAAGGAACTCGGGAACTATGCAAGTTATAGCTATCAAACTTGGGTATCTAACTTCTGCTAGATATATAACTGTAACAATATAAAAGTTGCCAATGTACTGCTTATTAGAATCAACAATCTCTAACGTATGGGTTACTAAGATATATCATATATATATATAATATATTCGAGATTTTCTAGTCTAGTTATGTGCCTGGATATTCCCACATATTATGCTATATTCTAGGGTATCTCATTGACTAGTTCTCCTAGTTTTACTGGCAACTTGGTGAGTGTTTAATGGCTTTAATGCGCATTCGATTGGTTCCCAGGGAACTGCAGTTTCAGCTTTTTTTTTTTTATTTGCGTCATGTCTTGCAAATGGAAGGATGATCGTCAAAAGGATGCCACAAAGGATCAAACAATAAGCTGATGAGCCCAGAAGCCGAGAACAAAGCACAAAGCACTTGACTTGGCCGCCAAAAACACACACAAATTGTGAACTGGCGTTTTTTTTTTACATTTTTTTTCATACAATGCCACTTGTTGCGCCAACAGCGGCAGCAGCCACAACACTCGAACTTGCCACTTGGCGTGATTGACTTATCAAAAGGAGTAGTTGACTGAACAGCAACAACAGCAATGGCAACGGCAACGGCAACGGCAACAGCGACAGCGAAATGAAGTGTTGACAAGTGGCAAGCAAAAGGAATGTGTGTGCGCCGTGAATCAATGAGCCAAAAACTGGCTGGCAGCGTTTAGGGGGGGCAGGCGGGGGGCTGCTGCTGCTGCTGCTTGTCAGTTATTGCATGAATGAATGAGCGCGCTTCAAGCAGCAACAGCAACAGCTACAGCTACAGCAGCAGCATCATGGGGCGGCGTGTTGCATGCAACACACACAGCAAAAGCTGGCAGCAGCCTGAATTATGCGCACGCATTGTGCGCACGTCATGCAGCCAAGTCGCAGTCGCAGTTGCGGTCTGGCCAAGCCGACCGACCAGGTTGCAACATCAACAGCAGCAGCCGCTGGCAACGGTGGCCGCAACACTTGTCCGCTCTGCGTTTTCTGACGAAATTTACAACAAGTGCGCGCGCGCGTTGGCTCGCTCACTCGCTCGCTCGCAAAATGCTAAAGAGATGTTGACGTTGACGTTAACTTTGACGTCGACTTCGACGTGCACGTTGACGTTGACTTAAGCTTCAACTTGCGGCCTCTCTCTCTCTCTCTTTCTCTTTCTCTCTCTCTCCTGTGATTTATGATGTGCTTCAAGCAGCAGCCCGCAATTCGATGGCCCAGCGAAATGGCATTGATTGCCGCTAAAAATGCTTTTGTGACAAGTTCAACCGGCAGTCGACTCTCCCTCTCTCTCCCCCTCTCTCTCTCTCTTTCTCTCTTGCCCTCTGGCTGCTTTTTAATTAAAATGTGAAGCGCAGTCATGTAAAGCAGCAAAATGCAATTACATAACTCAATCAATTTGTAAGCAAAGTTGTCCCCATCCAAGCACTCTGCCCCTGCAGAGCAACATAAACATGCAATTGCGCGCTAGCTGAGAGCGTGCGACCAGGCAGATACCCTATATAGGGTTACATTAGTGATATTACTTTATATATATCAAGCAAGTATTGCATTACATATAAAATAGTAACTTATGGGGCACACTCCACCCTTCAGCACTTGGCCAATGAGTATATTCCGAAAAAAAAAATCACTACGATCCATAAAACTTTGGCAATCACTTAATCTGAACTAAAAAACATATATACATACACATATATAGTATACAAGCAAAAAGGCAGCGAGACAAGCCAAAACTGATCGCTTTTAAATGATTTTGGCTGCGGCGATAAACGAATTTATTGCAACAACGCACACAATAATTGGCTCAACTCTACAAGCCAAGACAGAGAGAGAGAGAGAGAGAGAGAGAGCGAGTGAGAGAGAGAGCGAGAGAGATCCTTAAAGTTTATTATTGCCGACTGCCCGCTGCTGTTGAGCCGCTCCTTGGGTGTGCTCGACTGCTGCTGCTGCTGCTGCTTCTGCTGCTGCTGCCCCCATTGTTTTGCAGCCAAGCCAGCCATAACAATAAGCCAAGCGATTGAAATTAAGTTGCTCCATTGGCCACCCAAACGAACGAACGAACGAACTCTACACAGATCGCTTCATTTTCGTTGTGGGGGACTACGCGCAGCGACCCCTCGCCCTGCCCATTTCACCAGTCCAATTTCCAAGACTTTGTGCGCAATTTATCACGTTCTTTATTAGCGACAAAATAAGGTAGCCCTCGCTACCAGCCGGAATAAGACAAAAGCGCGCACAGCTTCCATCCGACTTAATCGATTAACGATCGTTGGCGATCTTACACAAAACCCTGAGATCCTTCGGCGAGTCCTGCGTGTTTCGTAAATTAGTCCATTGTCAAATGGCTGACAGGCCCAGAGATCCGAGATCCGAATAGCCCCCATCGAATACATGAATACACATGAAGTGTATGCTCGGAAGTCGAAGCATAGCTGCTAGGCTGATCGTAAAATATGCCAAACAACATAATCATCGATCGGCCCAGCGATGCGACCCATCGATCGCCTATCGCGACAATGTGGGCTGCCTATTAAAAACTGCACAATTTGACTCACCTGAGTCGCAGGCTATATACACTACGTATGCTGGAGAGGCTGATGATCGGTTGAACTGTTGAGAAGTTGATCAGTGGGGTGACGATGCCCTAGATAGCCACTAGACTACTAAGCACCGATCAGAGCAGGTGATCATAGATCATAGAGCTGCTCGCTGCTCGATCAGTGCTGAGATCAACTCAAGCATTAGACAGATCGAAAAACCATGATTACAGCGCATAAATGGAGTAGCTATACTTCTGTATCAGTGACCAGTGATCAATAAAACATTTTTAGTATCTGCTTTAAGCTCTATGAAATAGCTAAAGCAGAGCAGCATTACTGAGAGTGCGATCAGAAGATTGATCATTGAACAAAGCTTACATTTTGAGGCAAAGCTCCATTTCATATCAGCACTGAGACTGAAGATCATCTTATCATAGATCCATCAAGATTGTGGCTTAACCTGACAACTATGAATTTCTCTTTGACAAATCCATCTGCAATCATAATGCGGCTCTTCTCATGGCATAGCGCTAAAGCTCCATTGTATAGAGCATGCAAAATAAAACTCAGCTTCGATATAATGAAGCTCATAAACTGACACTCGCTGCACTGCACGGGTGAGCCAAAAGGAGTTGAGGCTGGAGCTGAAGCTGCTGCTGTTGCTGTTGCCGTAGCTGTGCTTAAGCGCCGAAAGCCATGATCAAAGTCATGATCGGCGACGACAAGCGGCGCATATAAAATTCATCAAAACATTATTAAAATGTTGCCACAAAAAATCCGCAAAAAGTTGTAAATTTTTTAAATACAAATACACAAGGCAGACGACGGCATCGCCGGCATCGACGGCATCGATCGGGGCTCGATCGAGAGTCGATAATCTGGCCAAGGATCGGGGCTGAGCTGTGGCCTGACCCTGGCATACTTATTGCTAACGCTAATTTAAACGATCCGACCAGGCGACGTTTCGTTGGAAACAGCCCGTTCGTGCCCCGTTCGTTCTCTCGTCTCTCGGCAGAGGGCTGGCATAATTTGCATATCAGCTTAATGTAAGGCGTTGGTGATCCGCTGCGAGCCAAGGTTTGTAAAGCGCATCTTATCGCAATCGCCGATCGTGTACCGATGCTCGACGACAAAACTGTCCACGCAGAGATCGCCAAAGTTTAATTTTCCTTGTGTTGTTTTTGTTGTTTTTGGTTTTGGCTGAGAGGCGTGCCCACAGTTTTGTGGCTGTTGCATTAATGAATGCCACAGGCTGACACTTTAATTTTCAATTACAACAAATTGCCTATAATGTCTATGCTTATCGCCCCGTACCTCAGCGATCTCGCTGCGTGTGCTGTGTGGTGCTTAATTGCGATCATCGCGTGGCTTGGCGTGGCGGGGCAAAAGGATCAACGGCGATTGGGGCGGTGTTCTAATGACAGCTTACAACACACGGGACAGCGTTTGCTGTGCGTTCTCTTATCAAAATCTACGCAATCTCAAATCAATTCATCAAACTCAAAGATTACAATTGATTTTGCTTCTTTCTGTTCGGCCAGCGAGCGATCGGCAGGCGGATCCATAAATAAATGTAGTGCATTTCAGCTTGTGCGTGTGCAGCATATCCGGTCGCAGGTTCCAGCCTCAGCCTCAGCTTCAGCCTGAGCCTCTGCCTCGGCTTCAGATACAGTTTCTGTTCCGTCAAATGCGCAAAAAAAAAAGAAGAAAAAAGAAAACGAGAGCGGCAAAGCGACGATCAGCAACGATCTGCTGCTGCCCTATAATAATGAAATGCCTCTTCAACGATCTCTGTGTCTCCGACTCCGACTCGGACTCGGACTCGGACTCTCTGTGTGTCTCTGCGCCCAGTGATCGATGTGGCAATAATTTTTAAATAAATGATCGCCGCTGCCGCTGTAAATGATCGTCTCAGTCGCAGCTTCCCCGGCTCTCCCTCCCTCCCTTCCTCCCGCTCAAGCTGTGCCAGACAGCTACCTAAGTGCCCAGCAGAGCTAGCCTCAGTTCTTCTGGTTTCTTTTTCTTTTTTTTTTTTTGCGATCGTTTCGATCTGCTTCTTGTAGGTGTTGTCATTAACTTCTTGGTTAAGTAATTTGCCATGTACACCAAAAACCATTAAGCAAAAAACAAAAACAGGATACAAATAGGCAATCGAAATTGTGGGCAGTCCGCGACGCTGATGGAAGTCTGAGAGTCATTAGAAATGAGCAAGTTTTATGTAGTTACAGATGGGCTGAGGAGCGAGTTGGAACTCGGTATAACTGCAGTTGGCTGTAGACGTGACAAGTTTACTATCCTCAGCTGTGCTCGAATCTCTCTTCCCACTCTCACATATATATACCCGCTTTCAGGCAACAGCAAACGGGGCAGCAAATAAATGAAAAGCCATGCAAAAAGTAAACAAAGTATTTGTGGCATCTCAACGCGCTTGTTTTTCACACCTTGAAACTTGACTAAAAGCCTGCGGCGCTTGGCCATGGTCAGGATCAACTCAACGCCGCCTGCGCAACCTCACGCCGAGTGTGAAGCTGAACGGGTTGCGGGTGTATTGGCTTTACCACATAATCCAATTTAAGCATATAAATTATGAGCACGAAACTGAAATAACAAATCGCTTTATTAACCAACGCAAACATTTATCGCAAAAAGTATAAATATTTGTTATTGCATTAGTCCAAAAGCAAGAAAACAAACGCATCCTGTCAAGAACAGAGAGAGGTAGAGAGAGAGAGAGGGATGTAGAGTCGCTGTGGAGCTACCAAGTCGCGTTTTGCTCGCTGATGATGACAATCTCAAGTGCAGACAAGTGCTAAACGCAATGGTGGACCTAAGCGGGGGCGTCAGAGACTGCAGCCGGAGCGCAGGGCGCAAAGAGGCAGAGACACTGCGTGTTCCCATTTGGCTGCATTTGAATAAAGTGCCCAATGGCCAATGCGAAGCTGAAGCTGAAGTATTTCAGCCATATTCCATACGATTGCTTTGAGTGAAATATATTGCCTGAGCTTCTAGAGCTCCAACAGCGAACGTCTTTGCTCTAGGCCTTGGAAAGGACTATAAGAAGAAGAACTCTTTCCTCTCTATAACTCTATAATATACCAAAATTTCATAGGTAAAAACTTCCTCAAATACTTCAAGCATTTCCACATTCCATTTCGCACTGGGCACTCACACTGCGAGTCGCAACTAACGCCTTAATTATATATGCAAGAAACGCAATGGTAGATATATCACCACAGTCAGAGCAAGACAACCAGAGAGAGAGAGAGAGAGAGAGAGAGAGAGAGAGAGAGAGTGAGGTAGAATTGGGGTGTCTGCAGCAGGCAGGTCTCCATTGATCAGGTCCAACTGTAGCCGTAGCGCTAATCAGAAACAATTTAAAGGCAGCAGCCAGCAGACGAGAAACCCAAGCTGAGTCCACCCGAGCCCGCCATAAAGATTTGAAAATCTGTTGCGAAGGTGTTGAAAGTTTTATATTACGAGACGCTACAGCCGCCGGGCAACAGTTCTGTGTCTTATTGCCCACCGATTCACACACACAAACACACACACACACACAGTCGCTGATCGCGGTCGTAATGCTGTGCCTCAATCCAAGTCGCGGGGGCTGCTGTAGCTGAATAATGCTTTGCATATAATTCATGCAATTTTATTAGTAACAACTAAGTGTGATATGTCGGGGCATGATGTGCTAGGAAATACCCTAGAGCTTATGAAGTTTTATTTACTCTATATGGCATACTTCAAGTATCGCATTTATGCAGCTATCGTATGGATACAGACTTAACTATCGTAAGAATGGAGCTATTGACAGAGTTTAGCTATTATATGGATCAAGCTATAGAGGACAGCCTGCTTTCGATAGGCAGTTGCTATCGAATGTATGAACATAAAGCTATCCAAGCCATGACAAGCCACAGCTATCTTATATACCCCATTCCAGCTCCGCCCACACTTTGAACCTTTTTTTAGTGGTTTCTAGGGTATTAAAAATATTGCAAGAATTGCACATTTTTGGCCTTCGAATGTCGATTGCTGAACTTGATGTTGCTGTTGCTGTTGCCGTTGCCTGTGATTGATGTGGGGCGGGCATACGCACACACACATATATACATATATATAGAGGGAAAGAGAGGGATCTTTAGAGGATCCTCCAATCACATAAAACTATAAAAAGGCGAACCGCATGTCAACATCGTTTTGGGCATTGCGTCAACGAGCGTAACGTTTTAATTTCTCGGCAATCAAACGTAGCAGCAGCAGACACCCCAGAGACCCGATACCTCCAACGGCACCGACCTGCCACCGACCCCCCTCCCGACCCATTCGTGGCATTGCCAGACTACGAAACGGGCTCTGTGTGTTCGGCCCACAGACAGACAGAGAAATTGGCTGAGAAGTAAATCACGCAGGACTTTGACATTTTGTGACAAAAGTTTGTCTCGTTTTTATTTTGGGTCGTCCCTGTCTCTCTGTCGCTCTGTCGCTCTCTGCTCGTGTTCTCGTGTCTCTTTATGGGACTGAGGTCTGCTGTCTTCAAATTTATAATGTGTGGTCGTTGAATAATTTGAAAGGCGTCTAAATTGGTGCATGTCTAGATTTAATGGCTTAATTGGAACCCAACCAAAAAAGTAAGTAAAACGAACACAAGCGGCCGACAGTTCCTGAGGGCAGGACAAAGCCAACTGAAGGCGGGCTAGAGCTATTTTAGAGTCCAATGCGAATCATAAGAGATATAATATAAAATATAAATTGGATAAGTTAATTGGAACTATTGTAAACGTTTCATATACTATGGAGATAAAAAACTGAATGATATTATAAAACATTTCAGAGGCATAGATCCAGAAACGAGTTGAATGAAGGCCTAAAAGACGGAACGAAAGCAACTGTGCTTCATACAAATAGAAAAGAGAGGGAAAAGGAGGAGAGTAGGCTGAAGGGAATAGAGAGAGAAAGAGAGAGAGAGAGAGAGAGAGAGAGTTCTTCGGGACGTTTAATCTCTGTCCACACTCTATGTGAAGCTTTTCATCAACATTTTCAGTAATGGATTTGACGAGCAGCTGTTTTTCGGTTTTTTTTTTTTATGGCCGTTTCCGAGTCCTTGGATGAGTGGTTAAGGCTCGTACTACGGCTGATGTATGATCCATTAAGTTGGCGCCGCGCCATGAACAGGAACAGGAACAGCAATGAAGGGCAGACAATTTTTGTTTTTTTTGTTGTTGTTGTTGTATTTCGTTAAAGGTAGGCGTGAAATTCATAGAAAAACACGAAGTCGCCGGACTTGGGCTGGGCTCGAGGGCTCGGCTTAAAGAGTCTGTCGCTGCAGGACGAGCTGCGGTCAGACCCAGAGAACTGGGCTGGGCCAAAAGGCAGATACTTAACGCTAAGCAAAAGGGACTTTTGCCACGTCGAAGGTGCAAATTGGTTTTCACCTTCTTTTTTTCAGCGCTCGCAATATTTGAAATCGATCTTGTTAAGGCGACGACGACGACGACGACGACTGAGTCTGAGGCTGCGACTGCGAATGCGAATCGTGGGTTCAGGGGCATAGTTAAGCGTGTGATTAATGAGTTTTTAAAAGGCTCACTTGGCATTTTAGAGAACTTTAATTGGAACATGCTGCTGCTGCGTAAATCAGCTGAAAATTGCCACTAATAGGCGCACGGGACTTCGATCTGTTAACGACTGATTCACGAAAACCAAAGGCCGAGGCTGCAAAAGGTGTCGATTTTGGCACTTGCAGCAAATTAGAATGCCGATCAGTCAGATTGATTGATGATTTGTTTTTCTCCCCTCTCTCTCTCTCTCTTTTATTCTTGCTTGCCAAATATTTGGCTAGACAGGATGTGCTATAGATGAAGAGAGAGAGAGAGAGAGAGAGAGAGAGAGAGAGAGACACACACACACACAGACCTACATATATGTATATGTCTATGTGTGTCTGCAGCTATATAGATAGTCTCATATGCTACTGCTGCTGATCCCTTTCGGTTTTGTGGATCACATCAAAAGTGATCGTTGCTTCGTTCGCTTCATTAAAAATCAATAAACGGCTGCCGATCGGACAGATCGCACAGTCGCATTCACAGTCATTCGCCCCGTTGCAGGCGACGGGGCGTGGCAGCAGCTAGTCGGGCGCATAAACAAGTTTCAGCCTTAATACCCAGCAGGCCGGCACTCGAAAATGCCACTAGCTGCGGGTATTTTCATATATATATGTATGTAAGGAACAGAGGATCTTTGCCAAGTCTAAGTTTTTACATGAGATCTTGAGATGATTCGAATAATGACTGCTTCAAGCAGTGCATTTGATAGTTAGGTTTGAGCTCTTCAAATCCAGTTATCAAATTTGATCTTTAGCCATAGCTCGAACAGTATAAGACCTATTTTGATCAAGTTTTCTATATAGACTCTCCAAGAGTTAACAAGGCTTATGCACATTTCACTTTTTGTATAAAGCTCCACAATTCCAACATAACTCGAAGACTTCAGGAGCTTTTTATATTAAATTTGACATAGCAAAGATTGAGATTAAAGAATATTTACCTATTCCAAGGCAGGCATTACTCGAAGACTAAGCTTTGCCCATCAAACGACGTTTGTATCTAAGCAATTTAAATAGTTTTGGGTTAGGTCAGATAAATACAAGCAGGTTCAAATTGTAGGGTATCTTGCAGTCAAGCACATATCCGCGAGCCCAGCTCTTATTGGCTTCCCATTCGATTTTTTTCTGCTGTTTTTTTTTTGTGCTTATCTGGCGTCGTTAAAAGGCGCAAAATGTTGAACGCTGGGCGCATCTTTCTAGGCCGATCGCATTCGCATCGCGATCAGCTCCAGCGCCGTCTGCCAGAGCGAGACATTGTTACAAAAATTTTATGCGTTTTTAAAATTAAACGTTATATGCGCTAATCCCGAACTAAACTGCGATTTACGATCGCGCCACGCAACGAAAAATTGATTAAAATTTAATGAGCCGCAACTGTGTTGGCCATCAATTTCGGTGGGACACAGCCAAATGGCTTCATTTGCATCCAGTTCGCTTTTCGCGTTGCCAACCTGATTTGCCATCTCATCGGCGGGATATTATCATTATTTTTCTACTTCTTCCTCTGCTTCGTCTTCGTTTACGCTTCGAAACACTTTTCCTGTGGTTCTTGGAAAATGGCGCGCGCCACGTTTCAGTGCAAGCCAAGATACGTCTAGCTATTGACCCCAAAAGACATAGAGAGAGAGAGAGAGAGAGTGAGAGATACAGAGAGTGTGTGAGAGAGCTGGCTTAGAGCAGATGTTTTCATGTTGACCGCATCTAATGGTGCGTGCTACTGCCGTTTGTTCTTGCAACGTGCCTCTTGCCCCTTGACTGTTGCCTGTTGCCGTTTGCCTTTTCCTTTGCAGCCCATCAAAATGGATGATGATCAGACGAGGAAGGCTCATGTTCAGACCGCAGAATTGTAGCCAAATACAAAAACAAAAGCCAAACCAAACACACACACACACACACATTGTCGCTGCGGGTAATGATAGTTATCAGCTGTGTCTGTCTTTGTGGGTTTGTCCCTCTGGCCCGCGACTACTCATAAAGCAAACTTCCAAAAAGGTAAAACAAAACAAAGCGAAACGAAAGCAAACCGAGAAATAAAACAAAACCAAATTTATTCCAAAACTTTTTCTATGCCAAGCGAAAGCGCAACTTTGATGCTCTTTCTGAGTCGAACTGGCTCATTCTCAAAGCACATATGAACTAGTTCACATACTCGAAATATGTTTCCATACTCATATTTGATACAAATTTCGTAAATTTGACAGTTCATATGAACTAGATCACTCTTGAAGTGCATTGTTCATATGAACTAATTCCTTAATTGAAATGATGTACAACTCAAAAGTAAGTTAGCTCTCTTAATGCTCATGGCAAACTTTTAAAGTTCATATGAACTAGTTCCTATTGATATTTTATCTGAACTAGTTCCATTCTTAGTTCACATCGAAAGTTTCCATCCAAAGTGTCGTAGCCCAACGACATCCATTTGCAGTGTAGCAAAAAGAATCAGAAAGCTGAACCGTCGATCTCAGCTTGGCAAAGTTTGGATTTTGGCGTCGTGAACTTTTGCGCTGGCTGCGCACACAAAGTTCAATGAGCCGCTCGCACGGTCGCGTGGACGCTCTCCGAGGGCTCAGAGCTCAGCTCCCCTATTTAGCATGTCTCTTCCTGGGTGTGTGTGCGTGTGTTTTTTCTTCGTTCCCCTGTGTTGTTTTTTGGATACGAGACAGACAACCCCTAGCCAAATGGATTTCTGTGTGCGTTCATTTTCAGCTGCAGCCGTAGACAGAGTTGCAGAGAGAGAGAGAGAGAGAGGGAGAGAGGGGGGGAGCGAGAGAGGGAGATGGCTGTATCTAAGCCCGTGCCCCGTTGCCAGCGATCGCGCAGCGATTCGTGATGTTTGGTCGCGTAAATACACCTGCCACGCGTCAGCTCGCATTCGAGTCGGCCGAGTCCTGTGCCTGCATTTAATTAAAATATTAACTACGAAAATGACTGAGGGATAAACAACGGCGGCAACAACAGCGCTACGACTGGCTGGTTGCCTGGACTACGCCGGAGCACTGAGCGTAGAGTGAGCCCAATAAAGTACAGGCAGGAGCAAGGCGCTCAGGCAGGTCCTGGCGGAAACTTGTTTCAATTAACATTCATTTTTTATTTTGTTTATTTTTTTCTTTTCCTTTTTGCATTTCAAGTTTCGTTGGAAAAACGCGCCCCAGTTTCAGTGCAGGATATGCCGCCAGTCCAGCTGTAGCTGTCTCGCTCGCACGCAATTAACGCACGCGCCCTGCTCCGCGTCTCCCGGAACTATGCTTCATATCAAAATAATTATGCATTTAAATCTTCCAAGCGTTGCAAAAGGATATGACGCGGCGGCCAAGGCGGGGGCTGTTGTTGCTTCCAACTACCAGGACTGCCAGTGGCCAGCTCAGGCTCAGGCTCAGCTCAGATCAGAGTCTTCCAAAGTCATATGATCCTGCACAGGCTCAACAAAAGATCACTTTGATCAGCCATAGCTGATCAGCTGATCACGTTTGATAACTGATCCGGTTGCCCTCGCACATGCAGGTAGCGCCGACATGCGATCCACGATCCACGATCAGCGATCAGTCAAAGGTCAAGTCTTTGGTTTTTCTCATATGTAAAAAGATTTAGCTTCTGCACTTCTTTCATCTGCCGGCAAAATATGCAGATACATAGATATTTTGATGCCTGACTTTACGTTCGCTTGAGCTGTGGCACACGCTGTATCGACCTGCGATCAGGACTTCCACACCAACGGGTTTTTGTTGCCGGGCTTAAAGTCATGTAGATATGTGTAGATAGAAACATAGAACTGGATCAGCTTCAGTTCAGTTCAGTTCAAATAATTCATGTAGATCCCAAAGGCCATCTTTCAAGCATCTGATCATAAGCCTAGTTCACTAGTTCACTAGCTAACTATACTAGTTGCAATTGACAATCCTATTAAGTGATCTACAATTGATGCACTCTTTTCAGAGCTAATCTAACAATAGTCACAGACTAGAGCCAATCCACACACACTTGATATAAGCCGATCCTCTTTCGATCCATCAGTTGTATCCACAAACAATTGTCGTACTTTGACCGACCATTAGTCCATCTATTGACACGATCTATTCTCTGCCATCATTACGCAAATGCACTTCAAACCTAACCATATGCCAGAATTTCTCCAGTTGAGCTACCACAATGGAGCCCATCAGCTAGCTAGCATGCTACGGGTCAGACAAAAGCCAACCACACACAAACAAAAAAGAAAAACTCCGCAAAACTATTCTGTGCATTTCAGCAGGAATGTCAAGGGTGGAGGAGACAGAGGGAGAGAGAGAGATTTTTGCATTTATCAAAATCAATTTGAATAGCAAAAGCGGAAAGGAAAGGATATGTCAAAGGACATGGCGAAAAGTGAAAAGAGTAGGGCGAACAATGCAAGTGTTAATGATGCCAAAATAATGGAGTCGCAGCCAGCGAGCTCCCTTCGGCATTACAATGCACAAAAATGGGAAGAAAGCAGAAGATGAATCTGGCGAGCGGCATGCAAACAAGAAACGAAACGCTACGCAAATTGTCAAAGTAAACAGCGCCGGTCGGCCGATCAGACGATCGCTCGTCGGTCATGGCTGTCAAAAAGGGTTTTCGGGTTTTTGGCAAATGGAAAAGAGGAAAATGGGAAGATTTTGGAAAATTGACACGGCTACCGTTTCGATCGATGATGATGGTTCAGCACAAAAATGTGGCCAAAACAAACAAAGGGAACGAGTTGAAAGAGTGGAAAAACAATGCGAGCATAAAACCAAATCGAAAATCGACAAACGGCAGCAGGAGCAGCAGCACCTGGCCGCAGGATCGCACTGATCAAACGTTCGATGAGCAGGCAAAAAGAAATAGAGAGAAGCGAGAGAGAGAGAGAGGGAGGGAGGTGGAGGCTGGTATGGCAGAGTGTCAAACGGAAGTTTGCTGCATGCAGCGAAAAAGTTGTGATCTTGTTGATCGTTTAATTAGAGGGGCATATGTGAAATTGTTCGAACACCTAACTCAAGCCTCACTCTGCATAGCTAATAAGCCAAAGGCGGGCGAGCCAGACAGCGACCGAGACCTGGTGACACGCGCATGCCAAAGCGTTTTGGGGGCGAGTTCTTGCCTTCTTCTGCACAGTTCTTCGACTGCTGCTGCTGCTTGCACTGGCGGCGCTAATGAATAGGGGCGTGTGCGTGAGCTGCACATGAAATGGACTGCTAAAAAGAGTGAAGACGACGACGACGGACGACAGACGACGGACGACGATCGCGAGTTTTGCTAAGTTAATTAACACGGAAATCAAATTGCTGGCATGCCAACTCAGACTCAGACTCGGCCAGAGTCTCAGTCTCAGTCGCAGTCAAAAGCCATAAAGTCACAGGCCAGCTGCCAAACGCGAGCTACTGATCCTCGCTCAGCTTGCCAGCTGGAAACAGTTTGTGGCAGCTCAAAATCAAAGCCAGCAGCCAAACTGAAACTCAAGCCACTGAATCAATCAGCCGCAGAAACGCACTCAAATCATTCAATTAATTCAACTTGAGTCAGCTGATCCTGGCAGAAAAAAACCCGCTCCAAAGCTCTGGCAGCAAGAGTGACTTTAGTTGAGTGCTGATCGAGCACCTATATGTTGAGTTTCGCAAGATCAGTCTACGAATTATGACGATCAGAAGATACATACATATGTTCCTCACGATCAATAGTCTGTGCACTGATCGTTAAGTCTTGCCAACGTATCTTTACGTTCAGTAAACATGCATATATAATATATTATATATACGATTTAGTTACCAACGGATTCTCGTCTCTATCTCAGCCATAAAATATCTAGCTATCCTCACGGCAACCCAAAAATATGCTTCAAATAAAGCTGGCTGCAGTTTTATATGCGCGCTACTGATCCCCTCTCTCTATCTGTCTCTCTCTCTCTTTTTCTCTCTCTCTCTTTCTTTAAAACCACTCAAACAACGATCCTCTATCAGCAAAGACGCTCAAATTGTAGCCCTGAGTGCAATTGTTGCTCGTTGCCTGAGTGGGAACAGTTCGAGTGTCTTATCTTCGACTCAGGCAGCAGCAGCAGCAGCAGGAGCGAGCAGGCAACAGGCCAGCCAGGCAGATGATCGACAGAGAGTGAGTGAGCGAGCGGCAGAGAGAGAGAGAGAGAGCGCGTTTAATTTGAGAGAGCTCAAAGCAAAGAGCTGTTGCTCTTCGCCTACCTGTGGCTCAACGACGCCGACGCCGACGCCGCCACTCAACTGCCAGGTGGTTGCAGTCGCTGCACAGGTAAGCGCCCCGAGAGAGTCGCGAGACGCGAGCGACTGAGCGACGCTTGAGTGAGTTCGCTGTGCGCCGTTTGTTTAATGCGAAAGGTACAAAACATGAAGGTTTAGGACGAAGGGACTCATTCTTGTGCAAGGTGTCAAACGATCAACTTGAGCTACGCTAAACAAACAAACCAACTTTTTTTACGTTGCCAACAACAAGAAAACTTTGCGCACTCAGAGAACAAAAATCAGTTTCATTTTCAAATTAATATAAATAATTTTTTTTTTTCGGTTAAGCCTGTGTGTGTGTGTGTGTGTGTGTGCTAGAGAAAGAGCGACAGCTAGCGCGATGTCAAGTGTGGTGTTCAATGCAAGCGCCGTCGGCAAAAACGCCGCCGAACTATTCCCCACGACAATCGGTGGCGCAACGAAAATGTTTCGCTATCAGCACATAATGCCCGCACCGGAGCTCAAGTCGAGCAACGGCGGCGGCGGTGGGGCGCTGATCAAGACACGCAAATATACACCGCGTGGCATGGCACTGGCGAACGCCTCCTCCAGCAACAGCAGCACCAGCTCCTCCTCATCCTCCAGCTGCACGTCGCCCTACAATGTCGATCAGTCGCAGTCGGTGCAGCGTCGCAATGCCCGGGAACGCAATCGCGTCAAGCAGGTGAACAACAGCTTCGCCCGCCTCCGCCAGCACATACCCCAGTCCATAATAGCGGATCTGACCAAGGGCGGCGGTCGGGGGCCGCATAAGAAAATCTCGAAAGTGGACACGCTACGCATTGCCGTCGAGTACATACGCCGGCTGCAGGACTTGGTGGACGATCTGAATGGCGGACCCAGTCCGAATAGCTGCACTCCCAGCGCAGCTCAGTTCAATCTGCTGCTGGAGGAGACCTGCAGCCAGAGCTCCAATTCGAGCAGCAGCTCCACTGCCAGCTCCAGCGCCAGCCAGCAGCTGGCCCAGCAGCTCTACTACAGCAGTGCGCTGCTGACTCAAGCCACCGCCACCGCCACCGCGACGCCCACAGCACTGCAGCAGCAGCAGCAACTGCAGCGCCAGCAATATCCCAACCATCCGCTGACGCCCATCACACTGAACGCGAACAACGCACAGACAGCAATTCCGGCAACGACAACGATGATGGCTGCGGCAGCCACAACAAATTTGGCTGGCGGCGGCGGCTGCCACTCGCCCACATCCTCGTTCAACTCGAGCATGTCCTTCGACTCGGGCACCTACGAGGCGCAGCCGCAACAGCTCTCGCCACCTGTGGCCGCCATGGACGCCCAGCTGCAGCTCAAGTTCGAGCCGTACGAACACTTCCAGCTCGACGAGGAGGACTGCACGCCCGACGACGAGGAAATACTCGACTATATTTCGCTCTGGCAGGAGCAGTAGAGAGCAAAAACTTTCACAACTTCAATGAAATTCCCGCTGTTTTGCTATCTAGTCAAATGTTTTGAGTTGAACCAAGTGCCTCAAATTGTAAATAGACTCAGTTCTTAGCGCTAAGTTACAATTTCTTTTCTTTTTTTTTTTTTTTGCCTTATATTAAACAAATATAATTTTAATACCTATCAACAATTTACATCAATTTAAAATTAATTTTAATATTTTTTTTCTAACCTTAAGACAATTTTTTTCGTTTAAGTTTAGGTCTATAATTTTTGTAAGCAACTTGACACCAGTAAACATTTTTTTTCTATTATCGCTAATTATTAAATGTTAATTAGTTGTTGTAAATGAAATAAAAATATGAAATTCTTAAGCTTAAAAAAATGGAAATTCGAGTTTTATTATATCTAAAACGTCTATAATCCGGGAGCTAAACCAGCTTAACCCTTTCCTCTGCGTTTCCCTTTAACCCTTCGCGACACGCGCCTCATTATCGGCTGAGCAGGTAGCTAGGGGATTGGCTTAAAGTAAAAGTAAAAGCCTTTAAAATGTGGCGCGTGGTTGAAGACTCGAAAATACAAATTCAAATTAAAACGTATGAAAAAATACAGAGAGGGGGAGAGAAAAAGCGCAGGTAGTGTAGGAAGGTCTAGAGGCCGCAAGAGCTGATAAGTAAAAGAATCAAAAATTTAACGCCCTTGACGCGTGCTCTCGTGAAAACACTTGAGAAACGAGACGGCGTCTAAGACAGAGTTAGATATACATATAGAGAGAGTGAGAGAGAGAGTGCGACAGGGAGAGGCCGTAGAGACAGTACGGAGAACTCTTATCGCCAGCAAATTCAAATAACTTCCACACAGATATGCTATTTCGATTGAAATTCGAGCATTTCGCAAAGCGGAAATACATAGGCGCGGCAGCTACTTCAAAGACTACCATAACCACAATCAGATAAAATCAGCAATATATATATATACGTATATATATGTAGATATACTGTGATGGAACATGAAGCATTTGATTTGATTTGAATACATATATTGAGAGAATTTTAGAAAGGCAATAAGCAATGAGCAAATGTATATCATATGCAGCAGAAGGAGGCTTAACAGATTAAATGAAGTATATATACTCCTGATCAGGAGAACGAGCTAAGTTTGTATATTCCAGTTTGGCATTTTAACGTCATCTACTCTCTATGCTCTTCTATATTTGACAGCTGTACAGCCTTGTCAATAGCTCTCAGAAAAGCTTGAGCTGGCATATATAGGCAAGAGCAAAAGAGCATTCGTTGTTTGTTTATAGTTAGTTTGAGGGTCTAGTCCATTTCATTCCATGCATTCAAATATCATCCTTGGATTGTTGAAATTTCAGAATCTTGAATGTTGATGCCGAATTGAATTTGTTGGATATTCTTCCTGCTATTTGCCAAGGTCTTTATTTCATTTCTCCAATATGTATATGAATCAATATAGGCTGAGCTCCCAAAGAAACTTATAAATCTCAATATTTTCATACTCTAAGCATTTTGATGCAATTGCCGTTGACTCTTCAGAGCTGGACGTCATTCTAGATTAGTATGCATCTCTAATTGAAGTATCTTTAATTTCTTTAGTACCAGTTGCCAGCTGATCGTGATCTGTTCAAAGCGCAGCTTCATCATTTTATATTTAACACCTTCCCCGACTCGCTCCACTTCTCTCTTTGCATTTCAATTCAAATCCTTTTTCGGTTTCTATCCAGAGAGAGAGAGAGTTGATTGTTCCCGCGATTGTTCGCTCCCACGCCCCGCACAATAAATCACTTTTGCATTACAAACAAAACTCGCTCTTGGACTATATTTTGACACATTAAAGAGCAGCAGAACAATGAAAAGAGACTTCTATAAAAAAAAAAAAGATGAGAAAGAAAGGAAAAACCTTTGTCACCCTTTGGATGCCCAGTGTTTTCCCATCGAGCTGGCCCTCGCCCGGCCCTACTATTCCACTTTTGTGCCATTCTTTCAATGTCAACGCTGACACTTGACAACTCAATGCGATTGTCTTGGGAGTTAGGTTTTTTTTCTCTCTCTCTCTCTCATTGGGGCGCATTTGTATTAGAATAGTAGGCAAGGATTATGATAGAGACACAGCGCCGGAAGAACTTTCACCTTTGCAGCGCAGCATAAGAAATGAGCATTTGATAAACAGCGACTGTCAAGCGGCAGCTGTTCAGCTGCTCCCTAAATACATTTATATCGTCCATATATACATATATTTTAAGTGCATTGGAGTTGTTGGTTTAATAGATTTTTTGGCGCGCCGCTTTCTGGTCAACTTTGTGGCAAGACAAAACGCGCCGCCGTCGCATCAATCAGCCCAACAAATTTGTACAAATTATAGGCTCTGGCTCGAGCCACGGCGCTGTCTCTAAGGATCCACAGATTGATGGCAATTCCCAAGTTATGCGGGGGCCCAGCACTCGCTCGCATGTGGCCCATAATTCAGCTCTTTAAGAAGTTGTTACTTTAAACATTTATTTTTACACCTAAGGCGTGATGCGAACGCCGCGATAGCCAAAAAAAAAAGACCCAACGAAAAAAGGATTTAAAATAATAATAAAAGCAACACAAATAACCAACAACTGGACAAGGGAAAAGTGAGAAGAGTTGCGCCAACTATTGAATACGCTGTCGATTGAGGAAGAGAAAAAGACTTGAAGCTGAGCAGATAATGATGAGAATGAGTTCTCCAATTGGGAATGGTATATTTCAATATTATATAGAAATAACTTTTTAGTCACATAACAATAGTCTTGCCTTAAAGCTCCAACTAGCCTTAGGGAAATCAGAAAGCAATTGAGTATGAAGTATGGCCTAAGCTCACGAGCATTACTACATCTCTGGCCTAAGTTTATTCATATTGAAATATCAACTATCTATATCTATATATGCCCATCTATACCTTCTCTACCCACCATCTCTGGCCGTTACCAGCTTTACTACAAACCCAGCATACCCTAGTGAAAAACCCCCAGTTTAAGTTCAAGCTGAACGCAATCAAAAACTCCTTCAAACCTTCACAGCCAAAAGAACAAGAATGAAACGAGGTTTATTTGAATTTCAATAAGGCTATGGGCATTGGGGCAGCCGCTGCGCGGGGGTCGCTGTGTGGGCGTGGTGGTGTCTCGAGTTCATTATCCTGTTATGTGCATAGGGCGGCATTTTTGGCTTTCATCTTTTGGCTCGCTCTGCTTGATGTTGGGGCACGCAGCATTTGAAACGGGGCGTTATTAATTAGCGTTATGAATTATTGATGCGCTCCGAGATCCTTTACCGCCCAGCGGCAAGGGGGGCAGCCGAGCTCTACCCTTCAAGCGAGCTACGAAATTTCGATAGTCCCAACTATTTGCACTTGCGACAAAGCGAGCAGCGCTTCGAAATATATTGTCTGATATCTTCATTCAGCTGCAGAAGGATGCATAAATCCCAAGCCGAATGCACGTACATCATATGCCGCAGCGAGCACAACTCTCGCTGATGCAGAAAAATATGTTCCAATTAGCGAAACTCAAATGCTTGGACAGCTACAGATACCACGCAGGAGAGCGGGTGAGCGGGAGAGCGCACGAGGAGTTGCCAGAGTTGTCTTGACAACTCGCATAGGATGATGGCCGCCGGGTAGCTGCAGCGGGCCGCGCAAAAGTTATTCGACTTGTCATATTAGGTTGTGATAAATGTAGTTACATACTCAATGTGATAACTTTGCTTCGGCCGATTGCTGCCGCCGGCGCTTAGGTAAGGCCCAGCAGCAGTCTGTCCTGTCTTGGCCCTAACGCCAAGTGCTAAGTCGCAGCTTCACGTGCCATCCTCCGCCTCATCATCATGATGATGATCTTCTGTGCTCTGCCTTTTCCCAGATTTCGGAATCATTCAAAATGCTTTTACGACTCTCCGGGAAATTCCGAGAGCTGCATTTTTTCCACAGCTCTTAATACTTTTATGACTCTAGCGACCTTCGCCTTTGACCCTGACTTTATAATTGACGCGAGTACTTCAAGTAGAAAACCCCGCGCAGATCCTCGCGCTTGCTCTTCTACCTGTACGAGCTGACCTGTTTAGGGCGGCTCAGTTTCCACCTGCCCGTAGGGCGGCTGGGCTGAGCGGCAAAGGATTAAAGCTCTACCTGTGCGCATTAGCAGATCTATTTGCATATAATCTTTACAATAGGCACGAGCTCTTCAGCTCTGATCACGCGTTGGGAAAGCATTGGAAAATTATGTGATACCTAGATCCCATGGAGATGATGTAACGGCTTTCTTTAAATAGGAGCTATAGATACGGTAGATAGTACAAATACTATAGATGCCATAGATTAGATACTATAGATCCCATAGATACTATAGATATTATAGATATAAATATTATAGATACTATAGATACTATAGATACTATAGATACTATAGCTACTATAGCTACTATAGCTACTATAGCTACTATAGCTACTATAGCTACTATAGCTACTATAGCTACTATAGCTACTATAGCTACTATAGCTACTATAGCTACTATAGCTACTATAGCTACTATAGCTACTATAGCTACTATATCTACTATAGCTACTATAGCTACTATAGCTACTATAGATACTATAGATACTATAGATACTATAGATACTATAGATACTATAGATACTATAGATACTATAGATACTATAGATACTATAGATACTATAGATACTATAGATACTATAGATACTATAGATACTATAGATACTATAGATACTATAGATACTATAGATACTATAGATACTATAGATACTATAGATACTATAGATACTATAGATACTATAGATACTATAGATACTATAGATACTATAGATACTATAGATACTATAGATACTACTATAGATACTATAGATACTATAGATACTATAGCTACTATAGATACTATAGATACTATAGATACTATAGATACTATAGATACTATAGATACTATAGATACTATAGATACTATAGATACGATACTATAGATACTATAGGTACTATAGATACTATAGATACTATAGATACTATAGATACTATAGATACTATAGATACTATAGATACTATAGATACTATAGATACTATAGATACTATAGATACTATAGATACTATAGATACTATAGATACTATAGATACTATAGATACTATAGATACTATAGATACTATAGCTACTATAGCTACTATAGCTACTATAGATACTATAGATACTATAGATACTATAGATACGATACTATAGATACTATAGATACTATAGATACTATAGATACTATAGATACTATAGATACTATAGATACTATAGATACTATAGATACTATAGATACTATAGATACTATAGATACGATACTATAGATACTATAGATACTATAGATACGATACTATAGATACTATAGATACTATAGATACTATAGATACTATAGATACTATAGATACTATAGATACTATAGATACTATAGATACTATAGATACTATAGCTACTATAGATACTATAGATACTATAGATACTATAGCTACTATAGCTACTATAGATACTATAGATACTATAGATACTATAGATACTATAGCTACTATAGATACTATAGATACTATAGATACTATAGATACTATAGATACTATAGCTACTATAGATACTATAGATACTATAGCTACTATAGATACTATAGATACTATAGATACTATAGCTACTATAGCTACTATAGATACTATAGATACTATAGATACTATAGATACTATAGCTACTATAGCTACTATAGATACTATAGATACTATAGATACTATAGCTACTATAGATACTATAGATACTATAGATACTATAGATACTATAGATACTATAGATACTATAGATACTATAGCTACTATAGATACTATAGATAGTATAGATACTATAGCTACTATAGCTACTATAGCTACTATAGATACTATAGATACTATACTATACTATAGATACATATACTACACATCTTATTTCCCTAAGCCTCCTTAATAGCTGCTTCGACCACCCGCACAGCCCTGCCTTAATTAAAGACTCGAAACTGTTTACTTTATGCATTATTATTGCACTGACCAAAGTCAAGTAAGCCCTAATCTCAAATATCAACAAAAACAGTTGTGGCTAGTGCTACTGGGCGTCTCTACTTTCGCACTGCAATAACAAAATGTCAATTTCTCACTTCCAATTTTCAATTGCTGAATTTTATTGTTTTTTCTGTTCACCATCTAATTGCCCAGCACTTGAGAGGTTTTTACTATGAACCATGACAACAGCAACAAACAGCAACACGTGCCCCAGTGACCGTTGCCAAAGACCCAAGAACTGGCACGTAGCATAGGCGAATATATATATATCTATATATATATATACATCATTCATTTTAGATACACACACACATATATACAGCTCTCAGTCTCTTTTGATGCCTTTGCCAAGATCTCGCATTGAAATTCCATAACACGTACGGCGAGCGTCTGAGATGTTCTTTGATGGATTATATGGATTTTGCTCATAAAGCTGAAGTAAGGCAAAAATAAATATCGCAAAAGCGGCGAATAGTTTTTGAAGTATCCAGCAAATTATATGGGGTATGCCACACGATAAGACAAACTTTGAGTTTAAGGTATATATATGAATATGAATATATTAATCATATGATGAGAACCAAATTGAATTCAGGAACTATCAAGAACTGTCTCTAAAGGAAACTTGGCAGAGTTCCATTTACAAAGCCAATGATAATATTCCAAATTCTGTATAGTATATTCTAGTGTATTCCATAACTTGAAGAAATTTAGTATGTAGCTTCATCCAAGCATAAGAATGTATTAAGTAGATAACATAGCAATCGAATACGTGTATATCTCTGATTGTGCAAATAGGAACTCGGGAACTACTAGAGCTATGTGCTACACATTTGCTTTTAAATGATATTTTGAGTCAGAGCATCAAACGGCTGATTACTTTGCCCCACACTGTATATAGCTACAGAGTAACAGCAATTCGATCATATGCAATTTGAGTACAGTGATGATGTCTGCAGTCTCTCTAGCCTGTAGTTCTCATCGCTCTCTTATATATACCTCACTCTCTCTCTTCTCTCTCTCTCTCTCTCTCTTCTCTCTCTCTCTGTGTGTCTCTCCCTTTTCTCTCTCTCTTTTGCCGTTGCTCTCGCATCTCTGTGTTGAATGTCATCAATCTGCGGTGGCGGTTGACGCTTTGCAGCAAGTTTGTCAAACACTCTGCTTAAACTTTCGCACAGGCGCGGGAGCTGCGGCGAGTGCGGAACGCGTGTATTTGCATAAAAATCAGCAAGACGCATCTGCAATGCGTTTTATTGTTGCTTTTTGTTTTTTGTTTTTTTTTGTTTTTTGGAGCTGGCCAAGCGAGCGCCCAAAGGGGCCAAAATGGGCGGACAGAGCTGAACTGATCGATCGATTGTTGTTGCTTGGCAGTCTTTGGGCTTGGGCAAGTTGTTCGGGCCATGCCCGTGCCCGTTGCCCGTTGCCCCATAAATCATGTGCTGTAATTACCCGTTGGCGCAGGATGCAACGCATAAGCCACGCGCACCACCGGTTCAAGAGTTTATCGCGTAATCCTTTTAACTGCTGCCCCCCTTGCCGCAGAGATACCCAAGAAAACACAAACACTAGAGTGGAGGAGAGAAAAAAAAGGATTGCGCCACGCAATGACCAAACATTTAAGCAGAATCCCTTTGAAGTGCGCCCACACAATATATATGTATATATATATATATATATATATATATATATATATATGTATATTGATATATCCTATGTCCATATTTGTTTTGATATGCGTGCAAGTGCCATATCTCACTTGTATCTCGCGCTATAATGTGACTCTACCCATATAAAGATGTCCTTTATCCTTTGGGCCCTCTCATTGTATCCTTTCATCGTGCGCAAACACTTGAGCGCCGCAAATATTATGAAATGCAACCTCATATCATCATCGGCATCATGGCAGCCACTCAGCCAAATGCATCGCATCGATATACATAGAGAGATACAAAGTCTCTTAGACAGTTCCAGGAATACGTCTATTGACCTCTTCTCTAACTGATTCTTTACGCACTTGAAGTGCCTTGCCTTACGTTGCCTTGCCTTGCCTCGACTAGACCGCGCCACGCCTTGCCTTCTGCTACGCTGGGCAATCAGCGCAACGCAACCGCAAAACCGCAGCGATAAACTGTCAAATGAAATCAAGTCGCTGCTTTAGCTCAAGCACTAGGCTCTAGTTGCAGTCGCTTGGCTATGTGAAGAGTTCTGCTTTGAGTTGTTGCGGAGCGAACTAGTTCTTATGAGCGTACGTTTACATATATTAACACACACATTCAGCAACCTCGCCTATCTCCCATCTATCTGCTTCTTTATCCATATATCTATCATCTAAGTATCTATCTGCTTCTCTATATGTCTATCTATCTATCAATGTCTTTATATACTCATCTATACATATATATATGCATACATCATTCTGCTATCTGGTCTACTATCACTCTATCTATCTATTTATTCATATATTCATATACTTTCAATAGTTTATATATCCTTGTCCTATTCCTCCTTTCCTCGAACCACGTCGCTATCTAGTTCCATTTTCTCCATCTTCTACTCCTCTTTGCAGTGTATACAACGTAGACTCGTTATTTTGTAGCACTTGCAGTTTTATTCCTGTTTTAATTTTTCCACTTCCCATACGGGTTTGACCAAAAATAAATATATAAAAAAGATCGCAAGCTAAAAAAACGTGAAAGAAGATGTTGATGATGATGCCTGGGCTCGAGTGCTGTCAGGTTTTGTCAATTATCAGGTGCAGCAGCAGCAGCCGTAGCAGAGCCCAGCTTGAGTGCCCACCCCCCACCCCTCCTGGCCCCGTCGAATCCCCCTTTGCCCAGAGCTGGCAGCTTGAAGCGTGCGAAATTTTCATTCATAAATGTTGCATTCAACTTGCTGCAGTTGCTGCGCTCTCACTCACTCGCCTTATCTCTATCTCTCTCCGTCTTTAAGTGGAGCTAAACGGGGCAGAGCCGTGAGTGCATTCAAATGAGTTTCGAATGAGTCTTGGATGAGTCTTAGATGAGCCTGAACCATGTGCCTCGTGGCGCCATGCAGCGCAACTGATGCAACTGCAACTGCAACTGCAACTGTTCCGAGTCTCTTTTATGCCTGCTCAACTGTAGCCAAATTAATTTCACATTTTGCATTTGTTTTGTGTCAATATTTGGACTAGCCATGAAATTTAACGACCAAATCGAAATTCCTTTGCAACTGAATCGCATTTAGTTCTGGTCGCAAGGTCAAGTTTTGTCCCCGAGTTGACATCTGCGCGCATCTGGCCGAAAATCTCTCTTCTGCTTGCCCCGCTGGCCAGCTGCTAGAAAGACCGATCGCATTCGTTGCACAGTAGCCCAACCACGTGATGCTACCGACTTGACTCGCTGCTCGCCTATTGCCCATGTGCCGTGCCTAATGTCTAGGGTAATCGATGCCAATGCCAAATGGCATGTGCCTCGGGTTTCAGCTTACACTTACTCCTCCTCTTCAGCACACTTGCAAAAAAAAACGGATGAGAAAAACCAGAAATCCTAAATGGAAACTCAAATGGGAACAGGCGTGGCAAAAAGTGGATATACATATATTTCAGTTAACCTTGACAAGCTTCAACTTTAAAAGAACCAAAGGAAAGTCTAGGAAAATATCTTGTTAATACAAAATTTCTATATTTCAGTCGGAACTACAAAATTTTATTTTTGTTGCTCAAACAGTTCTCGAGTTATGCTTGAATATTTCGCTCAGTGTATCATTCTCTTACACTAGCCCTATTGAATTTCCATTAGCCAAACTCTGCTGCCCACCCTTAGCCAACGCTCGCTGCTTAACTTTTGCGTGATATTATGTTTGCTCGCAATTTTGTTTGCGATTTTGTATTGTTGCTGGTCATGATCCGAGAGGTAATTGAAATCCAGCGCCGAAATCAATTGGCCACCCAAAAACCAAATTGCTGGCATAATTTTGATTTGAATTTAATGACTTTATTTACCAGAGAGGCTGAAGTAACAACAGATAAAGTCGAAGAAGCTGAGGAATCTCATATGGGCAGCTGCAGCATTGTTCCAGGAGCTGGCTGGACATTGGGTGCGTGTCTTCGCCTCGACGAATCAACAATTGAAATTTTGCTCTTTCGTAAATTGCATTTTAATCAAGTCTAATTAAAATGAGTTTAGCGCATTTCCTGTGAGGTCTGCCAGATCAGAGCGATCATTTAAGGCTGCCCCTTTGCGATGCCTTGCCTTGGCTCGGGATGAGATCTTAATAAGATTTTAACTAGCCAGTTCCGCAAAGCGGAGGGTTCGCCATTTCATTGGCAAATCGTGAGAGTTGAAATAAAGTTATCAACACTTGGCCAGAATTGAGCCCCGATCACAGCCGCATATTGGCCAGATCAGCAGCTCTCTCTCTCTCTCTCTCTCTTTCTGTGTGGAGCTCTCGTCACGCGTGTCCAGTCAATCAACAATCGCGCGCGGGCATTCAAAATAGCATCCATGCACGCAAATTGCGGCCACAGTGAAAGTTCAACACGCGTCAAGCAGATGGCTGTGAAGCAAAGCAGAGAAAGAGAAACAGAGATGTGAAGGGGCTAGAGAGAGATAGGGAGAAAGAGAGAAGAAAAGGGCCCCGCAGCACAGCTTTTATGAAATGTTACTTCCTGCACTTCCGCTGCGATATATGGAGACAGGAGATATGAAAGCTGATAGGAAAGAAGGATGTGTGATGAACCCAACGAGCCAAGTTGTTCAGGTGGCCAGGACCTCTTTGACTCTTTCCCTAAACACAGCTGCATATATATCATACATACATATATATTTTGCACTCTTCAACATTATCTAAATCCCCTTTTTAGCTTTTCAAAATGCACTTAAAGCAAGCCTCCAATCAGATGATGATCGCTCATTAGAGCGCTTAAATGACAATTTAAAGAGCTAGGCGACACGTTCCAGCACTTGGCTCACCGCGCCGATCCATCACGAGCGAACAAGTGAGAGTGAGAGAGGGCGAGGAGCGAGGAGTTGGAGTTGAAGGCCCATAAAGATCATAGTTGCGATAGAGTCTGGTGTAAATTTCCACAAAATGCGATGACCAAACACAAAAGGCCACATCGGCAACAATGAAATATGAAAATTATTAAAACTACACCGCAGGATAACGATGCGTCCTGCCAGATACCAGCGAGATAAAAGCGAAAATGGAGAAATAATAATAAAGAATAAAACAACACTAGTAAAAACTATATTTTCTCGAAGGAAATTAATGCGCTATTAACGACCGCAGGATCCTGGGGGTAAAGGCAACGCAGCTAACCCTCAGGATCTACGAGGAGCTCGCTGCTTATACGAAATGCTTTGTCATTCGCTTAGGTAAAGGTAGCCGAAAACGAAGTTGTTAGGAGTCCGAGTGCTATTTGTGCTGCGACGCGTTAAATAAGTCATAAATTTCATTGACTTTATCCTGGCCGAGCAATCGAATATATCGAATATATATATATATATCTAAATGTAAGTATTTTTCATATTTAATTCTATTGTTCGACTTTTAAGCCTTTCGGATTTCTTGGGCAAGGAAAAATCATGCGGGGCATATTAGTTACAACTGCCCCAACTCGGTTTCGTTTGCAATTGTTCGATTTACTTCTTTTTCGATGGAATTAAGCGACATAAATCGTGTTGACTTAGGCAATCCAATCGATACTTATCAGTGGAGTAGTTTTGGAGTACATTAGTCGAACTTTGTACTTAAGTTTCTTCGTTTTTCTTTTCGTTGTTTGTGTTGTGTGGTCCTATGGTTGCTGCGCACTTATGTGGGTGTCCTCAGCGTGAGTTGTCGCGCACGAGGGCTTATGGCCTAAGGCGCTTATCATCTAAGACTCAATTGTCCACTGTGAAAGGGGAGCTAACTGCTGCCGCTGCAGCTACTTTGGGCAGCTCTTTAGCTGGCAATTGAGCTGAAGTTTGAGCAGTATCAAATCAATAGTAAGAGGAAAGATTTTCTACTACTGAAAGGTGCAACTTGAAAGTGATAGGCACAAAGGACATGCTGCCCTTCTTGACTTCAAGCATTTGTATTCTACAGGGCTTAGGACATATCATCTGCTTATATACCTAAATTGACTCTAATGTTAGCTCTTTGTTATCAAAAGTTGTTCAAGATATCTATTTCTAATGTTCTAATTACTATTATTAATGTATATCAACCGTCACATTAGTACTCTGGAGATCTGCTATTTGACTAGCCTTCACGAAGACTAACTAGCCTCGGCTCAATTTCAGTTTGAAGTCAGTTCGCTTTGAACTTGATGGTGCAAGCATTCGTGCAGCGGAACGTTCAGTGCGAACCTGCTTGGAGGTTGGCTGCCCCGGTCAGTCAGATCAGGTAATATGGCTCAACACCAATTTAGACACTTCATGCATCTTGTTAGCCTGCTGCACTGCCCGTAATGTGATATGCTGCCCAAAGGGCAAAGCCCGAGCCGAGCCGAGCCGAGACGATGGAGCCAACAGCCAGCAGCCAGCAGCAGAGGAAGTGCCAAGGGAGCTGCAAACAAAAGGCTGTTAAGCGTATTGATTTCAATATTAATCGGCTGCACATTGGCGTATATCACCAGCCAAAAGATGCAGCTCAAGATACAGATGCAGCTACAGCTACAGATACACAGTCTCAAGACTTCTTTTTTTTGCTCTTTGTGTAATGGTCCTTGCTGCGCTTTGTCTTATAATTGGATTTAGATTAATTGCATCTGCTTCGAATCGAGCGAGAGAATGAAACGAGAAAAAAAAAACCGCGCGCGCATGAAAAATTACATCAAGAAAAGGCAAACGAAAACACAAATCAGAAGAGAAACAAAAAACGAATTCCGCTTTGTTTTTTCTAAAGAAAATTGAAATTGTAACGAGTGTGCGCCGCACAGTGGGCAGCATGTTCAATTTTTCAGCGGAATTCGATAGTGGTGCTGGCGTGTGCTACTCGTCTTCCACCCGCTGCGCCTGTCGCTCCATCACCACCGACCGCAAATTCATTAACTTTGTTTGTTATCCGCAAATCCCTGGAGCCATCTCTATTTATTTGTTTTCCCTCTAATTTATTTTGCATAATTTTGCCCGGCCTCAAGCCATGGGGCATCCATCATTAATTAGGCACAGATCGATCTAGTCTGCTACAGATTTTCACTAGCTGCTCTCACTGCTGTCTGTCTGGCTGTCTGTCTGTCTGTCTGTGCCTATTGGTGCCCTGGGGTAAATGTCTGCGGCACTTGAGCTGTCATGTTACTTTTAATGATAATTGCTGTCTCACAACTCATTTCTCACTGTGATAAATACGCTTCGCGCTTCCAGCCAAGCCAAGATCAAGCAAACAAGAAGATCTTGATCATAATCACGATCACAATCGCGTTGACATTCATGTCGTCCAGTTGGCTTCCTCTCTCATTTGTCTGCACCCAAAAAAGACGAGAGCAAAAAAAAAAACTGTCAACACGCATGAGCTTTAAGCAGGAATGTCAATGCTCCGCACGATATGACCATATATATATATATATATATATATATGTATGCCATAAACTCTGACTGCTCCCATTCATGACCTAGCCCATAAAAGAAATCTCTCCCTGCATCGTCACGTTACACACATCCCAAAAATCGCACGTCCAGATCGCATCAGTTTCAGCAAAAGTGAAGCTGCCACAATTTGTCTTTATGGCAAAGGCCCAAAGCGCTTTGAAGGCGACCTCACAGCGGCTGCGCCGTGGCCAGCCTGCCTTTCTGCCTTGCAGTCTGCCTGCCATAAACCATTTAAACATTTTGCGACTTGTTAGCAATTAATTAAATAGATCGCCGCCGCAGCCAGCAGCCTGTGGCAACACACACACAACTTGAGCTGCGTCTAAAGACGCGTCTTGTCATTACTCTTCGGCCAGAGAACTCACAAAATGTCCCCATCGATATACGAGGAGGCACACTCTCGCCTCCTTGAAGCTGCCCTGGCTTAATTACCGCAACACAGCATTAAATTTTTATGGAGGACACACGCCCCATACGGCGGCATTTGCATGCCAAACGTAACGATCTGGCAACGCTTCTTCGACTGCTGCTGCTGCTGCTTCTTCTTCTTCTTTCTGGGCGCGCTTCAAACGTGACCGCTGAAGGAAGTTTTTTTTGTTGTTGTTCATTTCTTTTGAATGCGCTGCGCAAGGGCATTTTAGTTTTGTCATCGAGTTTGAGACTTATATGAAGATGAATAAAAAACTTAATATCTATATATCCTTTCAGTCAGATATTCAGACAGGGAAGACCAACAGGGAGCATCTTGAGTGGGTTTCTATTGGGCAAAACTCTAGGAAGAATCCCCATTATTAGAAAGAATATTTAGGAAAGTTTCTGCGATGTTGTGGAAGGATGCTGATGGCTCATCGCAAGGTCTTGGCAATGATCTTCGACAGCATCCATTAGCAATGAAACTTTTTTGTAAGACTTCAAGGATCCTCCTTAGTGTTCTATTTGCTAAAGATTCTTCACGTAACAGAACCAAGAATCACTCACAAAACAAAGCTGATATATGCCATATTCGTAAGCGCATCTTGCCTTCGGCCTGCACTGCCTATAGTCCTGATCTCTCTCCCTCAGAAAGGGGGAAGGGGCGAGAGACGCACGCACCTCTAGCTATCGTAACTCGGCTTTGGGCAGCGCTGTCTCTGGCAGTTTGAAAATTTATTTCGCTGTTTTTGCAATTTAAGGTAATTATTATGTACCTTTGGGGTAATTTTAACACCTCGGACACCATCGACAAATATCATCTTCGGCGAGTGGAGTGGGGAGCCGCTGCTTACCGCATCGATGCCGTACTACAGAAGTAGCGCGCCGCTTCTCATATCAACCAGCCAAAATCACAACAACAACAACAACAGCAGCAGCAGCAACAACGACAAACGTTTCTTAGAAGCGCAAAGCTTTCAACACCTTCGATGCGTGCCCAGGAACAGGCTTCAGGCCCAGCCTCCCTCGCCCCCAAACCCCCCTCAATGGCTTCCCTTGTTGTTGTTGTTGTTTGGCTGGCTACCTGTGCCCAGTTATTTTTCACACCTCGACAACATTTTTTTAAAGCTGCGATTTTGCGCTGTGGCTGTCTCTTGCTGTTGTTGTTGTTGTTGTTGTTGTTGCTTTTTTCGCACTTGGCGGCGTATTCGGTTACGCGTAGAGGCACAGCACAAACATCGCCGCCGCCGCCGCCGCCGCCGCCGCCGCCGCAGCGTTTTTAATAACTGCTGCGGCACTGTTATCTCACTCAACTCATCAGCTCGCTCACATGGGAGCACTTCATGCAGGAGAACTCTCTTTAACTTCTTCTTTTTTTTCGTTAGTTTTTTCTCTTTTTTGTTGAGCTTAGCCTGGCATATCCTGTGCCGTCGCAATTATCGCACGACGAGTGGCGTGCGTGTAAATTACCGTTATTAGGTGTGATCGTGCGAATCGCAAATCCAATGCTCCCCAGTTCAGCAAACACACACACACACACACAGACACACAGACACAAGGCAAATCCCTTTTAAGCCACACGCTCAAGCTTCTTCCTCTTTCTCTCTTGTTCATTTTTGGTTTTCACTTTTACATCGTACAATTTCCGCTTGATGTTTCTTTCATTTGATTCCGACGCCAATAACAGCCATAAAAACTCAAATTAATGTGTTGACAATTTACACGAAGAAGACGAAGAAGAAGCAGAAAAACAACTGAAAACGTTGAGCATCAGATTGGCGATAAGCCAGAAACACCCTTAACACCCTATATATGACTGACTGAAGAACAGTGGGGAACGTGCAGCTACCCTGTAGTTGGCAAATGTCTCTATGTGGATCACATATATCATGTAATATCATAGATCCTCAAAAAAGGAGCTATTGTGAATTTGTACTTAAGAAAAAACATCATACATAACAATTTTGATGTCTCTAGCGTTTATAGTTCTCGAGAAATACTCAAAATATCAAAATGAGATAACGAAAATGTGAAAAGATGTTAAGAGTTCGGGATGTATTGGATATATCTTATTGGTAGCATATATGTAGATCCAATAGAAAAGCTATATGTGCACCTCTCAGCTATCATACCCAAGCCCTCGTTTTCAATGAGTATCCAAAGGGCGACAGATTTCACGCTCATGATATCGTTATCGTGTCAATTGACCAAAATTCGTAACCGAAACTGAAACCAAAGTCAGAAATGAGAAGAAAAATCATGTCAAACTGTAAATTTCTGTAAATTTGTTGACCTACTCCATCACGTCTTGCACTTGTTTCGTACTGCTGCGTACGTGTTGCCAGCGTGCTCTTACGAGTCGCCAGTGGCTGCTGTACGGAATCTCAATTAGGCTTAATGAACCGAACTGTCACATAAAGTGCGTAATTAATTGTCGTATCGATATCGATATCGTTAGATAGTAGCTACGAGAGCTAGCCGAGAGAGAGAGACTCAACAACAGAAGCGAAAGTGTTGACACTTAACGTGTGCTTCCGTTCTACGTGCAGTTGGTAAAAGTGGCACGGAACAGATGCAAAGCCATTTTCCAGAGTTCTTAGAAAGCGCAAGGCTGGCGCAGCAGCTGGAAAACGTGACGTTGAGACAGGTCGTTGATAACAAATCAATCAGGTTAAGTAGTTGATGGCTTAGAATATTTAATATTAATATATTTTATAAATATATATATTTTTGCTTCTACTCCAATGAATATCGTACAGAAAATATCAAATTCAATTTGAGATATTAAGAAATGACGATATAACGATATATACTTTATATTTATATATAATTGGACTATATAGGTTAAGCATCTTGAAATGATTTCTGATACTCTAACCAGCACATATTCACTTAAAATCTTTGCCTTTTCACAAACCTTCACACATACCTCCCAACTAGAGTCCAATTAGATCTACAACATTCCAATAACTGCAACACACCAACGCTAGATGGCGCTGCACCAACCACCACTCGCTCTTATTACATCCAATGGGACTGCAACTGGAATTGAAATGTGTCATAGATGCCGCTAGCTGCTGAAGTAAATGGATAAGCGTGACAACCCTGTTGATCGGATCCTGTTGACTCCTGGCATACCTGAAGGACGACTACCTGTTCTCACAACCCTTAGGCATTACATGCACTTTAATTAATCAAAAAAAAATAACGTAAATGGAAATTCAGAAGCTAATTAAAATGCTACCAAAACATTTTCTTTTTGTGGGTGTGCTGAGGGGAAAATGGAAAATAAAAGAGTTGAAAATGGATTTTCATATATCCTACTACTATTATTGCTGGGAGAATTCTACGATCGCTGGGCGTGTAGGCGATGACGCAAAGCATTTGCCTCTGCAGTGTATTAGAAATGCATTAATGAAATCCAACAACAACAACAACAACAACAAGCAGCAGAAAATCCCATTCGATGGCAGCTTTTAAAAAACGATTAAACAAAACTGCGGGGCCTGCTGAGCCTGAAACCTGAAAAACCCTTGGAACAAATTGCACTCGTTGTGGCAGCTGCCTGCTTAAGGTTAATCAACGTTGTTATTCACATTTATGCATTTATTGGGGGGGCGCAATCTCGTTACCCCAGAGAGGTCGGTGCAACAACTGTAACGGTATTTGAAAATCGAAGCAGAAGCCAAAGCCGAAGCCGAAGCCATAACCGCTGCCTGACTACTGAGTCGGAGTCTGAGTCCGAGTCTGGGTCTGATGCTGACGCTGATCCGCGTCGATCAACAACATTGTTGCTGCCTATAACAAATTTATGAGCGTGCTTTATGGGGGGACACTTCACTTGTTGCGGGCGTATAAATAGCCAGCAAGACGCACGTGGCCACGACTCGGCCTAGCGCCAAGAGCTTAAGCATGACCAGAGACCAAAGAGCCAGAAATCAACTAAAGCAAACTCTGAGACTCAGCTGCAAAGATACACTGTAAGACTAGGCAATATTGCAAAGCAAAAGCATTCCTTTTGGGACTTTAGATATTTAATAATTGGTGGGTTATACTTATACAAAACTCTTGCTAGAGTTAACTCTGGGACTAGAGTTAATATAGTTAACACAGGTAGGCAGTCTCAGTTTAAGATTTAAAGCTAGTCTTAGGTAAGTTAACAATGTCTATAAGAATTTTATAGTTATATTGTAGTTTAGTAGAGTATAAGAGAAGTCATATTTTTGATACATAAATATAAAAAATAAGATAAATATCTATATAACAGTGTTAATAATATAAAAATATGCTTAAAGAGCATCACTTACCAAATATATTTGATAGCTGCAGCTGCTTTAGTTCCTGAGCTCAATCAGGTGGCAATGATCTAAATTGTATAAACGTTTCTTTATTAATTATAATCAAAAAAAAATGATGCTAAAAGTAAATTACATACCAAAATTGCACCGTTTTAGCTCTTCTACTTGCTGAGTTGAATGGGGTTAAAAGGGTTTATATGGTTAACATGCATTATCTAATTTAATGCCTAAAGAAAATTAAATATTAAAACTTTTAGGTGTATCGATTCTAGTTCCTGAGTTCAGTGAAGTTTTTATTAACTAAAATTAGGTAAAAAGAGCAGCATATAACATCATATCTCAGCTCTAGCTGAGTGGACAACAATGTATTTGCTTAGTATTTACTTACTAGTTTAATACTAAGATATAAACCCACGACAATTTATCAGCTCTAGGCTACTCTGGCTCCCACAGTTTAGCCCAACCTTTATGCTCTACCAGCGTCTTCCCATTGCCTCATATAGTGTATCAAGCGATGTCCACATCTCTCAGACAGTGTCGTGGCTTATGTGGCTGTCGCGCTGTCGAGCTGTCCGGCTGTCCGGCTGTCAGGCACGTCAAGTTGCAGCTTCGTGACAAAGCTTTAAGCAAATGAGTTGCAAATGCAGTCAAGGGCAGACGCCCCTTTCGCACTTGATATGCATGAGAGGGCAAACACTTGTGGGATTTGTTGTTGCTGCAACTTTATGTTAATCAGCCTCGAATCGGAAGCACGTGTCAAATGCGGCAATGCGGCAAATGCTTAATGCTTAAGAACAGTTGCGCCCGTCTGCTGTCCAAGGCCAACGGCAAAACAGATCACAGACTGCCCCCTAACCCTCGGGCAGCGAAAGTGCCAGCAGCCAGTGGCGCACACATGATGGATCACATCTAGACAGAGACAGAGACAGAGCGGGAGAGAGAGAGAGAGCGCGCGAGGGAGCTGGAGTATGGTGCGCAGTAAATTTTCTTATTTATTTCTTTTGGCATGACAAAAAAAAAGTGGAAGTGCATTGAAAAGCGAGTTCGCTTCTTTCTTATTTCTTACATACACATATATTTTTCTTCTCTCTATTCTGTGACAAGGATCAGCAGTTAGGATCATTGTGCATAAGATTTAAGTCTCGATTTCGATGCAGTTTTTCCCAAAAGGAAAAAGGGAATTGTGACACACACACACACACACACACACTGGCACAGGCACAAAAAGCAGACAAGTTGAATGGGCTGAGCGAGAGAGAGAGAGAGGGAGAGGGAGACGGAGAGGCAGAGAGTTAGCACCCACACGGGCTGTTAGAGCAACCCCTACGGTCGCAACCCCTAGGCAGCGTCAGATTGAGAGAGCGAGAGAGAGATATAGCATAGGTAAGGGCAGACCGAGAGAGCAGGCATGATCACTTGTGCTCGCAGGCTCAGCTCTGCCTGTGCTATGCTGTGCCCCGAGGGCAGGTAGCTCGATCAGTTCAGTCGTCGCGCAGTCGCTGCGCTGCCGCCGGCAGCTACTTAAGGGCGAGCGTGCAGGACGAGGTTATCATTACGGAATTTGATTCCACACAGTCAACAACTCAACTCAATATTCAGTTCAGGATAAACATGACGACCGTCTGCAGCAGCTACTCGCACTTCCAGCTGAGCGCTGGCAACATGATGTTGCAGCAGTTGCAACAGCAGCAGCAACAGTTGCAGCAACAACTCCAGCTCCAGCAGCAGCAACAACAACAACATCAGCTGATTGCGCCCAAGCCACAGCCGCTGGGCAACAGCCAAATGCAGAACTTGCAACAACAACAACCACAAACAACTCTCGGCCCGATGCTCACCAAGAAAAAGTATCAGACCTTCACCCATCTGCCCTATGGCGGTGGAGCTAGTGGCGAGCAGCAAATGCCATCCGTGGCACGCCGCAACGCCAGGGAGCGCAACCGTGTCAAGCAGGTGAACAATGGATTTGTCAATTTGCGCCAGCATTTGCCACAAACCGTCATCAACACGCTGTCCAATGGTGGACGCGGCGCCAGCAAGAAGCTCTCCAAGGTGGATACGCTGCGCATCGCCGTCGAATATATCCGGGGACTGCAGGACATGCTCGACGACGGGCAGCCAAGGCGTCAGCTCTTCAGCAGCAGCAGCCTCACCGACGACATCAGCAATGATGGCAGCTACGACAGCCTCGACAGCACCAGCTCCCCAGGACCACAAAGCATTCAGTACACAGGACACTCGTACCATTCGAACAGCTCGCCCACGCACTCCTATAGCGATGCCTCCGATCTCTCTGCCAGCTATGTGAAACAGGAACTGCCCGATCAGGAGCAACAACAGCAGCAGCAACATCAGCAGCAGCAACAACAACTGCAGCATCAATTCAAATTCGAATCCTTCGATAGCTTCAGCGATGAGCAGCCCGATGACGAAGAGCTGCTCGACTACATCTCCTCGTGGCAGGAGCAGTAAGCGAGATCCGAGACAAGAGCGAGATCCAGTCAAACCAAAAACAACCATTCATCAACCGGATGCTGTACAAAGTGTAAAAAAATACCTAAAACTGTTGCCTTAGTGAAAACAAATGGAACACGAAAACCAACCAAGTCCCAGATTCTAGAAGTTTCTTAGTCGTAAGCCCCACCTATTTTTTTATGGAAGACAATGATTTAAAACATAGGCTAAATACTTTTTTTTCATAATCTTAAGTTTGTTATAAGCATGGAAGACACTAAACTAGCTACTAAGTATTATTATTATTATTATTATTATTGAAAAAAAGCAATAATAACAAAGAATTAAAAAAACAAAATTTAAAACAAAATTCAAACACAACTTCTTATTGAAACAAAAACAAAACACATTTCTGCAAAGTTCTTGTATAAGAATGAAAGACATCAAAGTGAACGAGGGCGAAGGAGAGAGAAAAGAGCTGAGAAACGAGTGAGAGTGAGAGAAAGTGAAACTTTGCTGTAAAAAAGATTGAAATAGAAAGAGAGAGAGGGAGAGAGTGCGTGGGAGAGTGAGTCTAGCTCGTGCTAGAGACACAGCTGGTCAGAGGAATATCCCCAGAGCGCATTATGGAGTCTGCCACGCATTTGTCTGCCTCTTAAATACACAATCATAAGATCAATACCCATTTTTTTTTTGCCTAGTTTCAAGATCTTTCTTATACTAGCAACAGCTAACTCTACGCATACCCTACCTTAATCTCCCATCATAAGAGTCAATATTTAATATTCAGCAATTGCAAACATTTCAGAGCTCTTCAACATACATAAAGTGCTCATTGAATATGAATAGAGCTCTACTATCTTATCCACATTATGATTTATGGAAGTTCTCTTCATTCAAGTGGCTTGAAGTAGTAGCTGAATAATAAAAATTAAAGTTCCATAAATAGAATTGAAAAGAACACGGTATATAGAAAACATATTGTGAAGAAGATCGAGTATATTCATCTAGCTAGTTGTATGGACAGCTGCCTAAGGAAAAGTTTAGGGTCCTTAAAGAACCTTTTTAAGGAGCAGAGATTATGTCTTATGTCGAAGCAAGCCAAATCTTAAATGAATAAACTGTGTATAGTTTAAGAAGAGACAAATTCAGAAATCAAAATTTAATTAGATTTTTTAAAGCATTTTTTTTGAATATGTACATATATAGACATTATATAGACAACCCTTAAAGGCAAGGATCCATTTCTATTTCATAGCACTAAATGCTCTTCACCTGGAATTCGTCATCCGAAATATCGACATGTGCCTTACGGATAATGAGTCATCAGGACTTGCGAGCACTTCCTGGCCACCAGTGAGTGAGCTTGACTAGGGCGCAGCCCATGACAACCCACTCATGACGCGCACTAATCAAATGCTCGGCCGGAAATAACAGCAAATATAATATATTTGTTGATATATAATACATACATATACGCATATACGGCGTGGTGTTTTTTAACGAGTTTCAATTTTTGGTCTTTGGCATTGTTAATGGCGCATAAATTGCCCGACTGGGCTGCCAGCGGAAATAGGCAGTCACGGCTGAGCGAGTGAAGCAGGACTGAAGCTAGGCGCAGCTAGCTCTGCTAGGCTGCCACTCACGTGTCTGGCGCACCCCAGAGCGGAAAAAGCTGGACGTAATCACAAGGCATAAAATGCACTTCCGGGGTAGAAAGTTGCGAGGCGTCGCGCCTCACCTCGACTACCCCTAAAAACTGACGAGTAGCCAGCCAGCCTGGCAGAAGAGCTTGCTTAGGCGTGTGCCAAGACGCAGGACATCCAAGAAAAACAAAATATTTAGGAATAATTATGTTAAATGCCCAGGTGGTGGGCTGTCTGCGTTCGGAATGCGATCTAAGAAAATGCAAATTGCGACACGCCCACAAAATATATAGTTTATGCAAATGTCCACAGCGGACACGTGCAGGAATCAAAGGAAGTGATCCTGGTGCTGCTGCTGGCAGAGAGGAGCGTCTGTAGGGTGTTGCTCCGCATATCTGACCCGCCCAGCCAGCGGGCCGAGAGGACAGGAAACGCAGAGCGAGCGAAATATTTTCAGCTAGAATTTGCCTCAAAAGACGCTGCACAACAAAAGACGACCAAGCAAGCAAGCAAGCAAGCAAGGAAGGCAGGAAGGAAGGAAGGAAGCTGCCTGAAGAGCTCAAAAAGGGAGGCAGTGCCAAATGGTAGGTAGTTACGAGCGTAAGCGAACGAGAACGGTAGCAAAAAAAAAAAGGACAATGCGAAATATGATTGTATGTCAGCTTAAGATGCGACCAGGAAACGGAGCGAGCGAGCGAGTGAGCGACAGAGAGACGTTTGGCTGAAATCCGTGCATTGTTGAGCGCATATCAAGAGGAGAAGCTTAGAGCTCAGTGTCCAGCGGACAAGGACTTGCTGCTAGGTGTCAAAATACGAGCCTAAGCCAATGTCCCTTAATAGGACTCCGGCTGAGCTGACGTGCGCGCTGACGATCGTCCGAGTTTTTATGCAATTTTAGCTAAGATTTCAGATTTCAGATTTCAGCTTAGCCAACGCTCAAATAACTGAACATGAACGGACGACGGACGGACGGACGGACGGACGGACGGACATCAATTGCAATAAATTCATTTGAGCTCGTCCTTCTTTTTCAGCTTCTTCTCTCTTCGTTTCTTTTGCTTTTTTCATTTTTAGCCAGGAAGTAACTTCTTTTGTGCGCCACTTTAGATCGAGACATGTCCGCCGTTTCGTTCGTCGCAGGAAGTGCGTATTTGTTTTGCATCCAGAGACGCAGACACACGAGTCCTTGGCTCCCATATACATATACACACACACACACACATCCACTCAGTAGACAATGTCCTGCGAGAGGTCCTGAAGTGCTTGTCGTTTATTTATTTTTATAATGCGCCTGTGTTTTTCTACATACACTCATCCATGTTCGGGCCATGCGCATATTTCTCTTCTGGCATTTGACGAAATTTGAGTCGAATGTTATTTTATCGTGTCGCAATTCAAAGGAAAACTGGGCGCAGCTCCCGCTCTCCCAGGCCACTTGTCCTGCTTGCACTAGAGCCCAGTCGAGTTCTATGAGTTATGTGACTTTATGACGGGCAACGCATCGCTGGACAAGATTTATGGGCCATGTGTCAAAATACGAGAGCGCTTGTTGCGCCTCCACGCGCCGACTCCTTGTTCGAGCGATCGAGAGTCCTGCATCGATTTTAGCTATCGATCAATGCCCACTCGAACATACTCTTGTCAGATTTCGCACTTAGCGCAGGCGTCAAGTGGTAGCCGGACACAGTTGTCCACTTTCCTAGTAGCTCATTAATAAGGCGACGCCGAGTGCTACCAGACAAGACTGAAGCTAAAGCCATAGCCTAGCCTACACCAATTGAGTTGTTGCCACGATCAGCTCGACTCTGGGCGATCATTTTCTCAAAACTACCAAGAAAACTCATTAAAGTATTAAGTTATTTGAAGAACAGATATGGAGAGATCAGTTGTAGAGTCCAGAAGTTGCTCTACTGCATAAATGAGATCCAAAAATGCACGGAAAGGCAGTTGAGATCTGTTGGACTAAGAATCAGTTGCTGAGTGCCTTGAAACTCCAGATAAATCCAATACCAAACGATCTTCTATAGCTATAAAAAGTCTCTTGCCAGATCGCTGCCTTCGTTGCCTTCCTCTTTATGAAACATCTTCTCAAAGCAAATGAAAAACAGATCTATATCTATGAAGCGTCCACTTTGATCAGCCGATCGGCAGCGCAAATCATTTGCTAATCACCTTCGACAAGTTCAAGATTAAACCAAAATTTCAACAGAAATCGCAAAAACGTATCTGGTGCAAGCGATTGCTGAAACAGCACGACGCAAGCGGCACAGCAAGAGCCACCCCCGAACCGTAGATCCATCTATGCGAGCAGCAGCAGCTAAAAGGTAATCTACGATATTGCATTTCACTTTGGTATCACATTATTTTTTTTTTTTTCATTTTTGCTATTTTATTGAGCCTCAACGCACGCTACATTTAGCACAGTGTGAACTGTCGGTAGTTAAATGACTTTACAGTCCGTACAACCCTTCACAAAGGCCATAGATAGATAGAGAGCGAGAGAGCGAGCGGGAGCGAGACTAGATGCGGGCTCTACTTTGACTTGATTGTTGACATGATGAAAACTAACCGCAGCTCGATCACAAAAGCGCCCAAGCACAATGCCAGGATCAATCAATGTGTAAACGTGAAACGCAGTTGCATTCAATATACGCACACTCACACTCACACACACACGTGTTCAACTGCTGGCCATGCAGGTTCTCATCGGCAGACAGGACTCCACAATAAACATAACACAGGCAATCAATGTCAGCTAGTTTTTTTTTTTTTCGAGCACAAGGCAAAAGCCATATCCATCCCGGACTAGACAATGGGGCCAAAGGCAAAAAGAAACGTAAAATCGAAAAGCAAAATCCCATTGAAAACAATTTCACTGGAATATCCTGAGCGAGCATTGTCTTGGCGCGCTTCAATCGCATGAAAAGTGATTTCTATTTTCCTTTCGATTTTCTTGTCTTCGTTTTTTTTTTTTTCATTTTGATCACGACATTCTCGTTCTCATTTTCAAAATTGTTCATTGATGCGTGGCTCTGGCTCTCGACAACCCCCGCCACTCCAAGCGAGCGCCCTTTGTGCCGCAGCAATTTCGGGTTCTCCATCAAAAGGTCAACTTCGGAGGTTAAAGTTGGCTTAAAGGGCTGCGCAACTTGAGCGCGCTGAGCTCAGCGAATTGCGCAGCATTTGCAACAGTTCGAGTCGACGACTTGCCTTAGGGTTTCCCATTTTCCTCCTAGTTTTGCTAGACGGCGGGGCGGCTCTCTATGTCTGGTCATTAGCATTACGAATAGCACAGACGGCATAAAGGACATTCGTCACGACATTGAAGCGTATCTAAACGCATAGCAGTCGCTGTCACATCTTTACTACCTGTTGTCGCCGTCCAATCCTCGGGGTTTCCCTCGCGCTGCACTTTTGCAAGTGAATTTTCAGCATGGCCAAGTGGAACCGGAAAAATCCCGGCCGGCGCACACATGTGTGTTTCGCTATTCAAAAGGCGCGACAATGTCACGGGCCACGGCTCCGATCAGCGAGAGCGCTCGGCCCACTAAACAAAGAGGCGAAACAAATGTTACAAAAGAGCGCCCTAAGCATGAATCCTTGCGCACATCATGAGCCAGAACTAAACTAATTTGGCAGATTTACAACCTTTTTGAGCTTGGCTACAGATAAAAATAAAAATAAATATAAAATTTAACTTAACAGATGCAAAAATGTATCTCTCATAGACACAAATGATATGTATATAGTGAAATATTGCTGAGATATAGTAGAAGTATAGCTACAAATGATCTGATAGAAGGCTGATTCAGTGATATATAGCTTAGGTCTTATAGGCGTTTAAGATACAAAAACTATCTCACAGATAAACATGCATGAGCTGCATGCATATATCAAGTCTTATATCCTTGCATACAAAAAGTATCTTACAGATACATTTACATTCCAGCTGAATGGAAAGCCAGATTGCTTGCCTCAGCTAAGCAAAAGTATCGCATGATCTGCATAGCTCTGTCAAGCCTTCTATCTGGGAAGATAGAGAATCTATCTCACAGATATGCATAGATACAAATGTATCTGATGGCAGAAATACATATATCTACATACATATATGCTAGTATGTTATATCCATCATGTCCTGTGCACGTGTGAAACACTTGGAGGCGGCAGAAATTTGGTAGTAGTAAAACTCGTGCAGAGCTGCGTTGACGCCCACACCAGCTACAGTTTTTGCTCTTTCAACTTCTGCGTCAATTTTTTTGTGGCCACAAGTGGGCGTGGCAAGCAGGGCAAAAGTAGCTGCCGGCAAGCTGACTGAATAGCCTGCGAATCCTCTAAGCGAATGTGGCTCAAAGAATTTTGTTCCAGTTTCTCTTCCTTTTGGCTCGGATACTTTTGACATTCTATTCATGTGACTTTTAATGCTGTCAACGCGCGCAGACCGCCGACTGGTTGCTCTCTTTGCTGTCGCATGTGGGCCGTTGCATGCAGCACAATGCACGGAACAATGACGACAATTTCACATCTTAATGCACATGAATGCGCGTTAAAAAATTGCCGCCCTCTTTGACCAGAGCGAGTCACAGCGACGGCAGACGGCGGCGGCTACTTTTGCTTTTCCTTTCATGACCAAGATTTTTTGGCAAAGCGTATTTTGCTTTTTTGATAAATCGATTATCGCATCGTAGGAGGCAGTCACAAAAACAATGCGATGCGCAAAATAGAAAAGGGGAACCCCGAATCGATTCACAATGCAATCAGAATGGCCATCGACAACTTCTCAACCTCAGTCTTAACCTCAACCTCAACCTCATTATCGCGCTGATCATCATCATCGAGTTCAGTCTTTGTGGTCGCTGAATGCAGATCCATCGATCGATGCCTGCCTGCCGTGGCCGTGGCTCTGTGGTTGACATTTTCTTCTTTCTATTTTTATTTTTTAGTCTCTCAGTGTGGGTTACGGTCGGTGACTTTGCTTTGATGCCCGGCATGGGGCAAACGTCTATAACGTCTATAGTGCTGCTATATACATATGCGGCCGACCCCAGCCCAATTTTGACTACGACGCGGGCTAATACCGCTGCCGTTGTCTCGCTTTGTTTTGCTTTCGCTTTTCTCATTGTCTGCGTTTTTTTCTCTGATTGCTCGATGCGATTTTAACTAAATCTTTCTGTTTCTCTTTTTTGTCATGCACTGATTTTTGGCCATAGAACTCGCCGATATTCCCATGGCCCAGAGATGAAAAAGCCGCTTAGACTGGTCAAGCGTTGAGAGATCTAATGCTTAATGAACGAAGCATTGATGAAAATCTGTCCCTATAGTCAAGGTATTAATCTAAGAGTGCCTTAATATGGGAGATCCTGAACAGAGTCTGAGAAAAATTCGGCAAAAGTGAAGAGAAATTGTTATGAAACATGTGTGAGTGGATACGTGAATATATATGAAATATAGATAACATAATATGAAAAATGGATCTAAATCTGTATCAGATATATCATAAACATACATACATCAACATTAGAATATATTGTTCTACCAAAAATCCCCACAGCATGAGATACATTTGTATCTTTTGCCCTGACATGCCCTAGATATGCTCTAGAGTAGAGTGCTTATCTATTCGACATGCTAGATCGCTGTTCTAACACTTTGAACAAACCTTTAACTAATCCAAACTTGTATCTCTCATGTACCGCTCAGCACGTGCAATCCTGCAGATACATTTGTATCCTTAACATATACCGTGCCTTCTTCATCAAATGCAAAACATTTCTCTTGACACTTGAGACAAACCTTTAGCTAATCAAAATCCGGAATCACAGTCCCCACAGCACGTGCAATCCATGAGATACATTTGTATCTCCTGCTCGATGCGGGCTAATCTTATCTGTGCATGTTGTCCACGCTGGTTTTTCGCCAAAAGGCCGTCGCAATGACCTTTGGCTGCCCGAGTATCAATTTCATTTGGTAACTGCAATTAAGTACAAACAGCGGGCAGCGTGCAGCCTCGACCCTCAGCTGTATGCTGAATCCAGTCCGACCCTGTCCGCCTCGCACAGCGGGCCCTCAATTTATGTTTTTCCCGGGAAATCAACCCACGGCTGTCGTTTACCTTCGTCGCTCTTGCTTTTCTTCTCTCTTATAGCCGATTGCGATTCGGCGCCCGATTTCCGATCAGGACGCACGCTTCAGCGTTTAGCGTCGCTTTGCATAGATCGACAGAGCTGCCAGAGGCCGGGCAGGATGTGTGTGCGAGAGAGCAATTAATGTAGGCCAAAAACGCCGGCGCATCAAAGTGTCTATTGCGCGGCCAAGGCGTGAACAATTATGGCCTAAACACTTGCCTCAAACACGGGCAACACCCCCAGCTAGAGAAGCAAAAGACGTGAGACAGAGAGAGAGAGAGAGAGAGAGAGAGAAGTTTTCATTCTGAATCATTTTGCTTCCGCCAATTTAATGAAATTCAGAGCAAACGCAGCAGGTTGTCCTTTTAATTGAGGCGCCGCAGCACATCTTCCTATTGTGGAACAAGTGCCAAGCGGTTTCATTGACCATACCGAAAACGCCCACCAAAAATGGGCGTACCAAAGTCGGGCCACAACATAAAAGGAAAAGTAGCGAAAAAGGCAAACACTTTGCATGGGATAGGCTAGAAAATTATGAATTAATGATCGTTTGAAATAATATTTGAAAATAAACAAGAAAGTATTTAATTCGTATTGAATGAAAGCAAAATTTGTTTAATTATAAAGAATTGCCAGCCTGCGCGATGAATTCTCTTTGATCTTCATCTGAAAACCGGGTCAGAACTGGAATAGAATATCGAAAAACTATGGCAAGTCTGTGATGTGAATGGAGCATATGAATATAGAGCTTAGATTTCAAGTCAGTCTCAGCTCACACTGTCAACCGTTGCATGCCTTCGCAATGAAGTCACAGAGGAAAACAGTTTTAAATACTCAAAGCAAGTGCATGTGCCACATAACGTAATGAAAGATATCGAAGCGTTGACTGACGCACTTGTAGATACTCGCTGGCTGGCTGGATCGATCCACTCAGGCACTCACATGCGCATACAGAAGCAGAGCCTAAGGTATATCGGCGTCAACGGCAGCTGAGCGTGTGACGCGTGTCTGGCTTTTGGGTTGTGAAAGAGTTTTTGAGCTGTGGTGCATATCGTGACGTGTAATTGACAGGCAACAGGCGTTTAAATCCAGAGACTCGCCAGCCTGTCATCGCCTCGAGAGCGCAAACAAATTTAGATATCTCCATGGACATTGACAGGCAAATGGAAGGCAGAAGACGAAGCAGAAGCTGAAGACGGAGCAGCAGAGCAACAGGCAGCTAAAGTGGATCAGCCGAGCACTAAGTGCGAACAAACTACTTTAGATAGATAAGAAAAAGTAGTTTTAATTGACGTTTGAAATTACAAGCAAAACGGAAGGAAATGCGACAAGAACTATACAGCAGAAGCTAAAGAAAACCTGTGAAAAACTATGAGAAAAACCACAAAAAATAATATTGATAAACAGAGAATGGAGGCAGAGAAAGGGAGAGAGACATCTCGAACAGGATATACGATGTACGCACAAAATTGAGATGTTTCCTGTCACGGCTTAGAATTGCAAACTCACCTCAAATGCCGTGGCGTGGCAAATATGATTATGATAAGGAAAATTGTCGGACGAAAATGAAAAATTGAAAGAAAAAAAACTGAAAAACTGAAAAACTGAAATATACTCGCATTACACATCATGCTGTCTTAAATTACGAGCGTAATCAGAGATTTCCAACACCTTTTCGTCGAGGTTTTTAGCTAATTAATTTTCACCAAGAGCGACAGAGAAATGGGAAATTGGAAAAATGGGCAAAGGACGTGGGCGGCATGCGCATCGAATGCGCTTAACAGCTTTGCGCGCAGCCCCAGCACTAGAGAGTGTGTGAAAGAGAGAGAGAGAGAGAGAGAGAGAGAGAGAGAGAGAGAGTAAGAGTGAGAGTGCTGTTCCGCCTGCTAGTTAGAATCTTTCGCCTGAGCCTGGACATGCTTGACGCTTGGATTAGGCTGACGTAATGAGCTCTGAGCCAGGGGCCAGCATGCGCTCACTTTGTGGGCGTGACAACTACGTCAAAGGCAACGAGAATTTCACACAAATTTCTCTTACTAAATGCTGATAAAGATATCTCAAAGATACTTTCGTCTGTCAGCTTAGAGCCGAAAATTTCATAATTATTTGAAAAACTAAATATAACTGAGGAAACAGATGAGAAGACTGGTAAAGATATTCATTATGGTAGTCAGATGATATAGTAAATCGAAGAGCCTAACTTTGTATACTAGAAGCAAAAGCAATATTCAAGACTTTGTTGATATTCGCGTTTTATATGGATCATTCCTCTGGCAACTATATGCTCTAGTCATACGATCTGGCTGATTTTGCAGCTATGAGTCGAAGATTTACCAAGTTTCACATAGAAAAATTGTTGTATTTCATATCGATCTAGCTATATATATTTATGTATATGTATATATATATATATCCCAATCCAACATAAAGCAGTCAAAAACATTTACTTGACGCTTGCAATCGAATTGGATTTGTATGAACTTGATGAACATGGAGCTCTTTGTTGCTGTTGTCTTCTATTCGCATAAAGAGAGAGTTTCGCTGGAAGAGTCCGTTCCAGCCAGTATCCCCTCGAGGGCCCAAAAAACAATTGCAAATGGAAACAATGCGAAGAAAAATGAATTTGCGGTCGTTAAAGGGAAATCAGCTACCGCACACAACGCCTCGAATCACGCCTCAATTGTCCATGGGCCAAGCTAATGCAATTTGCAGTAGCAGATGCACAAATCACACTCCGTGCGAAGAAGAGGCAGAAGACATAGAGAATGTTATCGCTGGAATCGAATCTCGATCTGCTAGCCGAATGACAGCGAAAGAAAACAATTGACAATTGCTCCGATGCTCGGCACGGCTCGGCACGGCACGGCACGGCACGGCTTGACGTGGCTCAATTCAATTCAATTCAATTCAATAACAATTGACAAACGCCCACCACAAATGAGTTCGAATCCCGCCAAGACCTCTGCGCCATAATAGAGACAGATAGCTGGAGAAGAAGATGTAGCAGAAGCAGACCTTAGCCTAGTCAGTTGTTATATAGAGATGTCACGCATATAAAAACGCGTTTTCATGTGACACAAACACCAAAAGGAGAGTGAGAAACAAAAGAGCATCGAATTGAGGACCACCACAGAGCTCAGAGTTTTATGGCCCTTTTTTGTGTTTGTGGACAAACGCTGTATATATATATATGTATATCTATCATATATATAGATATATATCTATTTTGGTTTTTGGCAAATGCGGTCAAAACATTGTCTATGAAAACAATGCTGGCGGAGACCGCACAGCGCGCAGCAGTTCGCTAAAAATACCTTGAAATGAGCATTTGGGCTCTTAACTGTTATTAGCATGCTGAGCTGAGCACACACAGGCTCAGAGCTACCTCTCTCGCTCTCTGGCTGTGTGTGAAACAAAGCTAAACAGTTTCTAATTGTCACAACATGAATAGAGATTTTAGCTGTCTCTCTCCCTCTCGCTGTCTGCCTTTCTGGCCATAATAGAGTTGCTCATTTGGGCCAACAACTGTGCCTCGACTTTGGTCAAAATATTTACACACAATTAGCGCAAATGGCACGAGAGACATGAACCCGTACAGCTGTGCAGCCTTGACAGTCAGAGCCACCACCTGGCTGATATTTAATTTCTCTATTGGGACTTGTTGCGGTCTAGGCCTCAGTCCTAGCCTCAGTCTCAGTCTCGGCCTCGGCTTCGTCCTCGGCCTCCTACCAGCATTTTGGCAACAAACAACACGCGCCAGACACAAGCCAGCCAAGCCTAACTTGCATTTATGCTGGTCTACAGTCGATAAATATTTATGTATATACATATTAAATTCTTGGTAAGACGCCAGTAATACTATAGCCACACTTCCTGCTCCTTACTTGGAACTCTCAGGAGACATCTATCTCTCGTATCTCTCGTGCGCTCAACTCTTCCGTATTCTATTGAAATATTCAGTTTTTGTGGTCAGCTTCTGTTCCGCCCTCAATACTCGCCTTAAGCAAATAAACAACAGGCTTGAAACCCTTCTTCTCTTTGGTCTTTCCGTAGAACTGCTTGGACGACAAAATGCTTTGCTGTTTGGCTGGGCTGTGACCACTTAAGTGGATTTGCATTGTACTTCCTCACACTCACACACTCGCTCGCTCACTCAACTCAACTCAAATTCCGATGCTCGTGCCGCAGTCATATAAAGTTAAAGGCCAACTCCAACTGTCGCCCCAATAAAAATTTACGCCTAATTTTCTGCGATTGCTTCCGCGCATGCGCAGACGTTGTCCCTCCACAGTCTGTCTCTCCCTTCCTTTTAGCTACGCTCTACTCAGCCTCGTCTGCCCGTCTTCGGCGTTCCATTTGGTTCGTTAGCTTTTGCGATTGGCGATTTCATTTTTGATTTGTGTCGGCATATTTTGCATACAGTTAAGGAATGCGTGCAGCAAGTGGCTAATGCGAGGTGAGCCACCAAAGTTGGGAGAGCAAGCAAAAGTACATATGTAAGGCTAGCGCTGTTGTGCCTCCTTTTCGTTATATACTCAATTCTTTTACGTTTGCAGAAGATCACTTGGATCAAAGATTAACTTAAGCAAATTCAATATCCATTTATGAATTTCTTATTCAGAATCCCTACCGAAGATCAGTTGCATTGCTTGATTTAATATATTCTTCCTTTTCCCATAAACCAAAATCCATTCAGTTTCCTTAATTATTGATCTTCAGCTGATATTCATACTCTGCAGTCTCCCATTTCTATATTTGAACAAATTTTTAACATCCTTTCCAGTTCAGTCCTAGGTAATCCTCTCCCTCCTTCAATTGTCGCCAAAACAGCTCGCAATCACCTCGCTGTACAGATGCTCTCTTCGTCTCTTTCTCCGTCTCTCTCTCCCGCTTAAAAAGTCGCCGACCATGTGAGTTTGGAGCCAATCAGTTGGGCCCCGCAAAGGTGGCACAACAAAATTATTTAACAATCAATTTGAACTTCAATTTCAATTTCTTGCAGCGGCATTTTGCCATCTAATTATAAAGAGTCCCAGACGCAGTCGAATATCAAACGAAATGCGCCGACTCTAACTAACTAACATTTAAATTACCCAAAAGGAAAACTAGAAAAATCTGAAAATGAGAGAAAATTCCAAGCGTTGCTCTAATTAAAATTGAAATGAAGTGTTCGGCATGCGAGCGGGCAATAAGAAGGTCCTTTCAAAAAAGAGACCTTCTTTCTCTTCGACTGTTCTTGGGCAGCAATAAATTTTGGTATCTGGTCACGCGGTTCTTAAGGGTGGTCCCTTGGTCCTCGATGCTCCGTGCGGGATCTCGGCTTATTTTTTGTTTTTTGCTTGGCACGTTCGTTATTTAGCTCTCGACTTCTACATAGATCTGCTGCTTTTTGCTTCTTTTTTTCGGAGTCTCGAGCAATATTACAATAAAAAACGCATTTGTATACCCTCTCTGTATGGTGTGTGCTGAGAGGTATGCTTGGTGAGTTAATGAAGAGCTCCTAAGACTTTGCAAACTAGATTTGCTGGGACTCAATTCGGACAATTTACTTTAACTAGCTTCAAAGCTGCTCATTTTATAAAAAAAAAGGTAATTAAACTGCATAATGAACAAACGGAATGACGTATGTACAGATAGGTGGGCGGACAGGTTAGGTTAGACGAACAGGCAGAAAGTCAAGCGAACAGACGTAAGGACGCTCAATCGGACGAACATTGCAAAAAAAAAATATTCTTTTCATTCCCTGAATTAGTTAAGAACTCAGAACTCGAACATATTTCACACGGTATCCTCTAGCACATACACACAGCTCGGCAACGTAAATAGTTTGTTTATTTCATATTTTTTGTTTTTCTTTGGATTCGTGTGATCTTCCTTTTGATGCTCGTTGCACTCATTTCATGGCAAAATGCATTCGAAAAAAATTAATCCAACGCTGGCGCAGCCCACACACGTCTCACGGCCGAATGCAAAGGATTAGCATGCAGCATTCCATTCGAATGGCTTTTGGAATGGGTTCGTCTTCTCTCACTCTTATTATTATTGCCATGCCGAATCGCCGCAGCACAATGGGCGACACAATGGGCCAAGTGTGAGGCCCGGAGATTAGTGTGCGAGAGTTGAGGGCTGCAGACAATCGAAAACAATCGAGCAATGCGCCACATTTGCCATTCAAATGCAATTGTGCGCATTAATCGATTCAGTTTCAACTTGGGAAACTTTTTCCAATGGAAACTAATTTCATGCCTGCTTATATAACACAAAGAGGAGAGCGACTGGTTCATCGGCATTATTATTTTTATCATTATTATTACAGCTGCGATTAATTAAGCAAACAAATCGAGACGCAACTATTAAATACGGTAGCTGTAAAAACAAATAACCCCCCAAAGGCAGAGCAATCGAAGAGCGAACAGCATCCGAACCACGTTCAACGTTCGTTCGTTCATTGGTCTCACTCGATCGCATTTCGCGGCCTAATTAATTGCCAATCATAAAGGCGAGTGCAATGGGCTCGTAAAACGAATCACTTTTAAATGCCCAATGCGCCAATGCTGCAATTATTCAAGTTTGCGCCTAAAGTGATGATCGGCAACTTGCGAGTCTCTTTTTTGGTTATTGCCAACACTAACTGGACAGTGAAACATTTTATGGGAAATCTTCTCTGTGTGTTTGGCAATTAATTAAATTAAGTTTTCAGCGAAATGCCAAAGGCGTGAAGCCAACGAGCCAACTCAATGCACCGAACTAGCAAATACACTGAAAGGTAGAGATCAGTTCAAGGAATGTTCAAGGTCAGCCGATGAACTACTAGTTCATGAAGTGGTTCTATCTGTCAACTTTGACACATCTAAGTTAGCTTTTAAGCAGACTCATTGCTTTACAGATCAATTTACGCTCATGAGCTATCTATCAATCTATCTTACCTTCTACATAGCTGCTTTCTGGTTCAGAAAGTATCTCAGACTCACGACACACACGAGTTGACAATCTACACGTGTAGAAGAACACATGAGTATGACTATCGAACAATCTGTAGTAGTTGTCAGGATATAAAGCTCAATAGATATCACACTCGTGTGTAATCTAAGCATCTATCACTCGTGAACTGTTTATCACTATGTGAACAGCAATTGTCGCACTTTCCAGTTGGCTGAGCTGCACAACTTCAAATTCAAGACTTAGTGGACAATTCCGTAGTTGAGTGAGTGTATCGAGCGGCAGTGGGCATACAGGAAGTTGCCGCGCGCCTCGCCGACATCATCAGCATTAACAACAAACAGCGATAACAATTTTAATTGCGCTGATCTGTGCTGATCGGCCGCTGATCAGAGATCTGATCTGATCTGATATGTACTGTACTGTTCTGTTCTGTTCTGTTCTGTTTGGTTTGGTTTGGTTCTGCTCTGTTCAGTTTGAGTTCTCTTGGAGCTCGTTGCCGGCAGTTTTGTTAATGTCTTTTGGCAGCAACAGCAACAGCTTCGGCTTAAGATGCGGCTATCAATTGGCAATCGTGTTAAGAGGCTCTAATAAAGTTGCACTCCAGCGCTCGCTCAGCGCATCAGCGATCAACGAATCGATCTGTTTCTGGCACTGTTATTTATCTCTTAATATATCTTACATCAACTTATGGGCCCCGGCCACTGATATGGAAATCAACTTTGCCACTTGGCCAATCTTAAAGTTTGCCGTTTTATTGCCTCCACAGTCGGTGTTGCCAGGTTCTTGCACCGCCACACTCGCCACACTGGCCCTGTCCAACTGTCGCCGCGATCGATAAGCGCGGCAACATAAGAAATCGATTTAAGCCAACTCTCTATAGCTACCTGCCTGCCTACCTCTATATCATTGGCCCCCATCTGCCAGTTACATGGAAGCTTATCATCTCTCTCACAATGCCTGCTTACAATCGCGCTTGTGCTTAACTCAACCAGATAGCCAGATGCAGCCATAGATAATGTGCACACAGCATGCGGGATACTTAACATATCAACAGAATCTCACATTAGTAGACCTTGTACTAGTAGTAGTAGTAGTTGGAAGTACTAATGTGCTCGTAGCACTAATCGTTGATTTGCTAGGAATTAACGTAAGTAGAAGAAGGTTCTTCAAATGAGTTGTAAATATGAAACTTTGAATCCGTTGATCTTCAGCTCAACCTTCGTTGCAATTCTAAAGCTGAAACATCTCTGTTCAGCAATAGAAGTATATCTTTCAGAGTAACTGTTCTAGTAGATCTTTCTTATCAATACTTCCTTTCTCCCACTCTCGGATGCAATCAGTGAGCCAGTCTAGGCTTGATCTATGCAGAAAATCACATATGAGTTACGAATCTTGAGCTACCTGCCGCTGCTTACGGCTATTCCCTAGAGCATAGCACGTGCAAAAAACTTCTCTCGTAAAGATCGCTGCATGCAGCGATCTCCAAAGATACGCTGGCAACGTTTCTTTTCGCATAAACATTAAGGCACATTAGTTTCGATGGACAGCGGGTCTTAGGGCACTTCATTAAATAACTATTTTGCATTTCTATGCGCGCGCCATGCTACCTGCATATGAATGGCAACACAATGCGTATGGGCCGAAGATCGATGATGGATGATCTGAAGCACTGAGATGACTCAATCATTGTGCAATGCAGCGAACGAATGCGAAACGTGCGATTGCGTCGCTGATTATGTGAGATCTATGCATGCAGATAGTTTTTATGCAAAAGGAAGCTGGACACACACATGTCTACATAGATCAAAGATCATGTCTCATGTGCAGCAGCACACGTGTGCTAATTACCTCGAAGAGAGTATGTCCAGAAATACCAGAAATAAAAACCGATCGCAGCTGTTGATCCGGCAGTGTTTCAGCATAACAGTAAATGCAACGTACCGGAACCCAAAACAGAGGACAGAAAACGGAAAATATATTCAGATGTGAGTAATAATAATATGCATGCATAAAGCTAAAAGCAATCAAAAATCAATTCATAATCATTTGCAAGGTGCAGACAAAGACAAGAGCCAGCACACACACACACACAGAATGACGGGGGCTGGCTGCCTACCATCGATCGGTGCAGTCAGCCAGGCAGCCAGCCAGGCAATTCAATCAAATTTGTTATAAAACTGTGAAAGTCTGCGACAGCGATCGGAAACAGGACTCAAAGTCACATAAAGGAGCCGTCCAGGCAGCCAGGCAGGCAGGCAGTCAGCCAGCCAGCGACAACCTAGAGAGATTTGCATGCCAAGATTCAGAGTCGAGAAGAGTCTACCATTATGCAAAGCGCTGATCGTTTTGCATACCAAAGCAGAGACGATCCGTTCCGTACCATGCATCAATATCAATGCAACAATATCAATGTCTGGCGATCAGACGACTCACCGTGTTCCGTCTGGCCAACTCACGCACTGATCGACAGCAAGACACAATTCAATCATTTCAGCATTTCGGTACGTAGGACGATCCTGGCCTGATCTTTAGCGCTAGATTAAACGATCACAGCGCGCAGACAGTCGAAGCTTCAGAGAGCTCTTCAGCTACAAGTTGTACTTGTTTTTTTTTTCTTTTTACTTTTTGTTGTGGCAGCTACTGCACTGTGTGTGTGTGTGTAGGTCGATCGCCTTGTTGATGATCGTGCATCTCTTTGAATCTCGTCTTCCAGCAAATTATTTCACTTGCGCCAATCGCCTGGTGGTCTCCAAGTACAACTTGATTTCTGTTTCCTCTGCTGCACTGGCAGTTTGATTTGTTTAAATTTAATTATGCATCAATATCAACGATTGCCGATCATTCGATCGATCCAGCGAGTCGCATTGCGCGTAGGTAGCTACAAAGTGAAAGACCCAAAAAAAAGAGATCCAAAAAGACAACACACACACATCCATACAGGTGAAGGTTGAAGTTATGATGGTTTGTTCCTTGGCCCTGCATCGAGTACACAGTCGCAGTCACAGTCACAGTCAGAGTCACAATCACAATTTCTTGATCTGCTGTGCCTTTGATTTGATTATCAACAACATTTGTTGACGTTCGCTGAGAAGCTGCGATCGTTCAAAAACAAAGACCACAAATATGCACCGCCAAATGATGATCGATGCCAATGATCCTGGCCTCTCTCTCTCTCTATATATATATATATCTTATATTTATTTTTTGTGGTTTGCTGCATTTACATTTTGTACTCTCGTTCCTCTTTTTCTTGTACGGTATAAAGCGATCAATCAAAAATGCAAACAGATCACAGAATGAAAATCACCCAAAGAGAGCGAGAGAGAGAGAGAGAGAAAATCTCAAAAACAAATTCAGAGAAGTTCCAATGTTTTTGGTGTGTCTTTTCTTGATTTTTGCTTTTGACAGCAGACAAAATAGTTTACGATCGCTGTGTGATATGTATATGGTATGTATATATTTGTATAAATCTATATGTATATTGCCGCTGATCCTCGCCATCCTCGAAACTGTCACTTAGATGATGAACAGTTTGTTAGAATTTGAATTGTGCGGGGCGCATCGTAAATTGTCGCGGCTTTTACATAGAATATGCGAAACAATCTCATGATCTCTTGATAATGTATGTTTGCAGTGTTTCTGTGACCAAAGAAGCTTTTGATTTGATGTATGAATGTCGCTATATATAACGATCATTATTTGGTGCATGAATTGATTTTCCTTTGGAGAAACGATCATTAGGGAATACATAAAATATCAGATATAGTAATGCAGCGAACGATCTTGCAATTGGAAGTAACTAGTAGATTGATTGTAGATCAGATCTTATAGTAAAGTCTTGAATAGAAATATTAAAAATGAGGCCATGATCAATTCTTCTTCTAAGATCCGTAAGTATATATTTTAAAGCTAATCCAGCTATGGATCATCTAAAAGATCAATTAATGAACAACATTCATTTATGACGTATTTGGGAACTGTCAAAAAATTCATAAGAAATTTGTATCTTAAACGATTTCCGTTATGTAGATCACATTTTTCGCTGGCAAACTGAACTCTGTAGCTCCTCTCTCTCTCTCTCTCTCTCTCTCTCTCTCTCTCTTTCACAGTTCAATCATCCAACAGACCGAATGACACAGTTTAGTGCGTTTGTCGTTTTATCAGTCATTTCCGTATGCTAAAACCCAGAGTAATGTAAATCACTTGGTTATGCAAATAAATAAGAAACGACTAGAGATACGCAAGACTAGAGATATATACATGTTCATATATATTCGATAAATGTAAGTGCCAATAGATAATACGAGCATGTGCTTATGGATAGATGCATAGATAATCACTCCTACACATTCACAATTCACTTGAACAAAGTCAAGACAGAAAGAGAGGGGTTCTTAGATATATGCATACATACATATATCTACATAGATATATGTACATAAATATTTATATGACGATCGTTTATTTAAGAAAGATTTTGGCGCGCGTTGTTTGCTCTCTCCCTTCGCTCTTTTTTTTCATTTCAATTTTGTTCATTTATGATTTTCAACTGATATCGGTTGGGTTATTTTTCAGGGGAATTGTTTGCACACAAATTGGTTCGTTGTCGGTTTCTTTGTTATGTAAATATCAAATATATCGCAAACGAATCGAATCGAATCGAATCGAATTGAGTCGGTTAAGGAAGTGCCCCGAGCACTTACTTCTACCTTCAACTGGCTGTAATGGCTTGCGTGGGTGTTGTGTGTGAACAACAACTTGCATAACTGTGTCAGGCGTCAGGCAGTGACGACGATCGAGCGACGCTCAACCACTGAGCCACTCACAAGAGTCACCCAGGTAACCCACCGGGCGCTCTGTCAACATTTGCCGAGTGTGTCAAACGCGCGTCTTCCAATAAGCCGCAGCACAATTTAAATCAATAAATACTCGCATAACACATATATGTATATGTATCTATATAGCTATAGTATATTTACATATATAAACGTATATACATACGTATATCGGAAAGAAACTCTCTGTGATAAGCGCTGCTCAGCTCTACATCCTCACTCTTTCGCTCGCCGTCTCTGTTTGCCCACCTACAACAACACGTCATTATCATTAGGACATTGCGGTCATATATCACATTGAGCGGCAGACAGAGCTGAGCTGAACTGAGCTGAGCTGGAACCGAACTGACTGGGCCAAAAAGTCAGTGCCAAGCCGTAGCTGTCCCGTCAAGCGCCCAGTGCCGGTTGATATATGGCTCACCCGCGCCTAAATTATGGCTCAAACTGTGCAAATAGCCGCCAGCAGCTCGAGGCTATAGACAATCGCAATTGCAATGCGGGGGCGAGGCTGAGATTGAGTTGGCAGCTTAAGGTTCGCTTCTTCCGAGAAGGTGTCTAGATGCAAACGCTTCCAGTCTTCTGAAACAATACAGATCGATCAATTAAGCGATCGTTGCCATCGCTCGACTTATATGGCCGATCCTCAGATATATCGCAATAATGACGCAACTTCATCTAATGCAGTTTGCCTGCTGCGAATGATCGTAATTGAAATGAAGATCGGCGCCCAGCAGCGAAAGAGAGAGAGAGAGAGGACGGAGTGCGTGATCAATACTTGTGGCACAGTGGAGCTAATATCAAATCTGAGCTTAGCTCCAAAGATTACTTGCATCCTTGAGAACCCTCCTTAGAAGAGAAACGTCTGATAATAAAAAACTTTAATCTTTCCTCCATAGGCTTCATTACTTTCATAGCAAAAGTAGCCTCATCTGAGCAGCATTCTTCACATTCAATCGCAGTTCGTGCACAGGGCACAAGTATCTTCTGCACATCATCTTAATTAAAGCGATCTGTAAGACTTTGTGATCATTTGTTACTTGCAATTAATTCAGCGCTCAATCGATAGCGAGTATCGCTTTTTAGTTAACACCATTTCTAAGCGCGATCGATCATGGCAATCTTGTGCTCTTGAAGTTCGCTTCTCACTTGTAATCAATTCGTGGCTAAATTGAAACGCGCACGATCGATCGATCCACCGATCCACCGATCGGTTAAGCAGCGCAGTTTCCACTAGCTTCACAAAAATAGATCATATGCGATTAGTGCGCTCGCTAGGGATTAAATTTATAATTAGTTTGACAAAGTGCAGACTTAGCAGCAGATCGATCCTAACCATTGTACATATATCGAGAGACAGCATGAAAGGAACCTGTTGTCCTCTTCCTCTGTTTGCGTGCAGCGAAGTGTGTGCTATTTATTCCAGATCACTTGATCGTGCACTACAATAGTTTCTGTTGTTGTTGAACTTTGCTTAAGCTCATGCCCCTTATGATATTCATTATGGTTATATTATTGTTTAAAGCGCCGATTCTCTGTGTGTGTTTGCTTTGTACGCCCACTGTGCCGCCCTTTTGCCAAGAGAGTGAGAGAGCGAGCAACGAAGACTGTAGACTGACAGACACAGCGTGTCGTCGCCTCAAGCTAGTAACAACAGCAAAGCCATTCGTCTGCCGTCCATGGCTTGTCCTCCTGCCAAGAGATCTATCATCAGAGCATTGGCGTGGGGCATGCCGGCATGGATGTTGTATATATATATATATATATATACATATATTTATATATATATGGTGCACCGATCGACGTCGGCGACATCAACCGTCCGATCGAGAGAGCCAAAACGGCAGTCAAAACTCTGTCAGACAGTTTGTAAACAGTTTTCAAAGTCGAGCACATCACATGGGGGCAACACAACACATAACATCGCGATAAAGATGCGCGTTTTTGCTTTAAGCCTAAGACGCGTCGACTTAGATCAACAGCCAGATCAGTAGGCAGGCACAGACACAGACACAGACACAGACACAGACACTGGCTATGGATGTTGCCCGTTGATCGTTGATGAAGAAGGAAAAGGCAAGAAAACTGTGTCCAACATTTGCGCCATTATAACTTTATCGCTTTTGGACAGATTGTTGGCCATGACGGCGGCCTATGTCTACATCTCACCGCAGTCTGCAAGTGAGTGATGTACCTGCTGCCTGCTAGCCAGTCAGCCAGCCAGCCAGCCAGCCAGCCAGCCTGTTGCTTTCCTGATGCCTGATGATCATGAAGGCTTAATAGCATTAGCCTTCTTGTAGCTTTTGTGTCTCGGCAGCAAATGCGCTGGCTAAGCACACAGCGGGCATTGTCAATAAAATTTGATATACCCTGTAAGCAGTTGAGCGCTTAGATAGGATGATCAACTAAGACATAAGTGAGTTCAGACATCAAGAACATCTTCTGATGGGAGATAGATGCACAAGTGGAGTATCCCAACTTGACTTATATGTATGATATATATCTTATATATAATGACACTAGTAGTATAATATTTCAGCAAGCAGTGACAGGGCGAAACAGGAGACAAGATTATTCCTACATTCAAAGATCCCATTGAACTTGAAATCTTAATTTGGTATAAAGTCAACTGATCATATTGAACATATGTATACATATATAACTCTTTTATTCACTTCCCCCTTTACAGGATAGCCAGCTAGTCCAGCTCATTGATCGCTAGCGCCTGCTTGGCTGTCCTATGTCGGGTTTTGTTTTGTAATGCTCTGCTCTGCGCAGCCTTTTGTCAGGTTTCCATCAACAGTTTTCAATCTTAGCGAGCTACTTGTAATTGCTGTTGCTGCTGCTGTGCAGAGATTATTAACAGTGGCTTTTTGGCTGTGTCTCAAGCAGCGGCAGCTCTTTAAAAACCCATTTAAGCTTACAAGCTTGTTAAGCTTGCCCCAAATCTTCCCAGGCAGGAAGCTGCAGCAGAAGCAGCAGCAGCCGCAGAAGGAAGGCTTCGGCTGCTGTTTAATGCAATTTCACGTTCGGCTTTTTATCGCCGGCTAAGTAGCCACTAAACGGCAGCTCTTTAATCTCAACGAGTTGGCGCACGTAAAGAGCCACAAGCTTTGAAAGAAAGGCTCACTTTCTTTACGGCAATACGAGCAATATCGCCTTCTACTGGTTGCCCTTTTTAGCTGCGTTGCGCCTACCTTGTTAAGAACTGGTCCAGTGGTTGCCAATGAGTGGTGCAGCGGTGCGTGCCGCCAATCGAACATGCCCACAACCTGCTGCCTGGGCTGCTGCCTGGGCTGCCGCTTAACAAGGTGAGATTCCAGCATCCATTGAGCTTTATTTTTAGTTTAACGCTAAATTAAACCATAGCCTCGCCGCAGCACGGGCAATCAACTGAGCACCTCCCTCCTCCCAGCCCTTGGATAATTGCGGATTAAATGCATCGAACGCTGCGAAGCCAAAATCTGATTAAGAATATTTCAATTAGCAGCGTTGCCTTTGGCTCTCCCCCCCCCCACTCCCCCTCTCCACGTCCCTTGCGCGCGCTACCTCATTATGGGCTGGAAGAAAGTTGAGCCCGATTCCAAAAATTGTTCTGCTCATATAATTTCGTGGCAACTCTTCGCTCATAACCTACATATGCATACACACACACACACACACACACACACATGCATATTTATTTTTTGATTGATTCCCAATGCATTTTTTGCATGCTAATTAAGTCACTATGGTCGCAGCCCTTTTTTCTGCTCACTGAATTTTCGGCAAATGAGTTTATTTGATAAATTGCTAATTTATGTCGGGCATTTCTTTTAAACACCGATCTAGATCTTGGCTTAATAGATTTCGTTTTTGGGCAGCCGAAAGAATCGATAATATCTTAAGGAACAGAAACTTAAGATATTTGCTGAGATAAGATAAGTTGCGAAATCAAAGAACTTTTAACCGTTCCAGAGAGCGAAAGAGAACATTAGATTGGAAATAATAAAAGAGTGTGAGAGAGAGAGAGGTATGGCTGACTGGCAGACACCACTACAAATTGGACTATATATGTATATAGTATATTGTTAAATTTAATTTAATTTAATTATCTCATGATACAAATCTAAACTTTCCCCTAAATAAAAATTTTCTCTACGTTTTTCTTATCAATCAGACACATTGGACCCTTGGGGCTGACTTCTGAGAGAGCTGCTGTGGCAGCTACTGTTGCCTGCCGTTGGCAGCGAGTATATACATAGTGTTATATATACATATAATCGAGCTGATCATCATGATCATTATCATCATGACTTGTCCAAATGATGACCAAAATTATGCCATAAATGCCAAGGCGAAATATAAAACCCGCAAAACAAAAAAAACGGCCAAAAATGTAAAACTTCAACGAAATCATGAATCTTCGTCGCTTTCAACGCGCTTTCGAGGTTACAGGAGTACAGGAAAAAACTCGTAATCGTAGTCGTAATCGTAAACGTCATCAAAATCGCGCACTGATCTCTCAACTATATCATAATCCCAGTGTCTGGCAATCAAGCCATCAAATTCCGAGCAGCAAAAAAAAAAGATAAATAAAATGGGGAAAAAACACTTTCATTAAACTAAATTTTTATTGTGCCACCAAAGGCAACTGCTTCGAGTTTATTTTTGCTGAAGTCGGGGGCAAATGGGTATGATGTTAACGAGAAAGTATTTTGTAACAGTCGGACCGAGGCTCTAAGAGATATACTTTTTAATTAGTCTATACTCCAAATATTCTTGTATATATACTTGTATACAGCTAGGCTGAAGATTGCTCTACTTGCATATCCATAATTGAGCTCACAGAGAAACCCTACAACAGTGTTCAGGGTATCTCTTAGTCAAGCACGCGTCACCTGGGGTCGCATATTTTTGTGAGTTCAGATCGCGCGCGTTATATAGCGGCTCCCATTTATGGCGGTCAACTATAAAAGTTTGACCCAGTTTCGGACAGGACAAAATTGCTACAAATTACACATCTTTTCGGGGCGCAAAAGTGTGCCGCACACACGTGCGCGACAAGGCAGGGGCGACAGAGCAGACAGAGCAGACAGAGACAGCGAGAGACTGCGGCAAGCAAGCAGTGCAGGGGGACATACACTTTTACTCATTCCAATTAAGTTGCAGCGCGATGCAGCAGATTAAAGTAAATAATATCAATAATAATTACAGCAGCAGCAGACAACAGCAACAACAGCAGCAACAGCAACAGCCACAATAACTCATAAAGTGTAATCACTTAAAGACGAAGAGGAAGACAAATGAAACGTGTTATCGTTTATCGAAATGCTACAGTTGGGAAAAGCTCTGTCCAATTCGCGTCGCTCCTTATCGCTGTTATCCCTTTGATTTATCTCCCCACTCACACGCCGCACTAATTGCATTCATAATAAACAATTTCACAATTATTACAGCTACAACGACTGCGGCGAGACAAGTTGGCAGCACTGGCTCGCAATTTATCGATTGTTCCTCCCCTTTATCAGATGCTACGTGCGTCTTATTAGCTTTTCGAGTATACACTCCACGCGAGTCTCCAGATTATGTCATGCAATGTGTAACATCTGGGTAGAAAGCCAACTAAAAATTGTATTCAATCTCGAATCTCATCATATCTTCCATATTCCATATTCCACATTCCATATTAGTTGTTTCATATTCCATATTCCTCATTTTACCTTCCATGTTCTTTAATCCATATTGTATATTTCATATTCCACATTCTATCACTTCTTAGCTCCATATCCGTAAGAGTATTTCCGCTTAGTCTCCATTGAAGATTCCCCTCACATTTCGCTGCTGCTGTTCTGGGGCTTCTTCTTTCTTCCTTCTTTGTGTCTGTCGTAGGCCAAAAGGAAAATTGTTGAGAGACGACTCTTATCTGTCCACTGAGAACTGCGAAATTTAACAATACAAAAAGTACACGAACAAAAAAAAAACAAGTTGGCAACCTTATCAAAGCATTAACATCTGGCAACGCAGACGAAGACATACGTTCTGACCGAATGGATGGATGTGCCAAAGAGCTTTGCCGAATAGTTGCAAACTTATTTACATTTAATTTGCATATTTTGAAGGGTATCAAGAGAAGCACACAAACACACAGAGAGAAAGATAAGGAGAGAGAGAGAGAGAGAGAGAGCAGGATATCGTTTAAGGATTTTGCATATTTAGCTGCCAATAACTGAATATATTAAAGACGAAGCTGCGTCGCCGAAGATTTGCACAGTGCTTGAACGCAGCGTGAACCAGGCCCAAAATGTTAGTTAAGAATTGTTGTACTACTTTTATACTTCTGTTATAATACTATTATATTACTATTATGCTACTGTGCTACTTCTTTTATACTAATCCTATACTGTTATACAGGTGTTACTCGAGCTAGTTATATACTCCTGTTACAGTGTTATACTACTATTATAATACTGTTATACAATTTACTACTACTGTACTACTACTGTTCTACTACTGTTCTACTACTGTTCTACTACTGTTATACGACTGTTATACTAATGTTATACTACTGTTATACTAATGTTCTACTACTGTTCTACTACTGTTATACTGTTCTACGACTATTCCCAACTAACATTTTGCCCTGTGGTTATTGCGTAGCCGCAAGTACTAACGAACTATGCAAATACGCACAATTTGCAGATGAACCAAAGCGACAAAGCCGTTATCAAAGATGTTTTCATTTGTTGCACGTGTGTGTGTGTGTGTGTGTGCGTGTGCCTGTATATCTGTCTTTGATTGCTGCAGATCTGCTGTGGTCTGTGGCGAAAAGTTGTTGTATTCGCTTATCGAAAATGTTGTTCATGGATGTTTCTGCTGTTGCTGGTTGTTTGTTGCTGTGGTCGTTGCTTAAGCACACATTGATAATCATTAGTTAAGTTGTTAACTGATTTCGTTTAGAGATTTGTCAAGACCGAACGACCCAGCCGAACGGTGTCTGGCTCAACTCTTCTCCACTTTACTTTTTCGCTTTTAGCAAATATTTTAATGTGATTTATCGACAACAGCTACAACAACAACTGAGCCGAATAACAATAAATCAAGCACTCTGGCCACTCTAATGAGACAGATTGCTCCAAGAAAGAGACAAAGACAAAGACAGAGAGAGGGAGGAAGAGATGAAAGAGAGAGAGAGAGAGCGAGGGTAAGAGCGACAGATCATAATCTCAGATCAGCGCAGCCGAAGCCCACAACGAGAGCCAGCGCTTGAGTTAAAGCTCTTAAGATATAGAGCCTGGTGGTCCCCTCAAATTACAACAAATGATATTTTATTGGTATTTGATGAGCTTCGAACTGTGCAATTGCTTGGCCAATAAATTTTCAACAAGCTGACCGCACATCCAGCTAACCAGCCAGGCAATTGCACTTATTAAAACCCCCAACGCTCATTAAAGTTTTGCTCGTTTGTTCTTCGGCCCACCAACAACGTTTTTTGATCCTTAAGATATATATATATATATATACATATATATATTACTTTTTTGTTGTGTGTGGGAGCTGCGAGTGTAGTCGGACGTACGGCGCATAATTCCTAATCCCTGACAACAGTAAAAAGTGAGCTTCAGTGCGGGGAGAATGCCAGACTAGAATATACCCTGCATGCAGCAGCTCAGACATTCTTGAAATAGTTTTACAGGTAAGACCAATATCGATTCCTATCTATGTTTTTTCTTCTGGAATCCATATGCCTTTTCCACAGTCTCTGCGAATCATCATACCTTTCCAACTGGCAACTGGGTATCCAAATAACCACACATAAATAATGCGTACATTCGAAGTTCAGCAACTGCAAAAGTTCATCTTTAACTTCGCTCTTCTTTTTTTTACAATAAATCACGCTCAACGGCGGCCCAATTAAGCGCCACAAGGAGATGAAAAGAATCTGCAGTCCTCAATTTGTTCTGGCTTCATTTTTTCTGCATCTTCTTCATGCGTGTGCAACGATTCCCGTTTCCAGATGCAACTCAATCAGCTGACGATTGGAGAGCAGATCATCCCAACTTAAGGCATCATCTTTCGCTTCTCATACAAGCATCTATCTAAATCATTCCTCCGATTGCTTATTAGCATAGGAACATTCTTTATTTCAGATCAGTATCACTGCTTCTTATTAGATTCAGCACAGAGATTTATGATAGTAATTTAACAAAAAAAAAAACAGAAAGCATGGGTTAAGTGATAATCTCTCTCAATTGAAATAGTCGACGACCTTCCAGAGCACAGCCAAGAGAGCAGCGAATTCCAGGAGACGCAACTGCTTCAAGCTCGACGCGCCACCGCCCGCAGTGTAGTTCAATCCTCCGACTGAAGCGAATCCAAGGCGATTTTTGCCCAAATCGAATTCCGTATAATATTGTCCCAGAAAGACATCGCCTAGGATCCAAAACTCTGTGTTCATGCCACCAATGCCTAAGATGCAGCTGTCATCCCCTGAAATAATATAGGCCGAATTGGGCACACCAAAGATCTTGCCACCAATGGCAAACTTAAGAGTTGGCATAGACGACGTGCTCGAACAATCGATTATATTGTCCGATCCAATATTCAGCACTGATTTTATCTGATTGAAGATATCCATGGGAGCCATCAGTATCGAGGTGCCCGTATCGGCAATTGCCTCGCAATTCGTGCACAACACCTTACCATTCATGGTCGCATTGGCCACATTGAATTGCCAGTAGTTTGGTTGGGTAATATCCGTGTAGACCATGCTGCCCTTATACAGCGACGGATCCGATCCGCCAAAAATCAATTCACCACCCTGCTGCGAGGTGCCGTCGCGTGCCAAATAGAACGAGAATACGGGATTAGCGACCAGGCCCTGTGACACCATATTGTAGAACGGTGGTACAACATTATCAACGGCCAAGCTCGCATAGCCCATGCCCAAGATGCCATCGAAGCCGACGTCCAGATTATCAGAATGCACTTCAGATGTGGCTAGAGCAAACGTTTGATTCGTTATTGTCATGCCATTCACATTGACCACATCGCTGCCCAGGAAGCCCGTCATGCCGCCCTTGCCGTATTTCAGTGTTATCATCTCAGTGCTATACTTATAGGTGGTAGACAATGTGGGATTAAAGCTCATATGATCCTGGCAAGATACGCTGGCGCATTGAAACGATGGCACCCACAAGTTCGATGAGCCCGTATCGAACAGCACGTTGAAGGACTGCGGCGGAGTTCCGATTGTTATAACGCCATAATACTCCATATTCATATCGTTCGCTAGCTGTTCCTTTGGCAGGCTGGTTGTTGTTGTTGTCGAGCCGCTTGTCGTTGACGTCGCTGTGTCCGCATCGACAGCTTTCACTGCATTATATTTGGCACGGACATGCGCAATCTCGGCGTTAACATTGCTTTTGGTCTTCACAAAGTTCTTGTGCCTGTAGATCGGCACACGATGCAGCTGGGCGCCGGCTTGCGCCAACAGCAGGCCGGACAACAGTAGCAATAGCTTCAACATGCTGTTCCAATTACTTTTTTATTTGATATACTAAAGTTGGAATGCGGGATACCACGCACTTTTATATGACCGGCGCTTGTTTCCTTATCGCATCGGGCAAATCAATCAAATCGCTGAAAATCTATGGCATAGATAAGATTGTCTATATCGAAAAAAAAATTAACTTAAAAGAACTCGCTGATGGCATTTTAAGCGTCCCAACAAACGCCCACAAAGTTCCCCCCAAAAATAGACTCAGACGGAACCTGGATACAAGTGACTCGCTTGGATACCCTGTAAACAAGCTGCGATCGGATGTAACAACGAATGTATAAAGTTCATATGAGCTGATTGGAGTAACTCATTGAATGATTGACGGACTAACCCTTACACACATTGCGTAAAAGATAGATTGATTGATGGAATGATTGACAGACTTGCTTATTGATTGACGGACCGACTGACTGACAAACTGACTAGCCGATTGATTAAGTTGCGGATTGAATGATTAACGGACATATCCATGGATTGATTGAATGACAAACTGATTGATAGACAGACTATGTGTAAGGCTGGTTGACTGATTGTCTAACTTCCTTATTGATTGACTGATTGCTTGACTGACAGAGATTGATTGAATGACCGACTGGATAAATTGATTAAGTAATTGACCAACAGAGCTTCCAACAGCCATTAGACCCTTTCATCTGGTCCACTTGCAATGCAGGGTATCTCGTGGCAAAGGCTTTATACGAATGGTCAACCCAAACGGTGTTTATCATCATTGATGACGTGGCACAACAGGTACAAGACACTGCAGCGTGAGCTTAGTCAGAAGCCTTAAAAAAGACACAACGTTACAACGCGTTACCAAGGCGATATCACAAGGCCCAGAAGCCATGCAAAATTTCAAATTTCAATTTTACATTTAATGCTAAATAAATAATTCATTTCCGATCACAAACAAATTACTGCAAAGCAAACTCGAAGCAAGGATCAAGCGCATTAACTGGGGCACGTTGCGATCTGAGTCGACAGCTAAAATTGTAAATTAATGAATCAATGAGCTGTAGAGCCTACCTTACGGAAGGCTTGCGTAGGGGAATTCCAATATAGTAAAAAACTCATTGTGAAATAATGGAATAATTAGATAAACATTTTCTTTATCACGTAGATAGAAAATTATCTATGAACAAAATAAAATTGGTTGATTCACGAAGTTCAAAAAAGAAGAAGAAGAAAAATTGATATTACAAAATATTATAGATACACGTTAGTCCAGACTAACTGAATATAATGCTCTATGATATCACTTTATTTGCTTTCACGGAAAACCTTCCGTTTGCTGCTTAGGCAACTGGGGCAAAGCCAATGCGGTTGTTGCCCAAATCGAACTCGGTGTAGTACTGTCCAATGAAGACATCGCCCAAGATCCAGAAGTCGGTGCCCATGTACTGGAAGGCAGACTGGCACTCGCCATCGGACTGGATGATGTAGGAGGAGGGGCTCAAATCAAAGTTGGTGCCACCAATGTTGAAGGTAATCACGGGCAATGAGCTGACGGTGGAGCAATCGACCAGACCCTCATCATCGACATTGAGGATGGAGTTAAGCATCTCGTAGGCATTGGCAGGAGCCACAAGCAGGGAGGTACCAGTATCGGCAATAGCCTGGCAGCTGTCGCACAGAGAGTAGCCCTCAACGGAGGCAGCAGCCATGGTGAACTGCCAGTAGCCCTCCTCGGAGATGGGCACATAGGTCAGGTCTCCGGAGTACAGAGAGGAGTCGGAGCCACCAAAGATCAGCTCACCGCCCTCGCTGGAGGAACCATCGCGAGCCAGATAGAAGGAGAAGACGGAATCGTCGACGAGTCCCTGGGAGACCATGTTGTAGAAGGGTGGCACAACGTTGTCCTGCGCAATTGTCTGATAGCCCATGCCCAAAATACCGTCGAAGCCGGCATCGTTAAAGTTGGTGCCTGGCTCGTTGGTGGCCTCGGCAAAGGTCTGGCTCTGGATTGCCAGTCCATTGATATCGACGGTATCGGTGGACAGGAAGCCGGACAGACTGCCAGTGCCGTATTGGATGGAGAAGCTCTTGCCGTTCGATTGGTAGGTGGAGGAGGCGCTGGAGTCATACTGGTTGTGCACCTCGCAGGCATAGCTGGAGCAGGTGTTGGAGGGCACCCACAGGTTGGAGGAGCCGGAATCGAACAGAACCTTGAAGCTCTGTGCAGGAGTACCGATGGTGATGGCACCATAGTAGGCCATGTTCATCGAGTTGGTGAGCTCCTCCTCGACGGCGCGACCCAAAGGCAGACCATACTTGGCACGCAAATGGGAGATCTCGGCCTTGATGTTGCCACGTGTCTTCACGAAGTTCTCGTGCTTGAGAATGGGCACACGATGGAGCTCGGCGCTGGCCACGGCCAGGACCACAGCGAGTACTGTGATTGCTTTCAGCATATTTACAATTGGTGTCTACTAAAGTTCGACTAACTCTCGACAGCTGCTTAGCCTGATATTTATACCAAATGGTTTTGCTATCTATCCCACGATAAGATTGTTAATATCTTTAAGCGGATGAATTGCAAATACAAAACAAAAATCAAATAGAGTCGATTGTCCTACTATCTATTAGATTGGACTGCTCACTTCTGCGGTTCTGTATCAAAATATGATTGTTTTTAAAGAGGGCATTAGTTAAAGGTTTAGGCATTATCGCAGGGTCTTTCTAACACTCGACGGATGGAAACTCCACGCCACTTGAACACACATACGTCCATGGGCTAGCAAGTGTTCCATAACTTGTCAAACTCGTCATTTAGCTTAAGCTCTAATCTGATTCCGCACATAACTGATCGCCCGTTCTGTTTTAAGATGTCAAAAAATATATTTTTAGTCTATTCCACAGTAAGGCAAAGACCTCCAACGAATTTATACATATAATAATATAATTCATATATGGAAATATATCAATTTAATATAACGAATCAACTATAGAGATTCAAGTTCATATAGAGAGAATGTATTTGGAATAAAGAATTACAAGAATTTGTAATGCATGAGGGAAAGCATGATCTCTTCGAATATGGCAATAAAATCCCTCGGCATTTGCAAGATCAGAGAAAAGAAACCAGAATCTCTTCTGTCTTTCTCAGATGTAAAGCAGGAGTCTCCATTCATTGTTGTGTGAAATCTAATCTAATATAGATTTTCTAAATAAACGTTTTTAATACAACCTCTTAGATTAATATTCTCTTGCATAACTATCAGACGTTCTTTAGTCTTATAGATTTATATATTACCTAACATCGAAGGCAATTGTTATAAACAAGCTTTACGTCACTTTACGAACTGCTTCAAAACATTCGCACACATAATACAAACAGAACTTCGGCATTTCTATACCCTGACTCGAAAGACTCAAATGTTATACAATTTAAGACCCAATATATTATACAAATTTAAACAGAATCTTAAGTTGCTTACAATTCCAACAAAACTTCTGCCAATCTCGATAATAATAAATATATCAACATTTTACTTTCATAGTCTCAGATATTTGCATTTCAGGATTCGTTTATTTCAATTCTTAGGCAACTGGGGCAAAGCCAATGCGGTTCTGGCCCAAATCGAACTCGGTGTAGTACTTTCCAATGAAGACATCGCCCAAGATCCAGAAATCGGTGCCCATGTACTCGAAGGCAGACTGGCACTCGCCATCGGATTGGATGATGTATTGAGCAGGCTCCAGGGTGAACTTGGTGCCACCAATGTTGAGGTTGAGCACGGGCATGGAGTCGACAGTGGAGCAATCGACAAGACCATCCTCATCAACGTTGAGCAGATTGTTCACGATATCGTAGGCATCTTCAGACACAACCAGGAGGGAGGTGCCAGTATCAGCAATAGCCTGGCAGTTGTCACACAAGGTCTGGCCATCGATGGTGATGCTATCCACAGCAAACTGCCAGTAGCCCTGCTCGGAGATGGGCACATAGGTCAGGTCTCCGGTGTACAGAGAGGAGTCGGAGCCGCCAAAGATCAGCTCACCGCCCTCGCTGGAGGTACCATCGCGAGCCAGATAGAAGGAGAAGACGGAATCGTCGACGAGTCCCTGGGAGACCATGTTGTAGAAGGGTGGCACAACGTTGTCAACGGCAAGAGATTGGTAGGCCATGCCAAGGATACCATCGAATTTGGCATTGTTGAAGCTGGTGCCTGGCTCAGAGGTGGCCTCGGCGAAGGTCTGCTTCTTGATCACCAGACCATTGACATCGACGGTATCGGTGGACAGGAAGCCGGACAGACTGCCAGAGCCGTATTGGATGGAGAAGTTCTCGCCGTTCGATTCATAGGTGGAGGACTTGTCATGATCGTACTGGTTGTGGTTCATGCAGGCCACATCGAAGAACCAGCACGTGCTCGATGGCACCCACAGGTTGGAGGAGCCAGAATCGAACAGAACCTTGAAGCTCTGTGGAGGAGTACCGATGGTGATGGCACCATAGTAGGCCATGTTGATCGAGTTGGAGAGCTCCTCCTCGTTCAGGCGAGCATTGGGCAGGTTGTATTTGCCACGCAGGTAGGCCTTCTCAGCCTTGACATTCTCACGAGTCTTCACGAAGTTCTCGTGCTTGAGAATGGGCATGCGGTGGAGCTCGGCGCTGGCCACGGCCAGGACCACAGCAAGGACTGTGATTGCTTTCAGCATATTTACAATTGGTGTCTACTAAAGTTCGACTAACTCTCAACAACTACTTAGTGCGATATTTATACTAAACGTTGCTATCAATATTGGCCTAGGCGCTTCACAATCAAATCAAGGCACAGATCTGTCCATGATACTGTATGAGCGATTGACTCCTTATCAAATTTAACTTAACTGATATATTTTATATATATATACATATATATATATTATATATATATATATATATATATATATATATATATATATATATATATATATATATATATATATATATATATATATATAATGCTTAATTTCAATTGCCTTGCTACGCGTCATTGCATAGAGCTAACCTAACTTTGGGAAATTCAAGAACCATCCAATGCAATTGGTACTTCAAAATTGATTCTGATAGCCCTCCAGATATTTATGTCTGACTCGTCTATAGATTATAGCATTCTTAGTCTATATATGTATTACGCATTATTGTTTATTTATTTTAGTTCCAGTTCATGTAAGTCTTAGATAATCGATAAGTCGATAAGTCTTACCAACTTCATGGAATCGATCAAGATCCATCAAGCTTTAGTCATGTGCTCCCTCTCTCTTTCCTTATGATTCAGTTATCATAAATGTACATAAAATTCTTCGAAAACTTTATTCAAAGTTCATTTAATGTGTTATCTTCCCTAGCCTAGTTTCTTCTAGTCTCTTAGGCCGGCATTTCACAAAGTCATGGCTTAGTTCAGTATTTCAACAAGTGTAAGATTAATTAGTTAAGTGCGTCTATCAGACAGAGCTGTAAGTGATTGCCTCATTCCGTTGTGAAGCCTGTCTAAACTACCAAAGAATTTGTTGGGCATGGACAACTTCTTGGAATTTATAGAAAATTGTTTACGAAAGCTTTACTAACCTACTTTAGAGAGAACTAATATCGCTTTTGGTGCCTGCCTCGTGTGTTTTTATGCCATTCCTTATCTTCATATGTAAAAATTAACATTTTTTTTCTTTCACTACATGAAATGAATTAATGGCATTTTTATCGGTAGTTGACAATTTCTGTTGAATGATAACTCATTGTTATGATTTAAAAGGTGCAATTACTGATTACAGAAGCACTTGTAATAGAGTTCAACTGTCGCTGAGGCTATTAGTGGGCAAACGCTCACAACTTCACTTTAATATTTCATTCAGTTATGCATGCATTATTATATATTTTTTATATAAATAAGAGATCTTCAAGAAGATGAATGTAACAAGCCCAAAAAGTCGCTAAGTTGTTGAATTACAAATTCCAGCATCGATCTGCATTTCTTCAATATATTTCAATATATATTTGGATTATTATTGAATAATTCAATATCAAAATGTTATCGATAACTCAAGCAGCTACCGAAATATAATTATCGGAAATAGTATCGCTCCTCTCTGATCAGAGCCAAGTCAATATACCAAAAGTAATCTACTGGGCACTAAACCAATATCAGCTAGTTAAGCTACGTGCCTAAACTTTGCTCTGATGTCAACCTAATCATATTCTCAATTCAGATCTCGGCTGATATATGCGAGATGTTTTGCTTTCTTATTAAAGTTAGAAGAGTTTATCGGACCGTGACACGTTTTTTCTCTGCCAAAAAAAAAAAAATTTTAGTTTCTTTCTATTAATACAAAATACGCACTTGAGATATGGTGCTATCTGTCAATGGAGAGATATCAAAAATGGGCGCATGGCACAAGACGATTCAAATTCAAAGAGATAAACAAATAAACAAAAGCCGATCGAGCATAAACAATTGCATAATGCCCGTTCGCAGTTTAATTATGATTTATTGCTAATATTTGTAATTATTTTTGAATAGTTAGCTTTAGTCAGAAAACTATATCTGAAGTGGCCTTATCAAGCCAGCAAACCAATATACTCTGCACACTTTGTGATAGGGCATTAAAGGCATTGCAAATATATTCCCAGAAAACGATTATAATTAATAATTATTATTTATATAAATTTCTTGAAGTATGAATCGTTGACGGAATCGCATCACACAGTATCATATGACTTCTACACAATTATAATTAAGATAAAGCACTTCAAGCTAAGAAAACAATTGTGAGTGCCCTCGAGGGGAAACTGCTCGACTAGAAGATACCCCGAGCGGATTTTGAGCTCTACACTCAAAGACAAGGAATGCAAAATCAGAAGTTGTCAATAATTAGAATTAAAACACCGATTTTTAGCAATGATAAGATGTCATGAAATGAGCTTTCGTAAAGAAAGAAATGCGTGTACTGAATATACATGAATCGATCCATTCTGCCCGACCATAACATACCCCCCACATGCACATTCTATTCGTTCAGCTAAAATTTATATAAATATTTTAATTATATATTTCTTTATATCTTTGTTAGAAAATAATATAAATTTCAGATATAAAGCATACATATATGCTCTGTGAGTTATTCAATCTAGTTTTGAAAGTGTTGCAATTAGAAGAAAAATTATTAACTCACATTTATCATAAATTTCATTCAATAAAATGCCCTTTTAAATGAAATTATATAGTATATATACATTAGATATTAACTCTTATCAGAAAGTAGAATAAACTTTTCCGAGTTTTTAAAGTTTCCCTTTAACCAACCCTATTTAACACTAGAAATCAATTAGGTCTAGTATTAAATTCGTTCATTTATCAGCTGGCAAAAAATCAAAATAACAGACAAGAACATTACAATCGGGCATAACCAACTGCATAATACTTGCTTATGATAAGAGCCTAACTTAAAGATCCACCTACATATATAGAGCAGCTGAACTAACTTGTGCTATTCTGATTGATATAGTCTTTCTCTGATTCACAATTGAGCAGTTCTCCTTTTGCCACGCCCACAGCAATCAAGAGCCAAAAATCTCTTCAGTCCCAGTACACCAATATGCTCGCTTAAGCTGCACGCCTGAGCATACATGCCCACCCCACCACACACACCTCTGAACATCTCCAGTTGCCTGCCTTTCGTGGCGTACTGAAGAGCTCGTTTGTTCTTTGGAGGCTGCAAAAATCCATTGCACAAAGCAAATAAAATTATCTCATTACAAATTATGCCCCCAATGCCAGAGAGCGCAGAGCCGTTCTGTTGCCGCTCTGTTGCCGTTCTGCTGTAGCTGTTGCTGTTGCTGCAGTTGCACCGAGCCGCGTTGGCTAAATAGATTATGTCAAATGATCGAAATCACATCATAAATTCATAAAAGCCAAACCCGAAACCCGAAACCCAATTGCCGGGCACCAAAAGAACTCCGAAAAGCAAGCCGCAAGCGGTGCGATGAACGCGTCTAAAATCAAATAAGCCAGGGCGGCACAATGTGGGCGTGTGTAAAAGGGGGGAGATATGAAGGGGGAGGGGAGGGCCGATCACTTGGCCAGACTTGAGAGCTGGAGCTGCCTCTTTAACACGTTTTTAAATGGAATGGCAACGGCAAGGCGGCATTGATTATTGTTTTGCATGTGAAGTTGCCTTCAATACGTAAGCCAACTCCCGCCGCCTCCTCCGCCCCCGCTCGCTCCTCCTCCCACACTCAGCTCTGAAATATAAGATACGATCCACACGGCAGGTCGGTAGCCGAGGGCGCTTTGTAGGTGGAGCCAATGCGCGATAACGCACCGACCGACACCACCAACTGCAGTTGAATGTTTCGTTTCGGCAGCGCACGCAGATGAAGGGAGAGAGGGAGGGAGGTGGGTGCGACGGGTGGTGCGATTCCAACAGAGGTGCAGAAGTTGCCTTGTTTGCCCGCCAACAACAACAACAACAACAACCACGAGCACAATAATATATTGAGATTGGCTTTAACAATAAATTCAATGCCTAACTACGAAATGGCCAAAATGCACAGGGGCGTGGCAAGGGGCGGGCGGCAAAGAGGCAGAGAGGCAGATCGTATTGAATGACTCCCTCACACTTTGCGTGCAAAAATCGATCAGCGCGAAATGAAATAAAAATTGAAGTTAAGAACTTGATGCGCACAGAGAGCGAGAGAGAGAGAGAGAGGAAGCCTTTGGCGCTTTGATACGATTTACTGGTAGTACAAAAGTACAATCGCACCACTTCATGTATAAGTATATGTATATCGGTTCAGTATATGCAGCTAAGGTCATGAAACTAAAGGGAATATGAAACAATATTAAAAATAAGTTTTGAATTAACTTGAACTTAACTATATTTATATTAAGTTGGAGTATGAAGAGGGATAGAGATCAAGACAGAAAGTGAGAGATGGACAGAGAGAGGGAGAGAGAGAGAGAGAGAGAGAAAGAGACATCTCCATTCACGCATGAACAGATAAAGCCAGCTAGTGTACGAATTATGGAGTATATTAAACTTCAGATATTCAAGAAAAATTTCATTCTCACTAAATATCGAAGAATTTGAAATGGCACGGTATTCGTAAGTCGGATATTTTCAGCTTACAACTTGCTTCTGTCTATAATCTTTTTATATTTATACAATTTCTTATTATAATATTCACTGTGGCTTATCTCATTATCTATTCTTAAAGTTCACATTCATTTCAGATATTTATATAGATACACATATATATCTATGTATATAGTTGAGCCACAGGCAGACTTTGTGTCGGCATTTGCGTGTGAATTCACTTTGAAATTGAATCTGGTGTCGGCTCAAGTCAATAGAGTTTGCTCTGGATTTTGGCACAGTTCGATGCGGCGGCTCATCATGAGGCAGTCGGAATCAATTTGCGAATGCTTCACGCACTGCACACACACAGACAGCCGCACCGACAACACCCAGTACGGTGAACGCTCGCCCGCGCGCTCTAGAGTGTAAAAAATGCATTTGATTTGGCATCAGAAGTCATCATCTTCGGGTGATAAATTTTCAATTTGTTTGACTTGAGCGAGATGACACCCACATACCCACTCTCTCTCTCTCTCTCTCTGTTGCTCTGTTTCACTTGCTATTCATTGAGCTGGCTGCTGGTAGCGCAACGAATTCGAGTTGACACGGCCAGGCGACACAGCCTGTGCCCTTTTCTTGTGTGTGTAGCGCAACATTAGGTCATGCCACATCACTTGCCATGCATACTCTCTCTCTCTCTCTCTCTCTGTCTCTTTCACTCTAGCTCACTCTGTCCATCTGCATACATTAGGGACAATAACTCTTTTGTCTAGCTGCTAGTCGGTTGCGCTCGACCACTTGGTGGGTCCACACAGCTCTGACCTTTGGCCAGCGGGACAGTCACCAAAAAGGTGACAAGTCCATTTGCCATGCTTGGCAAGTTAATTAACATTTATGAGTAGCCAACAAAAGTTAACTAAACGGCGGCTACTTTATGTTCAGCTCTTTTATCATTTGCATTTGAATGTAGCTTTGCTTCTCCACAAATCCTTTGATGTTGATTTTATTTCCCATGAAACGGAGTTTATGTTCGAGTAGCTAAAGAAGTTTTATAACAATAATTTTCAAATGTCCCATTCTCTAACAAGTCCTTTGCACAAACACCACAAACAGTAGTCAACTTTAGTCGTGTCAAGATCCAACTCAACTCTTCATCAAATTGCTAATTTTTGATGAAACGGAAATTGGCCTTTGAGTAGTTGGTCTTCATATATTTTCGTAAAGGCTGTTACAAACAACACAAAAAAATATAAGTGCTGAAGTTGATGTTCGTCGCAATTATCTCACATTGTTGCCGCCCAGCCCAACTAGCCCAGAGGTATATGCAGTCAGTCTGTGGTATGTACATACATATGTATGTACATATATACCCGAGCCTGTAGCTTCTTGAGTCCAATTTATGCCGCCCCAAATGATCATCCATTAGCTTTTATTGATTTTCGTGCAACATTTTTCTAATTTGCAGCCCGAAATGAATGCAAAAGATGCCATACGAACGGGGCGGGCGAGGTGGAGCAGTGGTGCTGCGGTGCACTGATGCTGCCGTTGGCCAACCTTGGTGGTAAATATTGACTGCCTGGGTGGTCCGCACCGAGAGAGCATACATACAAAGCGGACAAGCTCTCATGATGAGGCTGGCGACGCCGGCGCTGAACGCTTTTTAAAAAATCAACTCAACTTTTGTGGCATGTAAAGCAAATGAGGCGCGTTTTATGCAAAGAGAAAAAGACAAGTGAAAAAGCACTCTCAAGCTGGAAATGATCGACTAACAGTTACTGTGTATTCAGCTGCGATCTATGGTTGGGATATGTGGCTTAAGGATAGCCACATAGCTAAGGTTGTTGCTATGTAGAATATATGAGTATATAGACACGATATATAGCTATCATACATAGCTACGATAAACAACCTATGCATATATATAAATATATATCCAATACATATAGTTACGATAGACATTTTCGATATCGTAACTAGGCAAATGTCGTCAGCTTTCCTTAATAGTTACTTCGATTTCGGATATACTCAATTATATAGTACATATGATATTCTTATAACTATAGTAACTATATAGCTACGATATTCATAAAGCCATTTCTAATCTCTCAGTTTCTCACTCATATTCATCCAATGCTTCAACTCACATGTGCTTACAGGGTATATCTTACAGAAAACAGAGCGAAAAACAAAACTTAGCAGAAAACGAGTTGCAACAACGATCGGCGGTCCATCAGGTGAGTTGTGATGGCTATCGATCAACGCGCTCCAGCTCCAGTTCCAGCTCTCAGCCGAACAAAGATTACAATCAATGCGTGCGCATAATCCCGAAAAAAGGAAAAAGCCAACTCCCAATACCGTTGAAAACGATCAACAACTACAAAAAAGCCAAGCGAACAGAAGGAAGAAAAAAAAAACAGTTAAAGAACCGTAGCGCGCGCTAATAACAAACAATTAGTAACCTATATCCGAGGACAGGGCGCACTGGCATTAAGCAACTGCCAGCCACAGGTTGACCCAAAAAGAAAAACAAAAAACAAGCCTATAAGAACGTGGAGTATAATCGACTGCTTAATACTCAGTCAGGTTTGCAGAAGAGAATGAGCAGTGATCTAGAAGCAGCAGAAGAAAAGCTGTGAATGGATCTCCTATGATACCGAGGGGAGTATCCAGGATCTCCCTAAGAAGGAGCGTAAGTAAGCTCCCTCTCTGCCTCAACATTCCAGCAAAGCCAATATACTCTCTTCTCCACTCATGCAGTAGTATATTAAGTAAGCACACGCTATGAGCTGCCGTTTACAAACTCAACGTAACGTAACGTCATGTTAAGAAAGCAGCTAAGTGCCAGGATGTGGGCTAAAGGATAAGAGTTAATCGCGAGCTAGTCACCGCTGCTGTGGGTCCTGCCTAATTTCTAATTAACAAATTTCTCTCTCACACACACACACAGTCCCTCTGCTTCTCTCTGCCTTTCCCGCTCACTTTCTGTGGCTACAACAGACGATAGAGATCGAGGACGCGCACCTTTAGCTACTGTCCACTATCTTAACCAATGCCTCTCACTGTCATTTGTCCCTCGCTAATTGCCAGCCGCAAGGGGTTAACAGTGTCCTGCGGTAGGTGAAAGTCGTAAAACCTAAACCAAGGAGAGAGAAAGAAAAAAAAGGATAACCAAAAATTTGTTATGCTCGTAAAAGATGTCGTCATATGAAACTTATCCAGTAGCCAAATTGGGATGCTGCTGCTGCTCCTCACAGTCGCCCGATTCCAATGCCAAGATAACTGAAGTGAAATGTGACATTAGCTATCGAAACGAACATTTCCTCTCTGTGCTCCTAAACGCACATGACTTACGACCTTTCTAGTTTGGGGTGGCCCACAGCAGAGATCATTAAATTGAGAAAGAAATTTCCAAATTTCCCTGATGAGTCATAGGAAAATGTATTTGAGAGTGACGACAGTGGAAATGCAGTCAAAGTTTCACAAATCATTGAATATATCCATTTCTTAGGACTGAAATGAAGGCAAGAGTAAGCTCTCAGATCAAACTTAAACCTAAAACTCTTCCATCTAGCACAATTCATAACTCCCCGCTGGTAGCCCTTGGTTCAAAATTTACGTTGCCGTTGTAATAATTCGTGGCATTCAAAAAGTGCTTTGCGCAATGCACATTTCAATCATGATAAAAATTCTACAAATACGCAACAACAAAATTGCAATGGAAAAATTCTAAAATTGTAAATTCAATTAAAATTGACAAATTTTTATGTACTGTTGAGGAGGAAGAAGAGATGTTGCAAGTTGCAAACTGGAAAGTGGAAGCTGGAAGCTTGCATAAATCAGAGTCGAGGCGAATCGTCGCTGATGACAACTCAAAGAAGAGGAAACCCGCCGAATGGGAGAGAGCCGCAGAGAACTGATTCAGTGCAGCGCCAGCAGTCCCAGTTCGAGACGCAAACGATGCAAAAAAAATTCGTATTAATTTTTATGTGCGAAACGAGCGAAAACGCGATTGCCGAGTTTTAGCTGAAGCTGCAGTCCACAGACATTGATGGACTAAAAATAAAGATGCATTTAAGCAAGAACAGTTAACTTTTATATACATATATAATGAAGCATAGCATTGCATCAGACATGTTAATTAACTAGCTGAGAGCTATACGAAGGTGTGCTATATGTAGTATGAAAAAATATTGCAAAAAACAACGAAATGAAGTTTAATTGAAGAGAAAATTTTATAGATGGGTGTGGAATGAGATAGATGTATAGAGAGCAAGTAGATTGAAAGATGAACCAATTGATAGAGGAAGACATGTAGATATATAGCAAATAGATTGATATAGATATAGATTGATAAAAATAAATAAATAAATAAATATTAAATCTAACTAAAAATAAAACAAACTTAAAAAATATAAAATAATTTTTAATAAATATAAATATATAAAAATAAACATAAAAAATATAAAAATATATAATATAATAAAAATAAAATAAAATAATATTTTCTTATATTCAAAATTCCATATAAAATTCCCAATAACCGATTTCAACTTCTGCACCTCAAGACAAATTCAAAGAAATATTTCATTAGCGCCCAGCTGCACACGAAGAGAGTTCGAGTTCGAGTTCGAGTTCGATTTCGACTTCGCCTAGAACCAACAGCTAGACATTGTGTCGTTCTCTCACAGCTTGACATCAAATGAAGTATTAATGTACTTTATGGGCGCGTTCGACATATTTGTGCACAATTCGTGGCAAATTCTGCTGATGAGCCAACAACTGAATCGAATTCGAATTCGAAATAGATTAGTCTGACAATGGGGCAGAGTCAAAGCTTTGGCCGACTTTTGGCCTAGGTGGCATATCCGAAATCAATTTGATATGCAGTGCGCAGTTCACAGCTCACAGTTCACAGTTTGCTTTGTTTGCTATGCCAAAGACAGACGACACAAAAGGACATGCGCAAAGGACAATGCCAGCGCAGCATCATAAATTTCTAATTGAAAACGTATTTGGCCAACGGTTTTGGCCATTGTCTGCACGAGACAATGGACACCAAAATCGTATTGAATTGAATCGAATGAAAACCGAAAAGAATTCTTTCAAATGTTGTACTGATTGCCGAGATTTTTGAGATTTAAGATTTTCTCGTTTTTCTAGGGAAAATTCGCGCGTGTCACATCGTCAAACAGTTCTTAGTTCGAGTTTATGACCCGATTTCGTTGATCTGTTCATAAATTTGGGAAAAACTGTGAAACTGTCAGCGCTATAGCGCGATTGGGCTGACCCCTCCTTCAGCTCACTTCACCTCAATTCAATTCGTAGTGAGCGCCGGACATCCGTCCAAAAAGGGGGATTTCAATCAAGTTTTTTGTACTTTGGATACGAAAGATAAAGTGGGAAGTTCACTTACCTTCGACGCTTCTTCATCTGTCCAGCTGTGTTTGTGTGTGGGTTCCTTTCGTCCTTGTGGCTCCTTTCATCCTTGATGCTCATCATTTACTTAGTTCTTCTTATTCACTGCTGACAATTCAATTTGGCCGGAAATTCGGGCAGACAGCGTTTCCCGCTTGCTTCCTACTTATGCAGCGTCTGTCTCTCAATCTCCCTCTCTCTCTCTCTATCTCTGTCTGTCTAGTTCACTTCTATCTTTAGTTAATTGAGCTGTTCGCTCTTCTCAGTTTTCAAGTTGACTCGGGTTCATTACTTTTTATGCAATTCATGGACATTGTGCATTGTGCTGCATTGCAGCGTTTCCATCCTGTTGTCCTGCCATGGACCACACACTCCACAATACCAATTGCTGGTCAGCCTGCTGTGCCCACTGTGTCCATGGTGGTCCTTAACCTTTTCTTGCTTTCAACTAAGGCAAGGCTGTGTTACTCTACATACATACGCACGCGTGTATAAGAATTTGTAAAGATTTCCAAAGCGTCAAAATCTGACATAGAAAAATTTGGTTAGAAAAAAAATTTTTTTTTACGAAAAAATAAAATTAAAAAAAAAATCACTGTATAAAAAATGAAAAAAAAATGAAAAGCCACAATTACAAGTTTTATTTTTCTTCCGAAAAATTTCACGAATAAAAATTTTTTTGAAAAAAAATGAAAATTTATTTTATTTGAAAACTTTTTATTTTTCGCGAGATAATTTAGGAGCACTGTTCACTGAGAAGTTTCGTTTACGACTGACTAAAATGCCTGAGCGTTTTGACCTCCCAATCATTTTCACAGCCTGCTTCGATCAAATAGATTTTATAAAATTTCAAATTGCTACTCATGGCCTGCTATAGTTATCAAATTCTGCATCCAAGTGTATTAGCTTATATATTTGTATACAGGAAATGCCCGACTAGGAAATAGCCGCACCTGCTGCCATTCATTGCATGTTAAAAGCTTTCAGGTGCTTCATCGGGTCAACCTTAGTTTTCCAGAAAATAGACTAAGCTTAGAGAGTTTCATAAATCAAATTTTCATTTTCAATTTTCATTAAATTTCATGCACATATCAGTTGAGCTATCGAATGCTTAAGTGCTATTTAACACTCGATCCGTTATCGTTATCGAGCGCTGTGCTAGTTAATCTCAGTTGTTGACATGATGCTCTGGCAGCAGGCGAACTACATACGCTTGGGATATCGCTTTGCTTGCAGCAGCTAATCAATAGCTTAACAACTTTATCCAATCATCGACTGACACCCCCCGCTGCTGCTCCACCTTAACATCCCTCATTGCCCCCCGTCCGTCTGCTGCCCGCTCTACCTGCTCCAGTTGCAGCAGATTGTCGTGCTGTGCACGCATCAATTAAAGCCGCACCAATGTTTTCGCACCCGGTACGCAAATCGATTAATTCCGCGCCTAAATGCGATAAGCCTTCCTTCATCCTGCCCAAAGCTTAACCAAACATTCGCCCTACTCTCTCTCTCTCTCTCTCTCTCTCTTTCTCTGTCTCTATCTCATCTTCCAGCAGAGCCAATATTTAACTTTGAACTAATTATTTCAATGGAAAGGCAAATAAGTTGATTTCGCTGTTTGTATGCTCGCCTTGGCCTTGTTGCCCACCTCTCCTCAGCTTTGGCTACTGCTAACTCCCAGCCACTCTACAGCTTCACTTGGCATGTTTTTTTAATTACAAGCAACACGCAGGCGGCCCAGGCCGTTGACTGAGCATGCGCGTGGTCACATACCACCACTCAGCCACACTCGCATTCGCATTCGCATTCACATTCACATCCTCGGAATCCACCTCAACTCATCCACTCATCCAGTTGATGCGCGCGCGATTTTTGCCACTTAATAGCGCTTAAACACGAACATTTTGAATCCTTGGCCAAAAGCCAAAGCAGCAAAGGGAATCAAAGTGCAGCGCGTAATTGCGCGGCCAGCTCCCCAGTTTTCCAAAAAGAACGGGAGCCCAAGCCCCAGTCTGCTGCTGCCATAGCCACAGCCAAAGCCAAAGCCAAAGCCAAAGCCATGAAGCAAACAAACAAACAAACAAACCCAGATCCCCAGCACAAATCCCAGAGCACAAATTGTGGTGTGAACCAGTTGAAAAGCTAAGCAATTGTGCACGACTAGCCAAACACCCTGCATGAAAACTCCACATTATTGACATATCATAGTCTTTAAGCCTCTCGCTCTCTCTCTCTCTCTCTCTCTTTCTCTCTCTCACTCTCTCGCTTCTCACTTGAAATATCTCCCTCAAAATATCAATCAAACTAAAATTTATTTCTCTCTCACGTCCTCTTCGAAGTGCCGCCATCTGTTGACAGAGTGACCGCAACACAGCTAACGCTAGATGGCGCTGCTATCACACCTATTGCAAACTCTCTTTACTAACCAATTCACCCCAGCACAACTCGCTTTAGCTGCTGAGTAGAACCAGTCGAAGCTGCGCACAGCACATAAATTAATTTGTGCACATAATGCGCCTTAGAATCCTTAGCCAACTGCTCCGGCAACTCCTTCACATGTGCGTGGCTGCAGAGCATTCATCACCAGCCATTCGCATTTGTTTGCTGACAATGAATTGCACACAGAAGTCCCAGTAGATCGCAAAGAGGCGCACAAAATTGAGGAAGCCACAGACCGAGAGAGGGAGAGATAGAGAGAGAAAGAGAGAGAGAGAGCGAGCGAGACAGGTAGTGTAGGTAGCTCCTTGGCCGCAGGAACTCAAATTAAAATTCTTCCGCGCTGGCCGCATAATTAAAAGTCGGCCGCCTCGCTTAATGAAGTAATGCGGCATTAGACAACGACAAACGTAACCACCGACCATATATCAATTGCCCATTGACAACTGATCCACACACACACACAGGCAACGTAACAAAAAACAAAATGAAATCAAGCAAAGCTCAGACAGCGCCACGCGAAGCCCACACTCCAAAGCGAATCACAGGACACTCAGAGAAATTTTCAGAATTTCTATTAAATGAGTTGGAGAAAAGTCTTATGCCTTTGGCTGTAGTCGGGGAGTAACCAACCAAGATATATCCGGAACATATTACGAACTTACAAAACTGAATGTATTTCAAATTCATTTCGATTTCTTGTCACTTTTAAGGAACTCAGATAAGATAGTGTTCCATAAGATGTATGTATATATTCCTCGTCTTTATCTGCAAAAGGTTTTCAAGTTTCAATGAGAGGCATTGAGAAACTTTGTGGCATTTTCTTCAAGTGTAAAATCTAGATTCTCCGCTCAGAAGGATTTCAAATCTTTTAGTTTATGTGCTTTTCCCTTTTTGTTGGTTTTTGGCATTTGTGAAAGGGGGCTTGCTCTCTATATAATTGGCCATCATTATCGCTGATGAGCGCGCAACACCGGCATTCTCGGCGCACTTCCTCTACACGTGCAGCAGTGGCAAAAATCAAAAAATCAAATCGCTCACAAATCAAATACAGCTCTGCTCCCGCTGCTCCTGTGCCTGCGCCGGCTCCTGCTACTGCTCCTGCTCCTGGTTCGCTGCCCGCCAGATGATGAGCCAGAAATCAACAAAAATCCGCACCGCAAAGATTATCGGTTGGGTAAAAGTTGCGGCCCAGAGTCAAAATTGTGTTTAATGAGTGACTTTAGCACTGGATGATGGCCCCAAAAATCAGGTCTCCACTCTTTCCCTCTGTCTCTCTCTCTCTTTCTTATGTTTGTCGCCGGCCACTGTGAGCTGGCTGCTGAGGTAGCTTAGCCCATTATTCAAGCTTTATTTATTTTGCCTCAGCCGCGCAAAATTAAAAGTTTTGTGTGTGCCTCCAAAGTCAAAAGTGCAAATTTTCGCAGCCCCAGCCACAGAGAGAGAGAGAGAGAGAGAGAAGTAGAGAGATAGCCGCAACTGGCAACAGCAGCCGCATCAGACGTCATATTAGCGAATCAACTGACAAAGCATATGAATATCAACAGCGTTTGAACAAGTGGATTAAGATCCAGACACAGCCGCAGCCGCAGTCTCAATCTCAGACTCCAACTCCTACTGCGAGTGCAGACAGAGCCACGACTTGGTCCCAGGCTCAGCTTCAGTATGTGCTGGTGCGAACTTAGCTGCTGCTGCTCATAATTAATATTGCAGGCGAAGTAAGGAACTGAACATTTTCTATAGCCGAATTGCATATGCTCTATGCTGAAAATACTTTAAGACTGCATTATCAAGGCAGTAAAGGACAGTAGACTCTTTGAGGAAGAATTCGTAACTGAAGTATGCCTAAGATATACTAAATGCAAACTCTTCTAAACAGTTGTTATGCCCTACATAGCAGATAGACAGTCAGACAGACAGTCGAGCTAAAAAGCCTGTAGACAGACGCACAACAAATACTGGGCTTAAATTCCAGTTCCATTTTAGACGATCACAGCGCGAGGATTAAAGAGGAGCAGCAACAGCAAGTGGCTGAGGAAGAGCAAGAGCCGCGACGTCGCTGACCTGTTGGCCACGAATCGAGTTTGGTAACGAATTGAGGAACCCGATTCGAAAGGGGGCTGCTGGGGCGTTTGGCCATTGGGATTGGGGTTATTGGGTTTGAGAATGGGTATGGGTATGGGTTTGGGTATGGGTATGGGTATAGGTATGGGTATTCATTCATAAGACGCCTTGCTGTGCGTAAGCCGCTTAAGTTCTCGGCGCAACTTATTTATTTTCAGCTTCATTTTATGAATACCCTGTGAGAGCCGAAATGAAAGAGGGTATGAAAGAGAGTATGGCATTTCTCGATTCTCTCATGGCTGTCGAATTTGTAACTACAGTAAACTATAGCTGGGTTAACTTTCCTTAAATCAATCGATAATATTTACTATATAATATATAGTTATAGTCAATATCCTTGTGCAGAGTGTCTGGCTAGTTGGTCAGTCTGTTCTGGTTGTACATTTCGCTGTAGCTGCTTTTTTGACTAATGTGCAGCTTACACTTGACTGGCGCACAATCAACACCATCAGCAGCAGCCGAAGCAGAAGCCTTCTACTGGCCGTCGCCCTCATCATCATCATCAAGAATCAGAGAGCTGTTGTTGGCTCTGGCAACTCATCACATTGCCACTTGGCCGTTCGCCAGTTGCCCCATTGAGCTGCTCGTCGATCCCCAGCGATTACTCGCATTAAGCTCAGGCGCGCTTCTTGCGGCCAGCGTAAAAATTCACAAATTTGCTGATGCGCTGCTGTCGATAGTAGCGAAACCTTCCGGGCGCCTGCCACTTACCACTTGCCACTTGCCACTGGCCACTGGCCACTGGCCATGTACCGTTCCTTTCTTATATTTTTTTTCCTTTTTATTTGACTCTCTGCAACGCCTCCCCATGGGCAACGCCTAACGGCGCTTCAGATTTGCCATCAAACTGATTTTTCCATGGAAAGCATCTGAAAGCCATTTGTTGCCTGTGGCCAGCCAACAGTTGCAACAGTTGCTACCGCTTTTTTTATTATTTTTGCCTCAGCTGCATGAATGATGCAACACTCGGCACAGAAATGGAGCACACTTCGAGCTCTCTACGTGCAAACATTTGTCAAGGCTCTCCAGTTGAGCAGAGATGAGCTGAGTCTGCGCTGCTTGATAACTTGACTAAAGCAGTTCATAAAAATAATTCAGTTTTTAACAAATTCCATTCGAATTCAAATTGAAAAACATATATATACATATATATATTTATCTATATATACATATATGAGTTTTATATATAGACTTGCACCAGGCAGCTGCATTGACTAAGGACATCGATGCCTATACAGAATCTGCTGCGCAAGGACATTTAGGAAGGATAGCTGTTGCAATAAGTATAGTTGTAGAGAAGATCAACCATGAAGAAGTCTTGTAACTAAAATTTAAATAGTGCCAAAGGTATTTTCTTTTCCTTTTTACTTTATTCAATCTCCGACTTCCTCATGGGGTGCAAGCTCTACTTGCATACTCTACTCTCCCTCCTCTCTCTTTCGTTTCCAATTTGAATATACTTCTCCTCTTTCTCTGTTGCTCTTCCCCTTTATCTTACTCTCTTTCGTCTGCCTCTAGTTACATAACAGGCATAACCAACGTATTTCAATTGCAGCTTACAGAAGTTTGGCTGGCCAAAACTCTGTTCTTAAGCGGCAACCGCTGCAATTTATAGCCCATTAACTAAATGACACTGAATGCTCCCCGGGGGTTAGGCGGTTCGTGGAGGTGGAGTTGGAGGCAGCGCCAACCATTTGGACCACATTGATCATGGCTGGCAAAGCGAGCAATTCCGATTCCGGTGCCAGCCCCGAATTTGCGGCACATAAATTAAAACATTATTGACAAACGGCAAATGCAAATGCGAAATGGGGGCTAATAACTAAGGGAGGGGCGGCGGGCAGGGCAAAGGATATTGACAGCACTTAGTTAGTTAAATATTCGCCCGCAGTAGCTATTTAAATGATGCCAAGGACCCAGGCAATTACTGAGGCACCAGCATAAAATGCATATCAGCCAAAGACCATGGGGGCTCTCTCTCCACACACAGACTCACAAGTCTCAGAAGGAGAAGGAGATGGAGACAGAGACAGAGAGAGAGATAGACAGAGAAAGCGAAGCAAGAGCTAGTGCAAGTGGCATGGACCAGAGACGCGCAATTCCTGCGACTCGCGTTGAGAACGTCGTGTGCCGACGATGACGACGGAACGTGGGCCGCATGCAAAAAGCGCGTATGCCATGCCACTCATTATACACTTTATGCACAGGGTATTCTAATATAGTTGACTACTTTGTTAGCAATGTGAACTTGACTTTCAGCTGGTATATTCCGTTGCTTCTTTTCTTAAGTGTATAGAAATTCCTGCTATCTTTACTATCGGAATATCCACTCCCTCTTGCTCAGGGCGCACTCTACTCCTACAGATAGATCATGGATCCCTCATTTAATAAGGAGAGTATTACAACTTCGTTATTTTGTTTATCATTCGATTCGATTTAATTTGCTGGAGCAGCCAAGCAAATACGACAGCGTTGATGATCATGTTAATGAGGGGCTGGTAGTAGTGGTGGCTGGCGAGACGTAGAACGGGCAGAGCGGGCAACTGCCGCTGATCGTGCCACAAGTCGCTGCTGGTGTTTCATATTTTTTTTTCTTCCACATTTTTTTCACTTTTTTTTATTTTTTTGGTTTGGTCGAGTATGCAAAAAACCATCAGCGTTGACGCAAAATCAAAAGATCACACAGGATCAATTACAACTAATGATATGGAGACGAGAGACTTGAAAGTTGAGACCTGGCGACTTGGAGACTTGAACAGATTCTGGCTGAGCTTCAATTCCGCTTGGTTTTTTTATTTTTTATTCAGTTTCGTTTTTTTTTTTTACTTTGATTTTGAAGGCTTGACTTGCGACGTCAACGCTCTGACAGGCTGTTCGCTGCATATGCGGGACCCGGTGCTAACAAGTTGCACAGCTAAAATTACCCAATTGATGATGTTGATGGTGCTGGTGGTTTTGGTGGTGGTGGTGGTGGCTCTACCCCACTGACGTTCCCTTGCGCCAACCGCCTCTCGTCTCCTGATGCCCGGCTAAGAAGCATAGGCAGACAGCTGCCAGAGGCACTCAGAGAGCAACAAGAGCTGCTCTTCATCATCATGTCGCATCGTTGTCACCTCATGCCCGAAAATTGGCCCACGTTGTTGCTTTTTTCAGCTTTTTGTTATTCTCTCAACATAATTAAACTAATTGTTCTCGAATCCTGCGTTTTGCTTGATGTGTGCCTCGTGTGCCCTGTTTCAGAGCGCGCGCATCCTGTGCTGGCTTCATCATCATCTGCCCACTTGCCCGTGTCGCATTTTTCTGTTTGATCTTCATTTCGGTCAATGATCTTGAAGAATCCCCAGCGTCCAATTCGCAACTTTTCGGCACTTGCACTTTAAATGTAGAAATTAGGCGTATTTTGACGAATTCCCAAAAAACCAAAACAGAAGAAAACGCAGCAAATCGCCTGCCGCTGCAGTTATGTCATCAATGTGATCAGCACATTCCGCAGGGGGCAAAAGTTGAGGTTGTAAGCAAAACGTTGATTGAACTTCAATCTGCTTTGCCCGAGTCAGGCAACGCCTCTGCCTCTCTTTGTCTTATACTCATTCAGTCTCTATATATATCTCTCTCCCTCTCTCTCTCTCTCCCTCTCTCTCTCGATCTCTCTCTCTCTCTCTCTGCTTTTGAATGATAATAAATAAATATGCCGAAACACTAATAACACGCTTAAAGATTGGCGCAAGTTGGCGCTTCCTGTGCAGCTCTTATTCCTGCGTTTGCGTTTCGATTTTGATCGTACGTCGAACTTTCAAACTTGAAATTCAAGCGTTGTCTTCTTCTACTACTACTACTTCGACTGCTGCTGCTGCTGCTGCCGCTGCTGTTGCTGCTTCTTCCTCATCGTCGTCGTCGTCGTCGTGTGTCGGATGCGATTTAATACAATAAAATATCACAATAGTCCTCAGGTCATTTAGTTAGACTTGCAGTTTATCATACACACACATACACACACCCATACACCAAACACACACACACACACACACACACACACACACACACATGTTTAGACCCATACTATGGTTATCCACTTCATATCCCTTTGGCTCTACATTGGGGTCGTCTCTTATAGCTTCAGCTTCAGATCTTCAAGATTGATGTTAACGGAAAACGTCGTTTCTCTCGCTCTTCCTCTTCTCTCTACTTCTTCTCCTCCTACTCTTCCTCCTCCTCCTCCTCCTCCTCCTCCTCCTCCTCGCTCCTCTACCACTTCATACTCCTCCAACAATGCTCTCGGCTGCAATCGATGTCCATTTCGATGTCGATGTCGATGTGAATTGTCTGTCTGTCGCTGTTCGCTTGCTGTCGCTCCAACCAAAAGCCCAACCAGGCGACAACAATTTACACTAACTGAACTTTATATAGCTTTAATCAATTAACTTAAATTGTATATTATACTTTATAATATACTATATCGAAATTCTAGCTGTATAAACACGAAGATATGAGATTCTCTTTGAGTATTTAAATCTGATTATATTATATATCTATCACAATAACATATGATATATCTGCAGCTTTTATTAACACATCTGAATACATATTACATATCTTAGATCATATAAACATTCATATCATATGATCTATCGATTCACATGCTTACATATATAGCAAGCTGTCCATTCCAAATCAATCTCGACACTTTTGTCTGGTGCACATACGTTTGCTGGGCTATGCAGCAACTTGTGGCATTGTCTGCTGATCGCAGTTGATCGCTTCTGCCGCTTTGCCATGTAGTTAACATAAATGCAGGGCCTAGGCCCAGTCCACCAAGTGCATTGTAATTGTTGTTGTTGCTGTTGCTGTTGCTGCTGCTGCTGCAAGTGTAAATTTTATTGCATTTCAATTTGGCAACGAGATTTCCCCCTTTTCTTTTGTCTGCCAGTCTATCTGTCTGCCAGTCGGCTGACTGACCAACCGGAAAGCGAACTCATTTTTGTCATTTCCGTTCGTCATTTGGGGGGCAGGAAGTTTCATAATAATAAAGACGAGACACGACGAATCAACCATTTGCAGGGGTCATTTGGATAATGCAGTAAACATTGCTCCAATGCCCTTTGCCCTTGACCATGGGCCCCGCCGATCCTTAAGCTAGCTCCAAGACACTTTCTCTGTCTCTCTCTCTCTCTCTCTCTTTATGTCTGCCTGCCTGCCTGCCTGTCGTTACTTTGACGTCTTTGCATTTGTTTCTTGTGGATCCTGGGCACGCGCACCTGTATTAAGGCAAACCAGCTGCCTGCCTGCATTGCAGGATGCGTCGTAAGGATCGCGCAGGTGCAACATTTACCGTTTGCCTCAGACAACTGCAACAGCAACAACTGCCCCTCGCACTGGACACACTCCACACTCCACCGACTCCATTCAGCTCCTTTTTTTCTTAAACATCCTTTATGATTTGTCTGTCCGTCTGTCGTTTTTTCTGGCTTTTGTCATTGCTCAATGTTTTTTTTTAGCTCCATTCGACATGGAAATATTTATAATTTATGTTACAAAATATTTTCATGATTACGTTGCGGGTCTCCAAGAAAACAAATTGAAGTGGGGGGACTACACGATCATCAAAGACAAACACGTCGAAGACTAAATACCCTATTAGATGGAGATCTCGATATGTGGGAATCGTATGTAATCTATATATATATATATACTACAATATATATTTTCTGTAATTTGTAGCAACAAAGTTATCTTTCTTCATAATTCACTACAATATAAATTTCACATACTCAACAGGACATCAAATGGTTAGAGAATATGAAGTGTGTGAGAACTTAATAGACAATTGCATAGGGCACTATCGACTGCATAATACTGGCTAAAAAATCTATATAAAAATTCATAAGCAACCTTGCACACAGCCAATATACCCTTTGCCACTTCAGTTACATTCAAAATGTTACAATTTATGACTTTGTTCGTTTCTAATTAACCCAAAAGTGATGTCAGTTACAGATAGTTAGGAGAGCTCGATACACGATACCTAAAGCCTTTCCGAGAAGGTAGAGCTACTGTTTTATTGTTGTTGTTGTTGTTGTTGTTTCTTTTCTATTTGCAGGTGGAAGAACATGACATAAACATGCGACAGGGAGCCGTAGGTGGCACCGCTCGCGCCTCCCGCTCCACATATTTTGATTTATTAGGCAAACGCAACTCAAGATTTCAGATCTCTTGACAATTTGATCTTGTAACGTGGGCGTTTTATTATGCAATCAGTAGCCCAAAACATTAGATCAAGATCAGATACCAAAACAAAACAAAAAAATAAATAAAATAAAATAAAAAACCAGCTAAGGAGGCAAAATGAAATCCAAGACCCAGATACGATTTCACTTTCATAACATTTAAGATTGCCTCTGCTTCGTATTCTTCTGCTTCTTCTTTTCCTACATTTATTGTGTTGACAATTTCCTATGAAAATTGAATTTGAAATTGATATGTTGACATTGATATGACCATCTATAAAAGGAGAATTTGTTGCTACTCGGGGCGTGCCTTGGCCCAACAATATAAAAGGAGTTCAAGTCCTTCAACTTCTTCTTCTACTTTTTTTTATTTTCGTGTCGCATTGCCTTTCAGTTTCATTTGAAATATCGCGGTAGTTAAATTCCTCATTGGGCATTGATAAAATTGTTATCAAGCTGATTTATGCTTCCACTCTAAACTAGATAAAAGAATTCTCATATAATAACCAAGCAATGCTTTTATAGTTAACATCACAATGGGCGGGAGGACCTAACTGAGGCACAGATTGAATGGAATTTGAAATTTCAAAGGACTCTTTCAAACTTTTCGATATTTAACAATACTTGAACTATTGCATGAGATTTTTAAAGAGAAGAACTAAAAACTTGTCTTAAGTATTGTATTGGTTCATAGTCTTAAATTTTACTTTAGTTTAACAAAAACTTTTCTTATCTGTTAGCCAAATATTATCTAAGGCTTCTCTGGCTGTGCCTCAGGACCTGCATCATCAGCAACATGTTTGTCCTCGCCCAACTGTTTACTCTCGCCTAATCCTTTTCCCAAACAGCAGCAGCCAAAAACATTTTCTTAGCTGCACAGCTCAAGAATATTGCGCAAATATGTAGAAACTGAACAGAGAGCGTTTTCAGAGCTGTTCAATGCCATTGTTGATCGATCTCGTCTACTTGCAGGCTGTATCAATAAGGATATATCATTGTGTTTGGCTGTAACCACAAAAATTGGCACAAAAACGCTGTTATTCCACAGGCTGCTACTTCTCGGAATGTCTCTGCATCTCCACCTTGTCTCACACGTATTTTCTCTGGGAAAAATCTCAGCCGTTGTGTGCGTGATGTTTTGTGCAATGTTGCGATTTTGTGTTTATTTTGCCTGTTTTTTTCAGTATCTGCTTTTCTCTCCATTTTCATTTCATTTCATTTTTTATGCAATTCTCTGCGCCTTCCAGGAACTGTTAAAGGATTAATCACGTCGTTTCTATTGCCAGGCGCATGTAAAGGGTTCGCCTTCTATTTAATAACTTTTTTTTTTGCTAATCTGCTTGCTTGACAGATGTCTAGAGCTGAAACACTTTAGATTTTTCCTGTCACGTGTTTTCTTTTTTTTTTATAGACAGATAGAGCTGTAACCTGCCCGTAACCTTGCCAAGCTGTTTCCTTTATTGCTTCTCTCTTTTATTGCCCATCTTTTTTAGCACTTTGGCCATTAGCTCAACTTTATGAGTTCCATTTTCTTATGTTATTCTAAACTAATTGTTGAATTTGATATTTTTCCTGCTTCACCCTCCCTTTTTTACAGTCATTCTAGCAATAGTTCTAATTTCCTACAGTTCAACTTCTTCAGTTTGCTTCTCTCTACTCGCTCTATTACTTACCTTGGGCATCCCTTTTAATTCCTTTAAAACTTTACCATCTTACAGCCATTTTTGCTGTTCTGCTGCTCATCCAATTTCTTAAACTTATATTTATATTTAACTTCTTCAATTTGCTTCTTTCCGCTGCCCTGTACTTCCGATTTCCTTTTCCTTTTCTGTAGTAATTTCTGCTCTAATTTCTCTGCCCCGTTGCTCGTTGGCCTGGCTGGTCGCGTGGTCTCGGCGACACTTGAGACTCTTGTCTCTTATCGAAACGGCGGCATGTAACAAAAACTAAAATTTGCCCTCAGAAGTCGCCGCAGCCAAGGAGCAATGCCGCAAGTCAAGTGTCTGCTCCTGCTGCTGATGCTGCTGCAATCCTTGAGATGTTTGTTTATTTAACAGTGCACAAATTAGACGACAAGCAAGTCAGCTACAGACAGCCGACTGCAGAGAGACTTCAACTGGCTATCTATCCACTTGACCATTTGTTTTTTGGGACGCGCCTATTTAGATAAGAGCCCTTAAGCCAGGACCTAGACTGGGCCCGCAGCATGCCTCATACTGCTGCTGCTGCTGCCGCTGTTGTTGTTGTTACTGTCTCAGTTGTTGCCGCCCCGCTGCCAAACTTAATTGTTAATGCAGCTACATTTTGGTATCTAGAGCATGCAACCTGCTGTCGCTGTAGCTGCAGCTATATCTGTAGCCTCATAAACATATTGGCCAGCAAATTTTGCGCATCAGCGGCTAATTAAGTCATTTAGCCAGCTCGTTAGCTGAGCTCTTGGCTCGTCCTCGTCCTCATCCTCGTCGCTGTCGTCATCATGAATTCTAGACAACAAAAATTTCGCATAAATTCCAAGCTCACAAATCACTTTTATAATGGGCCCTGGCTTTAGGAAGCAGTTCCGAGTCTGGGTCTCCAGCTTCTTCTTCTGCTTCTTCTTCATTTCCATTTCCAGCGACAACTTGAGTCGCTTTCGCTTTTTTCGTTTTTTGCTCCGTTTGGTGCCCAGCGCTATCTGTGGCGACATGGCGATAAACAGTGGCAAAGAAATCGCTGCACCATTTCGTTCAGTGTATATACATATGTGTATATATTCATGTGTCTGTGCCTGTGTTTAGAGTGTATCTGCTAATGAAGGACTGGGCGTAAAGTGCTTGATTGGCATAGACCACACAGCGCATTTGAGAAATTCATTTGATAGCAGCCAAACAGACCGACGTACAGAGCGACGTACAGACAGACAGAGGGCGACAGGTAGCTCTGCGGTTTTTGGTTAGACCAAAGGCTAAAGCGGCTAAAAAGGCTAAGAACTCGCAACTCATTTTTGGCTGCTTCTTGTCTTGTTAGGCTAATTGACTTCTTCGTGGCCCGATTTGGCCATTGAGTTCCCCTGGGACCACCTTGAACGCGTGTTTATACGTTGTTTGCCTCAGCGGATGACAAGCAACCGACAAATGGCCAACTGGCTAACTGGCTAACTACTGGCTGGCTAACTGGCTGGGCCGCTTTGCCAATTGGCCAACTGTCTGAGCAACGCTTTAGCAGCTCAATTAATCAGCTTTAAGGGGTACTTACCTACAGGTGTGTCCAGGGTGTGGGAATTTATCTGTATTCCTTTGCTGTGTGTGTTTTTTGCCTTTGCGGCACTCTCTAAAACAAATGCTCAAACGCAAGACAACTTAATTTGCGATAAACGTTCGTTTATCGTATGTAATAAGGCAGTGGCAGCAAAAGGTAGCCATGACTGATATATGCACACAATACGTACTTGGAGGCTCGAAGCAGCTGGCCAAAATATTACAATTTTGCAGTGATTTCAGATAAGAAAGTATTGTATTGTAAGGTCTATCTCTCTCTCTCTCTCTTTCTCTCTAGCGCTTTCTCTCGGGCTTGTTCTGTTTAGGTTTCTCTCTGGGACTCTTCCAACAACTCTCTATCTCTCTATCCTCTGCTTATGGGCCTCTCTTCTAGCTCTCTCTGTCTCTGAAGCTCTTTAGCCCTCTCTCTCATCTCTCTAAATGTCTTTCTCTCTGTCGATCTCCCTTTCACGCCCTCTCCCAACTAAATTACATATTTTTACTATATCATCTATAAATTCTACTCATATGCCTTAGAGAATAACCAACAATGGCCAAAACACAAAAAAATGCAATTTGTCAAATCAAACTATAAATTGAAAAAAAATAAATAAAACTATGAATCGTTGCAATTCACAGAGATATAATGTATATAGATACATGTATGTAATGCTCGTATAAATATGTCATACTATATCTAGTTGATGTTTGTTAAATACCATTCGTAATTTCCGTGGAAAATGCAACAAGGATGCATGGAAAATCGGTCAATTGAACAATTGTTTACACAATGTTCGACAAACGCACAGCATGTGGGCGCATTGAACGGCAAATGGATTCCCAAAAGGTAAACCCAAAAGTCACAATGCAAAGATAGCGAAGCAACCGAAGAAGACAGAAAAAAAAGAAGCAAAAATCACGCAATCCGAACAAAGGAAAACTGTAAGAAAATCCTGAGAGAGAAAAAATACTGAAAGGGAACTTTTTTAATTGAGCAAAAATACAAACAAGTGCAAAAATATAAATTCACAAAAGGCAAAAGATAAATACGGGGAGAATGCATGAAAAGAATAGAAATAGAAGAAAAATGTTGTTATAGGGGCGTTTCGCCTGTTGTTCGGCGAGGGCATGTTTTGAGTAAACATTGCCATGTGCAATGCAGCAGAATAGGGTCACACGACTGGGGAGTGAGTCCATTCATAGGTGAGATATGGTGTCTGGTCAGTCGATTGTTTTTTGACCAAGACCAGAAGAAGCAGATCAAAAAAAAAAAACATATACGAAATGCACAAATCATTTAATCAAACAAGCAGCCAGGGCTTCCGTCTGTCTGCAGCTAAGCGAACAATTGGGACCATGAAATTCCATGAAATTGCACAAGAGTTGGCAAGCCAAGGGGGAGCCATATATGTATCTCTGAGATACGCAATAGACAGCGTGTCTATCAATAAGCAAGAGGAGGGGTAGAGCTGGAGAATGGGTAAGAGAGGTAGACAGTGATATACCATCTTTCACTTAGATTCATATCTCACATAAAACTTTCTTTATAAAGCTGTTCAAGTCATTCTCTCATACATTTCATGTTCTAAACAGAGTCGACTCAAGTGGCCCCAGCTTTATGAGCTCATAGTTACTCTTACATTCACTTACATTCCACTCTACACTCCCTTCAATTATTGCAGAACATAAATTAAAAACAACTTATGATTAATCAACAGCAAAAAATAAAATAAAGAAATAAAACAAGAGCAAGTCTACCAGCTGCTGCTGCTGCTGCTGCTGTGTGTGTGCTAATCTTATCAAGAGGACCATAATTTGTTGTGCGCAGAGACAGAGACAGAGACAGAACCACGTTGTAGCCCATATCTTATCAGGCAGGAGTACCAACTGGCAGACAGCAAGTGCCAGAACAGCGATTAAAGGTTAATTGCAAGCCTCTGGCTTCAAGCAAGGCCCCCTCCCGCTTCTTGTCTAATTACAAGTGGCGCAGCATGCGCAGCTCGAGATAAGGCATGAGGACACGAGACACAGGACACAAAATTGTTGGCGACAGCAAGTAGTCGTCGGCATACTTCAGTAGCTGCAAATCCTTCAGCTACAATTCACTTTTGACGCATTCAGGACTCAAGGGATCGACACAGCTCGACTCGATCAACCGATCATTCAAGTGCATTTAAATCCTCATCGGAGTAACAGGAGACGATCGCGCCGCCTAACCGCATCGGCTAAATGCAGCGGCCCGTAAATATTTCTAAGCCGAAAGCAAAAAAAAACCAAAACCTTTTTGCCAACTCTCAAGGATGCAGTTAAGCGTATCTCTCACTGAAAAAAAAAAACGGGTTGCGGTAATTACACCAAATGAATTTGCCACAAAAGAAAACCAAAAAATAGGAAGAAAAAAATTCAGCACAGGAAATCAACGCTTGACATAGAAATCATCTAAAAAAGAGTTATTCACAAAAGGGTTGAGCGGGCGATTTGCTCTGAAAAGGGGTTAGCTATAAAGCGTCTGTACAATAGCTAAAGAAATCAATTCAAAATATGATTTGAGCTCTATTAGAAATCAATATATATATATACATATAATATAACTTAAGTGCTTAAGATTTAATATATTGTTTGAATCTCTCAAGAATTCAAACTATGAACTTTAAAGCAGCTACAGGAAAACCTATATGTCCGCCTTTGTGAAACCTAACAGGAGAGATCCTGCTCTGTCTTGTCAACTTGCCATTTCTTTACTTCAAGTTTATCTTAAAGATATGTTACTTTTGCTAATAGCTTTCTCAACGATTCCAAGTCTGCTTTGATTGATAAACAATCATTACTCACCTTCAGTTTATTTACTGTTCTTAACTCTGAGTCTGACTCTGAATCTTATCTACGTTTCATCATCTTATCTGACTCTCGCCATCTTTTATATTATTGCTCATTCTTAATAGTTAAGCGCGAATTGCCTCAATAAAGCTTAAAGCCTTCCGTCAAGGCAACAAGCAAGGCATAGTTTATTTCACTCCACAGCTTTATATATATAAAAAACAAAACTAAATTGGAACATACTCGAAATTTGCAAGCTGAAATCGTTGCAATCTCGTCCAGGAATCAGAGATGCGTGCACTAATTAAGATCCATCAATGCGAAACAATTTCGAGTGTCCTCTACGTAGCGACATGTAAAAATTATGCTAAAAGTGAAGCGACTTCGGCCGAGTCCTGGAACTCGAACTTCATTTAAATGGCGGGCACCGTCCTGCATACTGTAGACTGGCTAGATGATATATAAGGCGTAACGCAACCAGTTCATTCAACACCTGCAGCGGCGCGACTTCAAAACGCGCGTGCGCACAGTGGCAAAGGACAGCGCAGGAGAAGGGGTAGGGGCAGCAGTAGGGGCTAGGTAAAGAGGACAGCAGTAGCCAGGGTAGGTGCTAGATGTGATATAGGGGAATGGACACGCGGGCAGAAAAAGTCATTGATTTCATTTGTGTGTGTGTGTGTGTGTGTGTCGCCCGTTGCCCGTTGTGCCACACGCGGCTCATTAATATGTAAACCTTCGGTCCGGCAGCGACTTCTCCCTCTCTCTCTCTCGCTCTCGCTCGCTCGCTCGCTATGCCTTTAGCTTGTCCCTCGTCTACTGTCCCCGTTCCTATTCTTGTCTCGCAGCAAGGTCATTCTGTTCTACAAATTAAAGTGGTTGCATTTTTGTGCATATACACTAACAATGGGGCATAGGTCGTATCATATGAACAAAAACACACATGAGGCGCATATAATTAAAGAATATATCAAGTTATATAATTAAGGCACAGAATCAACACGAGAAGTGGAAAAGAGCAATGAATGAAGCTCTAAGACATTAAAGCGGTAAGATTGTTTATCAGCTTACTCAAATCACGGTCGTTTCTCTCTCTCTCTCTCTCTCTCTCTCTCTCTCTCTCTCTATGCTTCCCTCCTCTATTTTACTATTTGGTGACAGAATTGGGTGGCAAGAATCCTGGAGTTACAGTTCTATCCAAGCAAATTATTCAGGCTATAGCTGCCATTGCAACCACATTTGTATCAGCCTCAATTTACTTGCCAACTTGCCAACATTAAGGGTATTCATGCTTCGTTTCTCTACTCTTTTCACGCATTTAATTTAGTTTTCCTTCGTCCTTTTTTTTTTGCTTTTGTTATTTAATTTCCAAATTTTATATTTTATTTTTGTGTCGTGTCTAAAGTTTCATTTTAATTACCGGCCGCAGTCTTTTATGCGAAATTTGCATAATTCCGCCTGCTGTTGCCGATCGCTGATTAAATCCTTTATGAAGGACCCTCGTTGCGCGTGCGCGTTGCTCGCCATTCACTCGTTTGCTCACCCCTCAACCCCGCTACTCGTTACCCTTACCCTTATCCACTCCCTTCCTCTTTGTCTCTTTTGAACAGCGGCAACAAGTTTTGCGCCCAAAAGCTTTGCTTTATTTTACTCCACTTTAATCAGTTATTCAAATAGATTTCATTCCATTTCCAATTGTTAGCGCATTAATTTCGCGCATTGTTCCCCTCCCCAGCGCCCACCTCCTGCACCACACATCACTTCACCTATCTCACCCTCAAATGCATGCAGAAAAGTTGCAATTACACATTGCCCAGAGCCATATGGATTCCGTTTATGGGGTGGTTGGGCTGAAAACAAAAACCTCTGACCGGGAAATATATACATATATGTATGTGTATATATATATATTCAGGTTTCGGCTATGCAGACTATTAATGTGAGCTACGTCTGGTAGGGTTTGACTTCATTCACAATTCATTCTAAGAATCCTTGTACATTTAGTTTGTAGCGCACAACACGGACACCCAGCAATAAAGCTCAATACAAGGGCAACAGCAGCAGCAACATTCAAATACACATACCCAAATACACACACACACTCACACACTCTCTCTCTCACACACACAAACATGCATAGTCATAGACAAAGCGTCACTAATCCTGTTGGAACTTAATGTGCAGCGGCGTAGGCTGACAGGCGATCAGGCTGATGGCGCGCGCGCGCGCGCACTCACACACACAGACACCAACACGCTCACACACAGACGCACACATACACATACTTACAAAATTACCTCGTGGACATTTGTTGTTGACAAAATGCCAGAGCAACAGCAGCAGCAACTCCAATAGGGGTTGCTGCACGTACCATTTACTGATAGCTGTACGATTGCCCGAGTCGAGAACGTGGCCCTGACTGTGCTCCTGCCTGTGGCTGGATAATAAGGAGCACACTTTGAGCGATTGCAGCAGGAGCAGATGTTTTTCGCGGCTGCCAATGGCCGAAGAGCACGGGACACGCGGGACATGCCAACAATGGGCATTAGGCGGGCAGGCAAACCCAAAAGCCGAGCGAGACCCCGAGCGACAGCAACAACAACAACAAACAAAGTAATAAATTTTTGCGGATAGGCACTGATCGACTATAGCATACCCGCTCTCGACTATAGCAATGACAAAATTAATGAAGCTGAACTTTTATCTACAGATAGACGAGAAAGGAGCTGAGAGGGGAAAAGAAAACGAATGAAAAGAATGGAGAATAAATGGAATAAAGAGAAGAAAAAAAATGAGCTGACTCTAGGCTTGTCTCTTAGGCCATTCAAGATCTATTTATTTATTGTCTTCTACTACTTCTATGAAGAGTCGATTATATTAAAGATTTCTCTAGTTTCTCAGCCAATATACCCTCTTCCATACTCCTTAAGCGAGTATCAGACTACCCAAAAACCCTGGTGCCACCATTCGCAGTGGTTGTTGTTGGCGTCAAACCGGTCGCTCGATTGGTCCCTCTCCTGGGCCGATCAGGATCGCGTTGTCCTGTAGCGAAATGCAATGCTTTTTCCGACCGAAAAAAAGTCATATAGATTCATTTGTTGATTTCACTCAGATTGAGGGTGAGCTGGCATACGTATTATATACTTTATATATATATATATATATATATATATATATATATATATATATATATATATATACAGTTTTATCCATGCTAACTGTCCCGTCGTCAACCCCCAACGCCCATTGGCATGCTGCCTAATGGTGTACCTGGCAGACTTTCATACCTTTGCACGTGCACGTGCAGCCCCTGTTTATGCTGTTGAATATATTTTGTTGTTTTCGCTAGACTTTTCAATTTGAATTCCTATTTCGAATTTCAATCTTTCGCTCTTCACAATTCATTGTTGCATTTGGCCAAACATCTCAAATGCAAATCTGTTTCCATATGAACGCACACTTTCGGCGCATGCCGGAAGCATTTCGATGCCAAAGACTTAGAGTAAACATAGAGAATAGCCAGCTCTAGTCCAGTTACTATCTGATGGTGAATCAGATAAAAACAGAAAGTGAAATAATCTTCAGACTAATCACAATAGTTTCAGAAACTTGATCAAATATATTTAGCCTATTGAAAGCTTTTCATAGATATCTCAGTTCACACGATGATCATCTAGACACATATAAATTATATATACCTACACAAGTTTAAGATCTTTTCTCTCAATCCTTAAGTTTAGTTCAAGTTTGACTCACTCAATTTAACTCAATTGCTGAAAATCATTGATTAAACAAAAACAATAACTAAAACCTAAATGTTTCACATCCTTTGACTTATATAACTTTATTTCTTTCCCTTTGCCCTGAGCAACATCTCGAAAAACCCCTTTCCGAAGCTCTTGATATCCGTTTACATTTCATACGCTGCCCACTTGACATTTCTTACGGCGTTCCCAAGGGCTTTTACAATATATTTCAGACACTTTTCCGCTGCTGTAAAGGGATTTCCGCTGAAGTTTCCTTAATCGAATGCTCACTCATAAATTCATAATTCCACACACAATGCACTCAAACTGAGTGCACACATATACGTATATATATATAGAAACTAAAATTTATGTGCGCACAGATGCCCAACGTAAGAAAGCAAGAAGTAAATCAGCAGGACACTAAAGTACAAGGACACTTGAGTTGACGACAAGTAGGAGATGTGGAACTACCGTACATAGAGCTATATATATATATACATATATATTCCAATACATACTTTGGATGTGCATTCAACACGTTCAGCTAATTTTATGTATGGAATATTTTGGAAAGTGTTTGCCTGATTGATTTAGGGCAGGGCGGGTGTGACGCGACATATCGAGTAGGCTCTCTGCTTTCACTCCAATTTCACTCCGCGCAGAGCAAACACACAGACACAGGCATACATATACACACTCACATATTCATCTATTCATATTCATATTCATTCATCTGTGGGCAGTTCCCAGTGAAATCGATGCCGGGGCATGCAAATAAAACAAACCCTAGACAAATCTCAGAGAAGATCCTTTTTCTCATTTTTAATTTCTATTTACACAAATTGTTGTACTTTCTCAAAGATCCAGCAAGCAGGATGTAAGCCACAACAGATTCGAAAGTTAAATGATGCCAAAAATGCATAAAGAAACTGAAAATGTATTTAGAAAAGAAATTTCTTGAATCATTGGATGCACAAAATGGAGGGTTGGGCAGACTAGTTCTTCAAGCAGAAAATCTGTGATAATGGATCGATACTCCGAATCGACATGCTTCGAGTCGAAAATAATATTTATCAATCGGAAATCGGGCAAAGAATACCCGAGCTAGAGTCATGCAAAGCTCAAAAGATATTTATAAAAGATATTTTATAAATTTTAGGGGTTGTCACTTGGTTTTTTGCCAGTCTATTTAGGCTATAAAAACTATACCTATAATATAATAATTATTATTATTGCTCAGCTCGCCTTTCAACCCCGGTTAAAAGAACCGAACTAGTTCAAATTTTAATAACTACAAAACAAAATTACTTTCAAGGGGTTGCTTTTCTCACTCATCATCATTGTCATCATCATCTTCGTGATCTTAAGCTTTATTTATTTATGATTATAATTCTGTGATAGTGCCGACAGGCGAAACGCTACTTGACTCGTTCACTCGCATAAAGCACAGCAGAGAATATAGCTATGTATAAATGTATATGCATATATGTATATATACATACATGTACATTACTCCTTTAGCTTAAGGATATACATAAGTTCCTTCATAAGTATATGTTCAACTGCAAGGCAAAGCCACAGGCGTGTCGTGACGGCAAAGTGGGACGCAACCAAGTCAAAGCCTACTCAACAACAAAAGCGATCCGGAACAAACACACACACACACACATAGTCACAACTGTTAACTCCTTGTTAAAAAAAGAAAAAAACAAGAAATAACAAGCAAAAAGCTACCTTAGTTTTGGGTAAACGAAGTTTGAATGTCCTTACAAAAGCTGTCAAGATTCAGACTGAACTCGAATGCCAATTTATATATTATATAGGTATATGATATATTTATTATTTTACAACTCTTTCCTGTTCTCTTCTTCAGATATACAAAATTTGTTTAACACAAAAGGGATATATGAAGATAAACACAATAATTTATCTAAAAATATCTCATTATATGAACTTATGTCTGTATCTCTATTTATAGCTCTTCAAAAATAACCCGTATCTCTCTTATTAGCCATATATATCTAGATCGCTACTTCTCGTATGCATAAGCTTAGCTAAAACCCTCTACGCCATACTCTATTCACGAAAAAAGGACCTCAGTACGCTACAGAGTTCCTTCATCGTCTCTCTGTGTTCAAACCGGTCGACCTCATCCTCATCCTCATCCTTAGCTACGTAAGACGTTTCCTTGAACTTTTCAAGTGAACTCAAGTTTATAAAATGTGTAGCAAGTACACACACACACACATACACACGCACACACGCTCGCACACACTTAAGCTGTGTTTCAGGTCTATGCTCAACTACCTGAAAGGCACAACTGTAGCCATGCCCTTGCCTTCGGCTCAGACTCCCAGCCAAGGCATAGATCACAGAGAATAGTTAGCAAAAAAAAATAAATATATATATATATATATATATATATTTTTTTTTTTTTTTAAATTTTAAACTAGTTTCTGGAACTTTTTTGTATTTTGTATTTTCCCACAGCACCCTAATTGTCCAGGCACTACTCAATAGCTTAAAATTTGAGCTCTGTCAATTTTAATTACAATTTATAGAGCATACAAATTGAAGATTCGCAATCTGAATTCTTCTTCTTTAATTAGCTCAACAATTGGCAAATGATTTCAGAAGAAGACAAATGTCTGCGCTGATTAAGAATTATGATCGTGCACACCTCTTCAGCCCCGTTAGGGGTTAGAAAGTGTATAAAACTGAAAGAAAATAGCAACAACAACAGCAACAACAACCCGCAGTTTCCTTTGGGAACTCATGTGGGAATGCCAATTTGGTAGCTGACAAGCGTTAAAGTCTCACAGAATCACACAAACAATGCCAAATGCACCAAAGTGATTAAGTGGAAAAGTTATATCGACTTGACGTCTTCAACGAGCAGAAGAAGATGAGGATAAGGAAAAAAAAACATTTACCAGGCACTTAAGCTGCATATTGTGGATGGTAAAATGCTTTATTAAAGAATACAAAAGCTCATTGAATCTGATAGACAGCAGCTGATAAAAAAGCTACTCGAAATGAATCAAACTTAATCTTATTCAAACTTAATCTTATTTCTATGAGGCAATACAATAGGAAAAGCCTCAAGAACTTTTAATTATTTTAAGCATAAAAAGAAGCACAAATATATCCTATAGAAATATAAAACATTAAAGCTCAATAAACGCAAAGTTGAGTTAATACACAATGAGCTGGCCTGCGTGTGCATGTATATAGTATATAGTATATAGGTATATATACATAAGCTATATATAATCTGATCTGCTTGCTAGTACCCTATATATATACATATATGAACATAAGGTGATCTATGCCTCTGTGTGTGGGAACCAAGGTGCTCCTGCGGCACTGTTCCCTTGCGACTGCTGCTGTCGCTGTCGCTCTTGCTGTCTCTGTCTCTGTCTCGCTCGCCCTATCCCTGTCTGACCAGGGCTGCCAAAGCTTATGGGAAGGGGCGGTATATAAACACACACATACAGAGCCATACAATTGTATATTCGGGTGTTATGGCTATGTAAAGGCGCAAAACTTGGGCCGCAGCAATTCCACCCTTAAAATTGGACCGAGAGGATCTTTCACATGAGTTCGTTACGATCAGATGTTAGTTTTCCCAAAAGCCGAAACGAACGGAACAACTGACTGAGGTGTAAGCGACTATGTGTGCGTGTGTGTGTGAGTGGATCGAGGGAACAGCGCAGGGACACCCAATACCTAGGGGATGAAAAGTCATGCATGTGTGTGAGTGTGTGTGTGTGTGTGTGTGTGTGAAATAAATGCCGTTTGTTGTTTTCATTTCATTATGTTTTACATAAGCAGAGCCGAAGGATACGTTATAATTTTTTTTTTTGTGTGTGCGCCATCAGTCAACGAAGTCATTTCCGTTGGCAGCGCTGCCTACGACGCCGCTGTCGACGGCGACGTCAACGTTATTGCAGACGCCCCATGACATTCTGGTCTGGGCACGCGACACAGAACGCTAGCAGCTGTCCTGCCGTAAGGACCTATACCAAAAAGTCAGTAGCTCTCACAGAACTCAGCTGAACAGAACCAAACTCAACGGGAGTAGTAGCCACAGAACCTCCAGGAATACTTCGGCCAGCTCAAGCAAAGGAAGACGCAGGCGAAGCCAGAAGCAGCCAGTGCAGACGGAGCCATAGCAACAGTAAGAAGAAGGATCACCTAACCCAATCTAGGAGAACAGTGTGTGCTTGCTTAGAGTTCGGAATTAACTTCAGCTTCAGCTTCTAGCCGCGTGTAGCTCTCTCAAATGGCTGCACTAAGCTTTACTCCTTCACCGCCGCCGCCGCTGCCCAAAAATGGAAGCCGAAACGAAAATGTCAGCAAGGAGAACTCCAATTCCAACTCTAATCCCAGCTCCAATGCCAACTCCTGCGCTCCCCGCTCGGCAGTTACCCCGCTCGGAGCTAGCAAACCCTTTGGCAAGATCACCGTGCACAATGTGCTCAGCGAGAGTGGAGCCAATGCGCTGCTCCAGCAGCACATTAACAACCAGAATACAATTATACGCAAGATTAAGGACTTTGGCATGCTCGGCGCTGCAGCAGCCGCAACGGCGGCAACAACAACGCCAACACAAACATTGAACACGGCAACCACAATCAATCGAAAGCGTCCACTGAACGCCAAATCGCAAAACGAGGAGAACAAACAGCAGACGTTGACTCAGCTCAAGCGCAGCAAGCTAAGCAAGAAGACCTCAAAGTCCAGCCAGCAGCTGGAGAAGAAGCAACAGCAGCAGCAGCAGCAACAACAGCAGCAGCAGCAGCAACTGGAGCTGGAGCTAGTGCATCGAGTGGCGGGCACGCCGGGTCGCAAAGGCCTGCCACTGCCACAGGCCGTGGCACGGCGCAATGCCCGGGAACGCAATCGTGTCAAGCAGGTGAACAATGGCTTTGCAGCGCTGCGCGAACGCATACCCGACGAAGTGTCGGAAGCGTTCGAGGCACAGGGCGCTGGACGTGGTGCCAGCAAGAAGCTATCCAAGGTGGAAACCCTACGCATGGCTGTCGAGTATATACGCAGCTTGGAAAAGTTGCTCGGCTTCGATTTTCCACCGCTCGGCTGCCATTCGAATAGCTCGTCGAGTGGCGATGATAGTTTCATGTTCATTAAGGACGAATTCGATGGACTCGACGAACATTTCGATGATTCGCTAAGCAACTACGAAATGGAGGAGCCGCCACTGCAGCAGCAGCAGCAGCAGCAACAACAACAACAACAACAACAACAACTGTCACACCAACAGCAACAACAACTGCCACAGCAGCAACAACTGTCACAGCAGCAATTATTGCTGCAACAACAGCAACAGCAGCAAGAGCAGCAGCAACTGCTGCTCCTGCCAAATGTGACCACATTGAATGGCCTGCAATATATAAGAATTGCGGGGACGAGCACCTATCAGCTGCTTACGCCGGATATGCTGCCGGATAGCTCAAGTCTGGTGGATGAGGATGAGGAGCAATTCAATGCATTAATTGACGACACAAATTGCCCGACGGCAGCAATTGCTGATGGTGTTGCAGCTGCCACGGCTGCAGCCAGCAACGGTGAATGTGTAAAATTCAGTTCGCATTTATCGCGATCGCCCGTGCCAACAGCAGCAACAACAACAACAGCCAGTCGCTGCGCTTCACCAGCGACAGCAGCAACGGCAACAACAGCAACAACAACAGCAACAACACGAGGCAGTTCATCAATGCATCAACCACCAAGCGACGCCGCTGCAGTTTCACCTGTCGCCGTTGCCGTTGCTAATGAACTCTTGTTGCAGGCGTGTGCCGCACAACAACAACAACAACAACAACAACAACAGCACCAGCAGCAGCAGAGGCAACAACAACTGATCAAACAGGAATATAGCGAGGGCGATTTTGTGCATGTCACCAGCAACAATAACAACAACAACAACAACAACAACAACAACAGCAGCAGCAGCAGCTCTCCACCAGCAATTAACAACAACAACAACAGCTACCAACAACAATTGCTTGGTATCTTACCCCCCTTCTATGATCAGGAGACCGTCTCCATCTATGACAACATTGTCGCTGGTCTGCCCAGTTTCAAAAAGGAGTTCAATGATGTCCTGCAGGATCACTCCACATCCACGGCGCACAATGTCAGCGTTTGCCTCTCCGATGAGAGCATGATCGACGCCATCGACTGGTGGGAAGCAGCTCACACACCCAAATCAGACGCCAGCACTGTCGCGGGCATTTGAGTCCTTGGATAAAGAGACAATCGCCTTTGTATATATAGCTAAACCATAGCTTAGATCTACACCAAAACACCCCGCACCACCACTGAGTGATCTAAACCAAAACTAAACGAACAATTCTTCGAATTAACCAAACCAAACTTTTTTTTCTATTTCCCATTTTTTTTTTTTTGTATTATTTAAGTTAAGTTAAGATTTTTTTTGCCTAGCTTAAGCTGAGATGTTGATTTGCAGTTGATAAGTAAAATATATATTATGTATATATGGATATATGTTTAACAAATTAAATATATGTTTGAAGAAAAAAAACCGAAAATATAAACTGTTGTTTCTTTTGATGATTTTCGGGATCTAATATCTGAGAGGTCCTGAGAGCTGCTTTTCAATGCAATTCTTGATGCAGCGCTATCATAGCAGATCGTGGGGAGCCCTAACGTTATGGTCCATTCTTATGCATACTATATGATTTATAGTGCAATTTTTTGGTATTTCCAAAATGCTAAATAATACTTTAGATGAGTAAAATTTTAAATAATAATAATAAAAATATATTTTATTTCAGATCATTATATATATATTTGTAAGCTTGATCGAATTCTAAACAGTTTTTGATCTCTTAAATTAAGGAAAATTTCCAACAAAATTCTTAGATCACTTATTTTCTTGACCAAATGTTTTTAGTGCATATTTTAAGTAAATATTCTAACGGTTTTTTCACTTCCACTTCCATTTGCATTTTATGCTATGCTTAATGACAATGAAACATGCAATGTCATTAGCATTAAACACTCACACACACACACACACACAGGGAGGCAGAGAGTGAGAGAGGCCATATGTGCACTATGGACCAAGGGTCTTAGTCAGCCAGGCCGTCCCGTCACAATGGACAGGCTATATGCCCATATACCCTACTCTATATGTACATATATAGGTAGGAGAGAAAAAAACGGAATTAAATCAGCATATCATGTTCATTTTCATAAGCGACGAAGCATGCAAGGACATGGGCACATACACACACGCACACACACACAGACACACAGGACTCTAGAGATAGACAGACAAGAATATGGCAACATTTGCATAAGGCCACGAAGGATCGGGTAGTTGTTGTTCTCGCTCTGTGTTTATATTCCATGAGCTGGTAAGGCACCGCGCCTCGCCTGCTTTTTATTCAAATGAGACCTCGACCCGTCCTGACAGCAGCGAAACCCAACGTGGGAATGAAAAAAAACAAACGTTGCAAGTGTTTTTCCATGGGATTTTCATTTTCCATTCTACATTTGCCAGATAAACTTTACGACGGCTCGCATTTTGATGAGGGGCAAAACCACAAAGTAATTCAGCTTAGAGTTTTCTAATTTTTACGATCACAATTCATCAGCTCCGGGTCAAGGTGAAAAGGTAGGATCAAAGGGTTAAAGATTCTCTAATTGATGATCGAGCTACATTTGATAGAAGATGGTTAGAAATGGGACAATAAAATTATGAAAGATTTCGCTATCATTAGAATATATAATGCTTAAGATCTCGATACATGGAGGGAATGTAATATTTAAGGCAAAAATTGCCTAGAGCTGGGCATTAGACACCCTCCAGAGGATTCCCATAGAAAATACAAAAAATAATTCACTGCTTATAATGGATATGCATCATTAAAATCTCTTGCTAATGTCTTAGGCTTCTGTCTAGCGCCCTCTTCTCTGTCCCTATCTATAAATTGTATGTCCTGCGCCTGCGCCTGCGCCCGCGCAGCTGTCCATGTCCTGGCGCTCGAGGCACAAGACAAAGCGCGCCCAAAAGCCGAAATGATGCAAAATTATTTACACTCACACACACACACACACACACACACACACACACACACACACACACACACACACACACACACACACACATACACACTTAGCGAGAGAAATGTGAAGGAAAACAAAGTCGTATAAAAGAAGATGAGCCCAAGAACCGCAGCGAACCTCGGCCCGTGCGCTGAGCACCAGAGAAGGAGCGACAGAGATGGAGGGAGGAGCAAAAGGTGCTGTGGCATAACAATGCGGCAGTTGCATCTGCATCTGCATCTGCAGTGCCCTGCTACTTGGACGCTTCGGGTAATACGAGCGAGCCCCAGGGCCAGGGCCAGGGCCAGGACCAGAGCCACGGCAAGGTCCAGAGCCAGTTTTTTAAGACTCGACTGCGACTCGACTGCGCCTCGACTTCGGCTTCGGTTATGGGCTCTCGGCTGTCGGCTTCCATTTCCAGGTGTGTTTGTCTAGGCTACCCTTGTGGGCGCCCCGAGCACAGTTTTTCATCATTCATCTAGGATAACTGTTCATCTGGCTAAATCCAGATATAGCGCACCGTTATGCTTATTAATATTGGCCCAGGTAATGCGACACGCCCAGCCAGAGGAAGAGAGACAGAGAGACAGAGAGCGAGAGAGGGAGAGTAACTTCGTGTTCCCCCTCTTTGCCTCATTCACTCGCTCCTATTACACCTTCGATTTCGTGCGCTCTCAAATTACTTCGAACATTTTCGAATTCCCGTTGGCAAAATTTTCCCGTTGCTTGTCAAAAATCAATTTGATTGCTCCGTTATAATTTCGCTGCCTTTTTGTTCCTAGCAGAAGGCTTAGCAGATGAATATTCATGCCGAGTTTTCCCTGCTTGGGCTATTACCCTTTGGCTCCTCCCGATCAAGCGACCTTCTGCCGCTGTATTTGGTTACAGAGGTTTGTTTTCTTCTCCTTCTCCTTCTGCTTCTCCTGCTTCATTTTATTTGAGCTGTGTGCACAGTTATGTGCCACGCCCCCCTCTTTCTCTCTCTCTCCCTCTCACTCTCTTGGGTTAACAACAAGCACATGTCACCCATTGAATATTCATAAATCATTGCAATGTAATAACTCATTATTCATTGGCGTGTGGCACAGGCTGCGCAATATAACGTTACCAGCCGCCAGGTGCTACGCCTTGATTCCCGCTAAAGGAGGCGAAACACGCGCTTTGAATTTACTTTTGAACAAGGCGGCATTTGGAAGGAGACTGAGACCCTGACAATAGCATGTGCTTGGAGGGTTTTATCTTAAGACTATATGAACATAGGGTATTTAGTAGGAACTATACTTAATATACGTAATATAAAGACTAGAAAGAGTGCCCGACCAAGAGGTAACTGGAAGCCATTAGTCAGGATAAACGTAGAGCCTCTTAGGAATTCCTTTCGTAGAACGAGCTATGTTACTCAATTTTACTGTTGAGCTTGATTCCATTGCTCTTCATATAGCTTAACTTTTCAATTAGATATATACAAATATCTACAGTTAGTAGTAAATCCCATTTTCGAGTACATCATAGGCTTAAGCATATTCTTTTATGTTTCATTTACATTTCAGTAACGTTTTTAGCTACGTTTTCATTCATAAAAGTTGAAGACGAAGTTGCCCGGATTTTGTAACTGGGTTAAGCAACTGATCTTGGTTTTGCTAGGATTTGCGATGTCAATTAAACGATTTCAGTTGGCTTAAACATTAGTCCGTCTCTAAGCTGAGCCGCGTGCCTGGCTAAGCAGGTCGGCCACAATCCTGCTCGAGTGGCTGCACTTCAGCCGGGACAATAAGGCACTTAAGTGTGCGCTTTGTGCCTAAGTCCTTAAGCGCTTAAGAGGACAACATCTTGACCCGGTTTACTTAACACTTTGATAAACCGCTTAGCCACTAGCTGCGGTTCACCATAAGCCATGGCTCTGCATAATCAGAACATTTCTATAAAGCAACTTCCCAATGGATATATGTAAATGAATATACATTTATTCATTCATTCATAAGCCTCATCTATGTCCGTGTGTGTGTGTGTGTGGTGAAGGCTGCTCCCATAAGGATAACACATGTTTGCATTTGCTTCTGTCTCTGTTTCTATTTTAACTGCGCCATGGCTCCCCCATCAAGTTGATCCTGCACATGTTTTTACTGGAAATTTTCTATTACTTTCTCCACGTGTTCACGGCTGCTCCTGAGCATCGTCCTGCTTACGCAGCTCCTTCAACTCCTGCTGTTACATGTTTTGACTACAACACACATTGAGACATCAACTCACAATTGTCTGATCGACAATTTTGACAGTTGTTCCCAGTTGTTGCCAGTTGTTGTTCGATGAATGTGCAACTCGCCAGGCAGCATTTTTCTTCTTCTTCTTCTTCTTTTTTTTTGCATTGATTGAGTTGTCCTTCGCTTCTCGCTCAGCCTTATTCAGCACTATATGCATTCCTCGTACTGCCATTGTGGCTTTCTGTAGTCTGCCAACTTCACTTCGATAATGGACCCAAACAAAGATTTGGCAACAAAAACTTTTTCAAGATTTGTTTACACAATTCAAAGTGTGAGGTCTCTGCATAGTCCATAAAGCGACAATTGCCACAATGACAGAACGGAAACAGCTCAATCAATGGCAAAAAAGAACTATTCTCAGGCGCTGTATAACTACTAAAAGATGCTCTTAAATCAATATATATCTATATATAAGACTGAGATGTATGCGCTATAGTTATTTATGAGTTTTTAAGCAAGAAGAGAGAAAAGAAATTGCAGAAATATATTTGCCTTTTATTAAAATCAGTTAAATTTTTTATGATTCATTTATATTGCATAATTAAACATAATAATTAACTCACTTCCCCTTTTGCTCTCCTTCCTCATACCCAATTCAATCTTTCAGCAGCAGCAGCTAACAGAATCCACAATTCGCAACATATTTTCATTGCCTTTTGCTAACATAATCCACACTATTGCCCCCGCCCCTTCTCCCTCTTCCAGTCATACACTTGCAGCAGCTAAATTGCAGCTGCCAACACGTTCCACACAAAGTGTCATATTTTATACATAGCATCCACAAACGCACTCATCAACATCAGCCATATTTCCATATTCACACGTTCCACAACAAGCACGCATTATTAACTAACATACATACGTAGATCACTTCAATCTATCTCTCTCTCTCACACACACACTCTACTTTCAGCTGCAGCAGCTAACACGATCCACACATCAAATGCTAACAAAATCCACAACAAAGCACTCCCCCAATACCCCCTCTCTCTCTCTCACTCTCGCTCCACCTTCCATTCACTGCACTGCCAGCAGCCATATTGCCGCCTGCTAGAACATTCTACAGATGACGTAATTTGTTCTTTATCACAGCTCCCGACCCCGTGCCCATTTAACTTCATAGTTGACAAAATATATTCATGAAATTTTAATTAATAGTTAGCAAACACGTTAAAGATCGAAAATTTTGCATATTTACTTTCAATTTAGTTAATTAAAACCTCACTTACATAACATAACCACACATGCAGCACGCCCACGCTGCAAATTAAATCCGGTTTTCTTCACTGCATCACTTTAAATCACAGCTTTAAAATTTGTTCACTTATTTACACTTCACTCACTGCACTTGTTTCACTTTATATTTATGCACAAACACTAAAGCACACACTCAAAAAAAAGTTAATAAAAAAAACGACGCGCGCAATTACCACGATCCGCGCACGCAATTGGTAAACTAATTAGCGATGCAAACCGTTTCGATGGCGATTAACCGATCTGCATTTGCATATTCAATTGCACTCTCCTCCCCAACCGGGTAGACGCATGGTATGCTGCGCTGGCAATATTTGCACTTAATGTTGCCGCAATGTCAAAATATTGTTGTCCTTGATCCCCATTCGGGCGCAACATTTGTTAGCATTATGTTGCGCTTACCTTTCACTAACTTAAGTTGACACCTCATTTCGGTGCTCCTCTTTTTTTAAGGCGATTTATCGGCGACGATTGCTACGATTGTGACAAATGCAAATGCCATTGTTTAAATAACGAGAGCGTTTAATCAGCATGTTGTTGTCTTGGTCAGTTGGTGGGAGAGGTGAGGGAGAGGTAGATGTTCTGCATGAAACGGTTGCGCGACATGCTGCTGGGAGCATAAAGCTGCTGAGTGAGCGTATGAAACGGGCGAGGCTCAAGCGGGCGGCACTAGCTGCCATTGCACGTGTGAAGCGGTTAATGCGTGAGTGCAATGGGCTACGTGTGTGAGGGAAAAAAACCCGCTAAATTTTATAATTTGCATTAAGTATATTAGTAGTAGACGACGACGGGAAACAGCTGAAACGGTCAAACTCTGTATATTGTGCTGTAACTAAAACGGGTATTAGCAACATAAGCATGTGTCTGCAGCAACTAAAACGGGTAAAGCTAAACCGCTTGCAATGCACCTACAGCTGACTCTTAGAGGAAAGCGTATGTGTGTGAGAGAGATGGAACTATTTGTTGCTAGAGCATGAAGCTGAGTCTCCATTATGTGCAGCATGAGTCTAGCTGTGCATAGGCGCAATTGAAACGGGTGCAATACATGTATATGTGTGTGTGTGTGTGTGTGTTCGTGTGTGTCGGCTTTCACTTTTAAGCCTTAAGCCAGTTTTCTTATCCAATTTTCCAGCTAGAGTTGCGAGCATCGCATTCCGAAAGCGGAAATCCTTTCGGTTTCTTCCGCTTCAGCCTGCGATGCTAACAAGATTAATGAAGGGGGTGCGGACGGCCAAAAGGACAAGCAGGTCCTGCCACCGACACACACAGCCACACACACTGGCACACGCACACGTGTTTTCTGCTTGGTCATTGTCCTTTTTTGCGCTAGGCAAATAGCGTCCCGTCTACAATTACCAAATTTTTTATTATTATTATTTCGTCCTTTTTTTTAATGGCCTCTACCTGTTCGGCTGGGAAAAGTGGCCCAGCCGGAAGTTTGATCATTCGTTTTGCTTTTTATTGCAATTGTGGAAAACCTAACCTCAAAACCCTTTTCGCCCGACATCCTTGAAGCATGTCGAACATGTCGCGTGCACTGCAACTGCCAAAACAAACAACGGCCAGCTAATGATCATTGACGGAATTCGAGAGATTATATCGACAGCGGCAAGGATCAAAGTTAACAATTTTTCAGGTTATGTTGACACAAAATATTTAAAAATTGCATTGAAATGAAGTTTATGAATTGTCAACAGAGAACTATATGTATGTGGAGTATATGCTAAGGCAATATGTGCTATATATATGTTAAAATTGATATCAAATCATAAAATATATAGTAAGGTTTGAGGTTATGTTGAAAAAATGAAAAATTGCATTGAATTGAAGTTTTTGAACTGTCAACAGATTACTATATGTAAGTGAAGCATATGCTAAGGGAATGTATGCTTTAAATATGCTATAATAAAATGAGGTTTGAGGTTATGTTGAGAAAAAAATGCAAAATTGCATTGAATTGAAGTTTTTGAACTGTCAGCAGATTACTATATGTATGTGGAGTATATGTTAAGGGGATGTATGCTTTAAATATGCTATAATATACATCAAATCATACAATTTACAGTGAGGTTTGAGGTTATGTTGAGAAAAAAATGCAAAAATGCATTGAATTGAAGTTTTTGAACTGTCAACAGATTACTATATGAATGTGGGGTATATGCTAAGGCAATATGTGCTATATATATGCTAAAATTGATATCAAATCATACAATTTACAGTGAGGTTTGAGGTTATGTTGAGAAAAAAATGCAAAATTGCATTGAATTGAAGTTTTTGAACTGTCAACAGATTACTATATGAATGTGGAGTATATGCTAAGGCAATATGTGCTATATATATGCTAAAATTGATATCAAATCATAAAATATATATAGAACTTTACCTTAAAAATTATTTTTAAAATTTAAAAATTTTTTTTTTAGCCATATCCACCCATCAGCAGTATCTTTCAAATAAGTAGATGAGAAGAAAACTTGTATTATATTTTCTGCAGCTCTTGTAACTGCCTTTGCTCTATTTCGATATATATTTTTCATGATTTTTGGGTTTCGTTCAAACCATGTGACTTAATAAATATTAAAAACAAAAAAAAAAAATCACAATACAGACTAAAATATAAAAAAAAAAATAGGAATGAAAGAAAAGATAGATAACGGTTAAAGATATAGGAACACCAAAAAAAATATATATATAAGAAAATTCTGTGACTTCCTCTATGAAAAATATTTCGTTTTTTTTTAAGAATTTTTTTTTAAGACTTTTCGAGATTTTTTTTGTTCTCGTTTTTTTTTTTTGTTGCAGTTGCGCTTAACTCATTGACTCTGCGGCTGGATGTGGTGGGGTCTGGGTGTAAACAGCTCTATATATAGGCTATATATAGATATAGAAGTCGTGTCGGGAAGTCGGGTCGCGTCGTCTCTCGTCGTGCTTACGCCGCCGTTGGGTACTGGCGCGGCTCGAGCGAGATGTTGAAGCCGTTCTCGAGCTTGAGGATGATGTCGCCCTGGAGCTTGAAGTCGGCCTCGGTGTCGGTGGAGTGGACAATGAAGTTGCGCACAATCGTCGAGAGGAGGACCTTCAGCTTGAGCATCGCGTACTTACGGCCGACGCAGCTGCGCGGTCCGGCGCTGAACGGAATGAAGCTGTAGTAGTGCCTGTTGGCCGCACGCTCCGGCAGGAAGTTGTCGGGATCGAACTTGGTCGGATTGGGATAGATGTCGGGGCGACGGTGCACACAGTACTGCAGCAGGACGACGGTGGTGCCCTTGGGCACCGTATACGGACCACTCACGAGCTTCACGTCGTGATCCAAGCGACGGGCGATCAACGGCACTGGTGGATACATCCGGAGAGTTTCGAGGATGACGCGCTCGAGGTACTTCATCTCCATGGTGTCGGCGAAGGTGCAGTCCCTCTGCATGTTGTCGCCGAAGATGGCCTTCTGCTCGGCGAAGACGCGCTCCTGGATGTCCTTGTGTATGCCCATCATGCAGAGCGCGAAGCTGCTGCCCGCCGATGTCGTGTCGTGGCCCTCGAACATAATCGTGTTCACCTCGTCCATGATGTCCTTCTCGTTCCACTCGATATCCGGATTCTTGGCCATCTCCACCATGGCATCGAGCAGCGCCAGCCGACGCTTCGCACCCACATCGTTCTCATCGATATCGTCCAGATCGTCGCGGAGTCCCTCCGTCTTGCTGGCGGCGGGCTGCTTGACGGGCGACGGCTCGGCGACCTCCTCGATGATGGCGCGCGACTCGGGCGTATAATTCTCGTTGCGATCCTTGACCACCTTGCGGGTCATGCCCAGAATGATGTTCATCATGCGGTCGCCCTTCTCGCGCAGCTTGGTGAACTTGTAGATGGAGTCGAGGCGGTAGAGCAGCTTCACCTGCCGCGTGTGGATGATGTCGCACATGTCGACCACGGCCTGGGCGTACTCGAAGCTCTTGTTGCCCTCGGGCAGCTTCTTGACACCCATTGCGGTCGTCAGCAGGATGTCGACCGTCGTCTGGGACATGTAGTCGTGCACGTCGAAGGACTTGCCCGCCTCCTTGGCCATGCGGGCGGACACGGCCTTCGAGTGGTCCACAAAGGTGGGCACGAAGCTCTTCAGGATGCTCTGATGGAAGGTGGGTGCAATCATCTTGCGGTGGTGGCGCCAGTGGTGTCCGTTGCTGATCAGCAGACCATCGCCGAACCACGGCTTGAAGTATCTATATTCCTCGGCCTTGGTCAGGTGCTGGTGTCCGCTCAAGATCAACTCAATGTCGTTCGGATTGGTGAGGAAGACGAGCAGAACGTTGCCCAGCCAGACCTTCATCGTCTCGCCGTATTTGTTCAGGTAGCCCAAGCCCACGGACAGGATCTCCGCGTTGCTCAAGCCGGCGGCCAAGTGGGCCATGCCTATCAAGGGCAGAGACGGCGGCGATGGTATATTCCGTACCATGCGGTACTCCCTGGTGTTGCGATGCCAGTACTCGTAGAGGGCCATCACTATGATCGTGCCCAGGAGGCCGGTCAATATGGGCGAGAAGCCACCGCCGCTCTTAGCCGCCGCCTGTTGCAGCGTCTCCTGCACCGTTTCCACAGACATCCTTCAGCTCTTTTTTTTTTTGTGGAATGGGGTTCGGGTGCTCTTTCCTGCTTAGTCTCTCTCTCTGTGACTGTGTCAACTTGTCCGTTGCGCTGCGAGTGCTCAACTGTGTCCGGTACCTCGCTGTGATTGCGCAGTTATACTCGTCCATCGATAGATGGACTCTGCGCACCCAGCCTGACCTGCCCGCTTGATCCCAGCTGCTCTATAGTCTATTGGCGCGACTATTAATGACGCTCCATTTGCAAATCAAATGGGGAACGCAGACCCCCGACCCCTCCACCCCTTGAAGCTTGAAGCACTTGTCGTGAGCCACTGCTTCCTCTCCCTCTTCCTCTTCGTTCCCGCTCACTGCTGGAGGCTACGTGATCGCAGACAGCGCGTGTTTTGGTTTGGTTCACCGATAGAGAGGAGCGCAAAGCGTGCTTTTGCAGCACTTGAAGCTCAAGCAGCACTGCTGCTGTTTATCGATAAATTTATCGATTTTCAAATATTTACTATCAATATCATAGTTTTCTTAAGTTTATTTCCAGTTTATTGAGTCTGAAGCACATCTAATTAAAATCATAAGTTATCGATAAGTTATCGATAGCACATATGCTGTCCACATAGTTTATTTGATATGGCTAATGATATGCAACTTCTTCGTAAGCCACGAGCCAAACTAATAATATAAAATAATACAATAATCGATAAATATATCGATAGATGCCCATTAAAAGTAGGGTTAGGTTGTATGGTAGGGCAGCGAGGCTCTTGCAGGCTCAGATTGAGTTGAACAGAGAGTTTGGACTGATCTAGTAAGCCTAGACTGGGGAGGAGTATTAGATTTGATGTCATAGTAGAAACGTAAAACGAATTAGTCTCGAGTAAAAAAGATACTGACATATGTTTTACAGGGTATCGTGGATATAGGGCAGCTTGTTTAACGGGTATTTTGGTAGAGGGTATCATGGGTATAAGCTAGTTTGTTTACAGGCTAACATGGGTTAGGCGTATCATGGGTATAGGGTATCATGGATATAGAGTATCTTGCGTACAGGGTATCTTGGTGCTGATTATCATGGGTATAGGGCATCTAGCTACAGGATGAACAGGCTACCATAGGTATAGGGTAGCTTGCTCACAGGGTATCATGGGGATAATAGGGTGTCATGGGTACAGTCTATCATGGGTACAGGGTATCAGGGGTATAGGGTATCTGGCTTACAGGGTATTTTGGTAGAGGGTATCCTGCTTACAGGGTACCTAGATACAGTGTATCTTCCCTACAGGGTATCTTGCCTACAGGGTATCTCAGTATCTTGCTTTCAATTCCACTTTCAATTGTCGCGTGTCCTGAAGGACTCGCACACGTTCCATCTCTAGTTTCAGCGACTTCCGCAGGATGCGCTTGAGCTGCTGCCTCTACCTCTACCTCTCTCCCTCCCTCTCCCTTTCTCTCTCTCTCTCTCTCCCTCTCTCTCGTATGCAAAGCAGCGATTACCTGTGCCAAAATCTACCTGCAACGGAAGTGGGTGATATTTTTGTTCATCTAAATTTCCTTGTTTATTATGATTTGGCTGCTTCCATTGTTCACGGATTTTTGCTTTCGCTTTTCAGGCAAATTCAATTTCAGCTTATTTTTGAGATATGTTTATATACATACATATATATATATATAGAATATTATATATAAGTATATTTGTATTTGTATTTTCGCTTTTGTTTTCAATGTAAGCGGAACAATGCAGAGGAAGCTGTCGCTTTTAAAGGACTTGCTCCCTTGTTCACCTACCCTCCACACCCTCTCCCTCTCTCTCTCCCTCTCTCTCTCTCCCTCCCGCCCTATCACTGGCTTGAAGTGCTCTTCAGTTCTATTTATAAAGATATTTTTACGTATCTAGAGCCTCAGCCTCGCAGCCCTTGAGCCTAGAACTATGCTGTGATTTGGCTTTGTTGTAGTCCAGCTGGAAGCCAATTGGATTCTCATTCGATTTCTCGGATTTCAATTGGACTCGCGCCAGATTAGATTAGATATATTCTATCTGTAGTGCCTATTAATAGGCTCTATTAGGGCAAAGCAAACAAAAACATTTCAAAGTTCAAATTGCCAGCTTTTTTTCTGCTTGCTATGCGAAACACTTAGAATCTAATCAGATTATAGTATGTGATATGTATATATAGATATATATAATAGTAAAAGTCCGCATTGATCATATGTAGAACAGCTGCTGTGGGATTTGTTGTGCTTATTAGCAAGCTAAACTTATACTACCCACCTTAATGCCACCTTATGCCTAATTTGTACCCAAGTAACTCTGCTTCCAGCTGTACGATCATAATGAAAATTTCTATATAGCAAGCCAGCGGCAGCATGAGTTTGTATGCCAAAGTACAAGCTGCTACAACTTGAAGTATTTTTGCTATGAATAAGTTCAGGCTTACGAAATTGGAAATGCTATACATACATATATACATATATCTTATATACCATATATATAGCCATTCACCAGCTCTGCCCATTGTTAGTTCCTCATTCCTCTTTCCTCATTCACTTATTCTGCCTATTCCGTTTTCAATGAGTTCCGCTTTCAGTTGAAACATTTCTTTTTTTTTAATTTTATTTGATAGTTTTTATTTCACACAAAAAAATGCATTTGAAAAAAAAAATATAAAAAAAGAGTAGAGAAAATTACGTCAGTTTTCCGTAGTTTCCACTGTGGAGTTGAATGCGATGCAAAGAGGTCGTGGGTTCTTAAAGGTTAAATCGTTTCACGGACTCAACATACATAGAAAATAATAAATTAGGTAAATGAATGCATTTAAATATTGTGAACGCGATTTGGATTTGGATTTGGATTTGGATTAATGCTAATTTCATGTGTACTCTCTGCACACACATATACATATAGATAGATATATAGAGTCTAGTATACATGTATGACTTTTTTCTTTGTTGTCTAGAAATGTTGGACACAGAAGCATGTGATTATGTCGTTATCATATAATAATTATCATAGATTTAAAATATATTTTATATATATATATATATATATATATATATATATATATATATATAAATATATATATATATATATATATATATATATATATATATATATATATATATATATATATATATATATATATATATATATTTCTATATAGGTTACATTAGTTCATGATCTTTATCTGTTCTTTTGTTTAAACGGAATTGCATTACGAGCTAAAATTGTCTTTTATGAATTGTTTGTGAAGTTCTCTCGAGGACATTAAACCACAGAAGTTGCGAAATATATCGATAATTATCGATATACAAAACACATGCATATATATATATATAAAATACACATATATATATCTTAGATACTTAATGGAACACACAGCATGGGGCAACGCTAACGGTAGAACAGTATATATATATATAGATATATATATATATATATATGTGTGTGTATCGATAAGTATATACCGATAATTGTCGACATACATATACATATACATATATATACGTATTGTTCCAGTACATATTTATATACAATTCAACATAAAATTAAAATAGGCACAAAAGATACTGAAAAGGACAGGCTACGTGTGTTGTGTGTGTGTTGTGTTGTGTGTGTGTGTGTTTGCTCCTTGTTGCGTCTCCATTGGGCGCAGTCGTCTACGTCGTCTCATTTAGGTGCGCACAGTGTGCATCCTGCATGAGCTGCGTCAGTTTCTGCGTAAACGTTGGAATGTCCTGCAACGAGAGAGAGAGAGAGAGAGAGAGAGGCAAGTTATATTAACAGACTCTTTCCATAGTTAGATCTATTCGATCGTACAGTTGTCTGGCATATATCCTCGAGCGTGGTTTGCGCAACGGGCAGCGTCGCATTGACAAAACTCTCGAGCAGCTGGCGACGATCCACCTGGCCCATGGCGAACAGCGCCTGGGCAATTAGATCAAAGTGCAGCGCACCCTCACCGCTCAGCAACAGATTGAGCAGCGCCCGCTGGAAGGAGGCCAACAGCTGCTCCTTGAACAGGGCACGCTGATAGAGCCGACTCCGTTCGTTCACATTCTGCATAGAGACGAGCACGCTGCGCACATTGCTCGGATCTGTGCCGCTGACCAGCATCTGGCCATACGCATTCATGATGGCCATAAAGTGTTCCGGATGCAGATTGTCGCTGCAATTGAAGTTGCTCGCCTGCTGGCCATTCGCATGCCCATTGCCATGGCCGTTGCTCAGCTGATTCTTGTAGAAGAACTGCCACTTGCAGGTGAGCACGCTGTAGGGTTAAGGGAAAGACTCCAGTAGTAGAATCAATAAATATATAGATATAGCCAAAGGACTCACCTGTCGAAGAGCGCAAAGAGCAGACTGGTTATCTCGCTGCTGTCGGTGGCTGCGTTCTGCTGCTGCAACAGCGGAAGTATCTGCTGCGTGCTGAAGCCCAAAATGCTGGGCATCAGCGATAAGGAAGCATTGCCCGGCTGTTCGACCACCAATTGGAACATCTGCAGCACCTTCTCCATGACGGCCAGGCGGCTGAGCGTCAACTGCTCCCTGCAAAGCAAGTGCAGAGCATAGCTTAGAAAGGGATGGCGATAGCGCGTGCGGCTGGATACTCACCTGCTGCTGACATCGATGAACAGCGTTATCATCTCCTTGATGAACTGAGCACCCAGATGAATGGGCAGCGTGCGCAGCATGCTCAAGCTGAACTCGGCGACGGTGATGGCCATGGCAATGCTGCTCAGGCCATAGCTATTGAAGATCACCAGCGCTTTGTTGAGTATGGGCTGAGAGGAAGAGCGAGAGAGAGAGAGAGAGAGAGAGGGGGGGAGTTAGAGTAAGCATTATAAAATCTTTGAGATACATTAAAGTTAGTAGAGAATCTTCAAGCTATAGCCTAGGTGAACTAGATGAGCTATATAAGCTCGAGGTTGAAGTCTCCCAATATGACATAGAGTGGGAGAGGGCAAGTGTGAGAGAGAAGGAGAGCCAGAGAGCGAGAGACAGATAGAAAAGTACATAGGTTTTATGACATTTAGATAACATATATAGACTATATATAAGATATAGATGAGTCTAAACACAAAGAGAACAACAGAGAGAGTTCGAGAGAGATGGAACTTAGGGATAAACCAAACACTAAGGCATATATCTAGATTATCTAACTAAACTCAACGACTTTAGTTCAGATCAGATTAAGATACATGATATATATAGTCTATATAAGCCACATATGAAACTATGAGCCATGAACTAGTTCTATATAAACATAGAGCGAACAACAGAGAGAGTTGGTAGAACTTAGGGTTAAACCAAACACTAAGGCATATATCTTTGATTATATATCTAAGATATACGACTTCAATTCAGTTCAGATTGAGATACATGATAGGCCTAGACGAAACTATAAAGTAGTTCAAAGTGTGGAAAACATTCCAACTAAGAGAGCTCACAGCAGAGCAGCTTGACAACGGAACTAGCGCTGGTTCCACAGACTTATCAGGAATATCAACAGGATATATATATACATATCTATGCCCATGCTGGCACCACTTTCTGCTGCTCACCTTGAAGGTGTTCGCGAGTATATCCTTGGCCGTGGCGCCCGTCGCCTTGAAGTACTCGATGAGCGCCGTGAACGTGCCCAGCAGGCTGAGCGTGGTGGCCGCCACTTTGCTCTCGCCGGCCGCTGGCAGATCCAGTTCCTGGAAGTTCCTGGACAATGCACCAATGTATTCGCGCAGCATCCACTGGCGGCGCGGATAGTCCTGCTGCTGTTCGGGCACGTTCTTCCAGGGCATCACCATGTAGCTGACCAGACTGATGTGCACATTGACGCACACCTGGCGCGGCAGCTGGCCGCCGAGCCGTGGCCCCGCCTGCATTAGGCTCTGGATCTCGGGTATATCCAGCAGACATTTGGGTCGTATCACAGTCGCTATGAAGAGCAGCACCTCGCTCGCCGCCTGCTGCACAATGGGCGAGGCAGCCGACGGCGACGCATTCCCCGCAAATATGCTGCCCAATATGGCAAACAAACGATGCAGCAGCTGTTCGGTGTTCAGCGACTTCGACATCGGAAATATGCTGCGTATGGCCATTAGAACTTGTGCATAACTAACAAATAGACAAGAGATATAGGTATATATGATTAGGTATTCCACTAGACTGGCGCTGGCTAACCTACAGATTATCCAAGTCCGTCTGAAAGCTCGCCTTCTCCGCCTCGGTGCCGGCGATGCGATTGCTCGCCAGCAGCTGCAGCGTCTGCAGCAGGCGATCGGAGAGCACATGCAGCTGTCGCTCCATCTCGTCGACGACATTCGCCGGCGCCTGCGACGTGTCCATGAGTGGGGCCAATCGCACCACCGCCTGGCAGACGGTTGCAAAGTCTCTCAAGATTTCCCCAACATTGGCGAGCTTCAGTTTGCGTGCCGCCTCGTAGCACCGACCGCTGCCATTGTCCAGCGCCAGCTCCAGCGACAGCAGATATGTCTGCGGGCGCGACCAGTGGGCGAAGACCTGAGCGAAAACGATGTGGGCACCGCGTGTGGTCGCCAACAGCGCCAGGCACTCGAAGCACTGGTCCAGAAACTGTTGCCACTCCGTTGTGGGCGTCTGCCAAAGGTAAATTTATCGATGAATGTATATCGATATAATGAGTTAAGCTACATACATCATCCTCCATCAGCTCATTGTCGAGCAGCTCCAGCTCGGGCTTGTTGATCTCGAACTGTGTGCGTCGCATTATCTCATCGACCAGCTTCGTCATAATCTCACAATGGTGCGCACTCAAGGGCGTTGGCTGCTCGCCAATGCCCTTGATGATGGGCGTCCAGATATCCAGTTTTTCCGTAAAATCCAGAGCGCCGTGCACTGTAAAAAGGGCAAATTCCAAGTTAAAATAGGAGCTATACAGTGAGAGAGAGAGAGAGAGAGTGAGAGAGAGTTCAACCCACATTTGGTGGTGCAGCGCAAGAGCTGGGAGAGAAATGAGTCAAGCATTTCCGGCTCGAGCATCATTTTGCCCGCATATTTGGTGCTATACAAGCGCAGCAGTTCACGGAACTTATCGCTATACATTTCGCTCTGATGCTTAACGCTGTTGTGCTGCTCGAGCAGTCCGCTGACGCCGTTCATCAGGGTGAACGCAAAGGGCAGCGGCTTCTGCAGATAGAGCAGCTCGTTCAGCACCGAGAGGGCGCCCAGCGAGATGTTCTCGTTCGCCTGGCGCCACTGCGACAAGTCGAGTATGCTCATTAGGAAATATTCAGAGATCAGATCGGTGCGTATCCAGGAGACCAAATGCTGCACACAGCTCAGCAGCTCCAGCACAGAGGAACTGTAAAGGGCAACAAAGAAACCAGAGAGAGAGAGAGAGAGAGAGAGAGAGAAAGAGTTATTAGAGGGCTTTAAAGTAGGGGTATTCCCTGAAGCTTATTCACTTACAGCTGCTGTACCTTACTCATATGTTCTGTTCCTTAGAAATCTTGGCTTTCTATAGCTTTGCTCATATATTTCCTCTTATTATCGGTTTCGAAATTAGCTTCAATTTCCTAAAATCACGCACAGCTGTAGCTGTGGTTGATCGTGGCTCTTATAACCAGTTCAAATTTTCATGTACCTATATATACATATATATAATTCAACGTAACTCGTCTACTGCTGTGGAAACTGGGCAGATTAGCTCTACGTGCAGCTAATTATGTTTATCGATAACTTTACAACTTTGCTTTACTAACTTTACTTTACTACTTTAGCAGTTTAACTTGATAAAGTAAGTTAGATCTAAATTGTAGGGTTTATTTTAAATGAATATCTATGCAAATTTTGCTTAATGGATTTATCGATAACTTTACTAACTTACTTTAGCACTCTATCTAAGATCTTCCTCGACAAATTAAGTCAGATCTGAATTGTAGAGCTTAGTTTAAATGAATTCCTATGCAAACTTTGCTTAATGGATTTATCGATAACATGACTAGCTAACTTTAGCACTTTATCTAAGATCTTCCTCGACAAATTAAGTCAGATCTGAATTGTAGAGCTTAGTTTAAATGAATTCCTATGCATATTTTGCTTAATAGATTTATCGATAACTTTACTAACTTACTTTAGCACTTTATCTAAGATCTTCCTCGACAAATTAAGTCAGATCTGAATTGTAGAGCTTAGTTTAAATGAATTCCTGTGCAAATTTTGCTTAATGGATTTATCGATAACATTTCAAAGCGATACTTTACCTAGAACAAGCTGATATAAGAGCGCTATATACTGTTTAGTAGTTCAAATCAATGCCTCGATCTATATGAACCAAGTTTTTTATCTATAAGGCAGGTATTTTGTGCATAAGGCGCAACAGCTGTTGCCTATCGATAACTTTAAATGAGGGAATAGCTTGTTAACGTATTTTATATAAGTCTAGGCTTAACTGAACACATTTGCTAGCCCAAATCTATGCCATTATGCTATATTCTTTGATTAAACTATCGAGAATGCCAGAAATTACTCTGTGTTATCGATAACTTAGAAACCTTTACAGTTTGACTGGTTTACAAAAGAGAGAAGAGAACTCAAAATTCGTTCCACCTGTTGCTTGGGACTAGCACATAAATTAGTATCGATCGGGAAGGGGTGGGGGAGTTTAGTGTATATAGATAACATACCTTAATTGATTGTCATTTGGCAGCGCTGTGGTCAGACTGTAATCCATGAATGTGCTAGGTATGGTCGTATGAATGTCTTTGCCATTGATATGGCAAACGGCGATTAACAGATATTTGGTGAGCAGGTCCAAAACATCGGGTATACACATGGAAATGCTACATATATATATGTATATATATATATATATATATATATATATATATATATATATATATATATATAGGATATAAATCACAGAGAGAGAGAGAGGGAGTAGTTTAACAGTTAAGAGTCATTCACATGCAGGCACACATTGTTGTAGCTCCTATTCTTACCACGAGTGAAAGTACTGCTTCCATTCGCTGGTGAGGTCGCCGCGATTGCTGACCACCTCCTCGGAGGTGACGCGCAACAGATTGATGCCAAGGCTGAAGCGTGTCTTCGTTAGCTCCATGCAGTGCTGCATATAGTTGGGATCCTGTTCGGGGAACTCACGCTTGCCGAGCAGCGCGATCAGCTGGGCCAGTGTATCGCGATGCCGGCGTGCGCCGGTGAGCACCATCAGCTGGGCATAGTTCTGCCAGAGTGTCTCCCTGAGGAGTGTGCGATCCGCCGCGGTTAGCTGTGTCCAGCGGCGCGTTATCGTATGCTCCAGCGTCGACGTGCTGAAGAACCACAAGAATTGGTTCTCCGTGAAGCTGTTGCTGGCGGTGGCCACGCGCAGGCAGAGCTGCCAGGCCTCCGGCTGTGACTTGAACGCCAGCAAATTGGTCTCGATCTCGCGTTTGCGTGCATTGCTCGTCGTCGGCTGGTAGAACTCATTCAGCAGCACCTCCACCGACGTCATCGATGCGGCATGCTGCACGGATGACGCATTGCATTAGTATCGCAGCGGCGATTATGTATTCCACGGCGAGGACAACCACTCCGCAGACTCTTTCCCTATTCAGGCTTTTTTTTCGTTTTTTGCAACTATGTCTCACAGTTTTTCTTCACACATCATTTTGCCAATTTTTTCTCGGTTTTTTTTTCGTTTTTTCTTCGTTTTTTTTTTTTTTTGGGTACTTTCATTGGAGTGGTTGGCCTTAGTCGGGAAACTTACCATTTTGCAGGCGTTTGCTGTGTGTGTGTGCGATGTGTATGTTTTGTTTTTGTGCTTGGTGCTAGCGCTGATATGTGCTTGGTGTGCATTAGCAGCAATTTGCCGTCAATTTCATGATTATCTATTTCAAATTTGTATTTTACGTTTTTATCAATTTTCTTTGTGTATATACGACTTGCACATATCGGCGGCGTTGCCAGTGCAATGCGAGCGTTGCCACATTGCGCAAATGTCATGCACTTAACAGAGCTGCTCCCAGTTCAAATAACTGATACGGTATGCTGCTACCAGTGCAGTAAACTGACCTGAAATAAATATACCAATTTTATTAACATTTGCTGACAAACAAAGACTTCTCATTCATTTCATGGCAATAAATTTTGTTTGTTTTTTTTTCATCTGTTGATTTCGATCACTAACCATATAACACATAGATATAACACGCAGAGCACTAAAATTCAGCGAACTCCCACAATGACGAGACAGCCCCCAGGCAAATTCTCCGAATTCGCTTTACTTTTTGCTGCGAGCAGCGGGTACTCTGTGACAAGAAAATCAGTGCTCTGCGAGCGCTCGTTCGGTAATGGTCCATTTGTATATAAAGCCCTTCTATGCAACCATGTATGCTTATTTTCTGATCTCTTCTCTCTCATATATTTTTATTATCTGCTCTCTTCTCTCTTCAATATATATATATGTAAGAACTCACCAGCAGCAGCACACCAAAATTGAAATTTGCTCGCTGAGGCTTCATTTTTCCTCTCTCGACAGTAGAGTATACCAAACTTTTGAAAGTGTTTGTCATGGCCATGCAAAATGTTGACATTTTTATTATTATTTATAAAAAGGGTATGGAAGTGTGAGGCTCATACGAAGAATATGTTTTCGCGACGAGCATGCACACACACTATCAGTACTTACCGTTACAGCAGCTCACATGTATGAGCATTTGTGTTAAATTGTAGAATCCAACATTTGAAGTAGTTGGGACCCGTGGACTGCACACACACACATTTGAACATGTGTGCGTCTGATCAGAATTGTCGAATATCTTGCGATTCAGTAGCTTGTTAATTTTGTGTGGTTTGAATTGTAGAGTGACTGTCAAATGAGCATTTATGACCTACGCTAATCATTTTGGTAATAAAGGGTACAGTTCGGTGCATTATGGCGCCTGAGAATAGATATGAATCACCTAACCCACAGAAGTCTCTTATAAACCCATGACAGACATATTTGAAAGAATTATGTACACTTATAAGTTAGTGCTCTACGATGATTTTTTTCCATTTGATAATGCTTATGGGCCTATGGTATTTAAGTAATTATACCATTAAAAGATATATGTATGTATATACACTTACATTAATTTCTAGATGTAAGTATGTACGTACATACATATGTATATGTGTGAAGTGGATTTGTAAGTTCACAAGATCGAACAAATCCCTGTGTCGTTCACAAAATTCTAAGGCACACATGCATTGGGTTTCTACAATTTCCACTTTCGCATGGAGGCACAAAAATGCTCATACATGTGAGCTGCTGTAACGGTAAGTACTGATAGTGTGTGTGCATGCTCGTCGCGAAAACATATTCTTCGTATGAGCCTCACACTTCCATACCCTTTTTATAAATAATAATAAAAATGTCAACATTTTGCATGGCCATGACAAACACTTTCAAAAGTTTGGTATACTCTACTGTCGAGAGAGGAAAATGAAGCCTCAGCGAGCAAATTTCAATTTTGGTGTGCTGCTGCTGGTGAGTTCTTACATATATATATATTGAAGAGAGAAGAGAGCAGATAATAAAAATATATGAGAGAGAAGAGATCAGAAAATAAGCATACATGGTTGCATAGAAGGGCTTTATATACAAATGGACCATTACCGAACGAGCGCTCGCAGAGCACTGATTTTCTTGTCACAGAGTACCCGCTGCTCGCAGCAAAAAGTAAAGCGAATTCGGAGAATTTGCCTGGGGCTGTCTCGTCATTGTGGGAGTTCGCTGAATTTTAGTGCTCTGCGTGTTATATCTATGTGTTATATGGTTAGTGTTTCGATCATATGTTCTGAGCTGCGTACCAGTTTTGCTAGCAGGGACGATTTGTGTTCAGGCAACTTGAAATTTAAGACTTATCGAATATCATTTGGGTATCGATTACTTATTTACAGTTTGAGTCGAGCATAACAGCTGGAAAGCCGAAGACGGCAGCCAACCAGAAACGGGAGAATCTAAAAGAAAACGGATGGAGCGATAGCATACGCAGTGAATTTTTATAGATAATTAGATAATAATTAAACGGTTGTCGCCGTCGACTAAGCGAGAGAAAAAAATCAACAACAACAAACGTAAGAAAAATGCATAGGCGTTTGCTGCAACCGACAATGTGGAGAAGTATCGAAGCGTAAAAATCAAAGGCGGCGCCAGCAGCCACACGAACAACACAACAACAACAATAAAACGGAGAAATCATAATAAAAGGTATTCACACCCCTTCCCCCCCCCCCTACCTCCCTCCCTCCCTCATCATGGCCAAGCCGAACTATTTACAAACTACTATTTATTAGCTAAGGTTCTGGCAAATTAAATGTAATTTACGCCTGTGTTGGTGTGTGTGGGTGTGTATGTGTGGGAAACAATAATAACAACAATTGGCAGACGTCAGCCGTTAAGTGTGGTCAGCTGCAGAGCTAATTCTAACTGTTGTTGTTGCTGCTAATGTCGTCAGTGCCTTAAAAATTTGGTGCTTGTACGCCCAATATTGCTCTTACGTATGCACAGCGTACATATATGGATGTACGTATATGTAAATGCATGCATGCATGTGTCTGTGTGTGTGCCTGTAGGCAGCCCTTGCAGTTTTGTTTGTTACTCTCTGCTCGCGCTCTTTAACTATGCATATCTGCCTCTCTTTCGCACTTTAGCTGCTAGTGTGTTTCGCACAAAGCCAAAATAGCCGTTGTAATTTGGTTTAGCATTTGTTGTTTTTGCTTTATGCAGGCCCAGCAGCAGTCGATACAGTTAGACTTGCTTGCAATTTGTATGTGTGTGTGTGTGTGTGTGTATGTATCCTTGCTATTATCTTTCATTATTGTTGCTTGCATATTGTCTGTGAACAGTTTGATTACGGCCATAATTGTCATAAATAGCTGTTATACAGAATGTGTCGAATTGGCATTTCTTACTTATTTACATATGTCTATATATATATATATGTGTGTGTGTGTGTGTGTGTGTGTGTGTGTGTGTGTGTGTGTGTGTGTGTATGTGTGTTTTCTTCTTGTTTTTGTCTGCTCTCCTTCTACTACGCACTTTGCTTTTGCATGCTTATTGCGTTGTGTTTATGATTTCTTTTCGTTTCTGCTTTTGCTTTTGCGTTTTAAATCTTATCAGCAGCAACGGAAATGTTACAAACACCAATACACGCGCATGTACTGTTGTGTATGTGTATATGTGTGTGTGTGTGTGAGTGCTGGCTTGGTGTCTTGAAAGCTTTTACAAACATTTTGTTTATTTATTTGAATTTTATTTGTATTTTTCTTTAGCATTTTTAATTGTCGTTGGCCTTAGCCCATATTGGCCAACCCACATTATGCCTTATGCTTATAAACCCCCTTTCCTCCTTCTCGCTGCCCTCTTGCCTTTCTTTATTTTCGCTTGCCTCATTATGCACTTGGGTAGACTTTAATGCGCAGTCAATGACCGTGTGGCCTGAGGGCTGCTTTTTGTGTGCGGGGAGTGAGCGAGAAAGAGCGAGTTAGACGAGTGAAAGGAGCCAGGAAGGGGGGGTAGTATTTCTAAAGAGAGTGTTTAGTGTATAGGAGCTAAACAAACACCTTCTTGAAAATTCACAAATTGCTGCGTGCTTAGCACAACTTTGTTGTGCATACAATTTTACACCACTGTGCGCACACACACACACACACACGTTGACAGACATGCACAGACATGCTTGCATGTGCATGCGTTTGACCCCGTTAGTTTCACACTTAAATCAATTTCCCTTGCCTAGCTTCAAATTTCAAGCTGGACTGGAACTGTGCTTTGGAAGGGCTTTCTGTGTGTATGTGTGTGTGTGTGTGATGGGGGATTAGTGGAAAGTGCGGGAGGGGGGGGTGCACACAAACTTGTGCGTCATGGCGAATAAACACGAAACGCGCTTGTTGGCAAATGAAGGGCATTGAGAGCTTCGGCGTTGCCCGATTGTCTCAGGCGCTACGCTGCTATGTATATGTGTGTGTGTGTGAGTGTGAGTGTATATGTGTTGCATTTAGCGTCGTGTGTGCTTTACAGCTGCTGTCCTTGATTATAGCTTTTCTTTGCTTGGCAGAATTGTGGGGACTGGTTGCTGCTGCTGCTGTTGTTGTTGTTGTTGTTGTTGTTGTTATTATTGTTGCTTCCTCTGCTTCGACTGACTCTTTCGCCTAATATTGTTTGCACACTTTTGTTGTTGTTGTTGCTGCTGCTTGGCTCTCGCTTTGTTAGTATGCTTTTCTTTGTACATGTGCTTTGTGGGAGCCTCTCTCTCTCCCTCTCTCTCTCTCTCTCTCTCTCTTGCACGCGCTCTCCCGCTCTCACTGTCTGCTCGCTAGCAGGTTAGCGCGCTGGCTTCGCTCTCGCTCGCTCTGACGTTGGCATCAGGCTGCGCTGCTCCGTTTTATCTGCACTCTTTTTTAGTGTCGCTCTCTCGCTCTCGCTCTGGCTGTGCGCGAGTTCTCTCCCTCGCAGTCGCTGCCTCTGCCGCTGCTTCTTATGCTGCTTTCAGATGTTCGTGCGCTGCTCGCTGGGGGCTTCCAAACTCTGAGTTGCCAGTTAATTTTCAGTAACTAGTTGAAGTAGACAACACACAAAAAATAGATATATACAGAGAGATACATATGTATATGTATATCGTATCTATGTACAACGGACAATAACAAATACGAACAACAACAGCAACAAAAGTAAAGCAATAACCCAAAATATAATAAATAAAAGACACAGCAAGAAGTAAAACAACAACACGAGTGTGTTATCTCTTTGCATGTGTGTGCGTGTTTTTTGTTGAAATTGTTTTCAAAAAGTTTCGTAATTATCTGAAAATGCAATACAACAAAAACAGCAACAAAAGCCAGTCAGCTGCGTATGTTTATGTGTGTGCAAGCGCGCGCGCCTGTATGTGTATGTGTGTGTGTGTGTGGGCAAAGAATATTGAGAGAAAGCATGCACAAAACAATTTAATTTTCATTTCATTTTCACATCTGCTTTCTTTGCTATTCTTCTTTGCTTGGAATTTTGCGTGATTTTTAAATGTATTTATACATAATCAGAAATATACAGTATGTATGTGTGTGTGTGTGTGCGAACACTATTAGACCAGCAAAGGCAAAAGAAGAAAGAGAGAAATAAAACCAACAATAACATGCACATATGTATGGCTGCTGTAGCCTTGTTGTTGTCTTGCAGCTCAGTGTCATTTGGTTAGTCAACACTGCGCTGCCTTTGTTGTTGTTGTTGTTGTTGATCTTCCAGAGAGAGAGTGAGTGAGAGAGCGTGGGCAACGGCGCGCTCTCTCGCGCGCACACACACACACATGCACAGCACACAGCTGAGTGGCAGCAACAACAGCAAAGTAACGCAAATAACAGTAAACTTCTCGCCCCGCTCCATATGCGCTCGTCTGTATGTGTGTGTGTGTGTGTGTCTGTGTGTATCAACAACAAGCGCGCACAGTGAAACTTGGCAAATCAAAATTGGCTCGATAAAGCGAAAAGTGACCAAAAAGCATTTCCAATTGATGAGCGTCACTGTGACCACTGTGTACACAAACAACATCACATCACATCAGCTCAGCGCAAGGGAGACGGAAAGAAAAGAAACGCCACAGGGCCAATTGGCAAGACAGAGTAGGCGAGGGCACGAATTGAATTAGCTCATCCGAAAGAGAGCGCGCAGCGCTTGTTGACCAGTGAACAGTGTGTGTTGACAGTTTATCGTCCGTGTATTCGCGTCAGTTGGCAAATAGAAATACCACAATTTCGAAACACAGATACACAAAGTTCAATTACAACTGTAAATTTCAATTTACTAAATAATTAAAGAAAAATTAAAAAAAAAAAAAAAAACAAAAAACAAGCTGTGTATGTGAATATAGAATATAATTAATAGCATCGATATGGCGAAAGCTATTCTATAAATATTACTCATACGCAGTTCGTTGAGTCAACGAGCTTAAGAAACAAATTAGAAACACAAAGTGTATATATATATGTACATATATACAGACGTATATAAACACTCTAGATACTAGATACAATTGCTGCGTGTTTAACAATGGTTGTGCGCACTGTATGCCATGTCACGGGGGTTGCTCTGCTAACTGTAAAGTGCTATTCACTCTCTTTTTTTTTCTCCTTATTTTCTTTTGTTATATTCTCATTCGCTCAGCCAGAGCCAGCCAATAACATTAAACAGCTGAGCTTGTTTGGAAACAACAAATTGTAAAGGGAGCAGGGGGGAGAGCGGAACAGATAGAGACAGATGACAAAAACAATCAAAGCAAAACCGTTTCAGTTGTGGGAGAGAGGAAGAGAGTGGAGGGGGCGAGTGCAAATCGAAATTGAAATGTTTCCAATTCGGACTCTGGAAAGTATGCAAAAAAAAGTGCCGTTAATGCATGCTTGTCCTTGATGGCATACTCGTTTTTACTGCTGTTGCTTATGGCAACTGTGTGTGTGTGTGTGTGTGTGTGTGTGTGTGTGTGTGTGTGTGCGTAGGCAGGCAGGCAGACAGGAGAGCCCAAAGGCAGTGACGACGTCACACTACGCAGTTGTTGTTGCTGCTGCTAGAGCTGCATTTGCTGCTGCTGGCTGCGCAGCCAGCTGCGCTGCTGACATAGTTTCGTTAAAATTTAGGCTGTGCGAGCGAGACGGAGCATAAGTTTTGTTATACTGGGCGCATTTGACCTAGATTTGAGCGCAGATTCGGCTGCAGCAGCAGCAGGCTCATCTCTCACGGTCAACCGTGTTGTTAGCATTGATAAGGATAACGTCGACACGTGCATAAATAATAATGTTTGATAATTGACATTTGCCATTTTATTTGCAGGCAGACGGCAGAGGGCAGCAGCTGCAGCTCCTGGATCGCAACTCCGAGTATTGTTTTGATGTGTGTGTGTGTGCCTTGGCCCAGGGGTGCAGCAATACAACTCAATACAACTAGCAACTAGGAAACAGCACATCAACAACATTAGCAATAATATCAAACAGCAACAATAGCAACACTACAATCACCGCTTCAGCCTTAGCGTAAACAACGTATTTCCAAAAAAAGAAAACAGAAACAAAGCAACAACAAAATGTCATCTCCCAGCGCTGGTAAGCGACGCATGGACAATGACGTCATCAAGCTAATCGAATCAAAACACGAGGTCACCATCCTCGGCGGCCTGAACGAGTTCCACGTGAAGTTCTTCGGACCCACGGGCACACCGTACGAGGGCGGCGTCTGGAAGGTGCGCGTGTATCTGCCCGACAACTATCCATTCAAATCGCCAAGTATTGGATTTGTCAATAAGATCTATCACCCGAACATTGACGAATCATCGGGCACCGTCTGCCTGGATGTGATCAACCAAGCCTGGACGGCCCTGTACGATCTGTCGAACATATTTGAATCGTTCTTGCCCCAACTGCTAACATATCCCAATCCGGTCGATCCGTTGAATCGAGATGCGGCCGCCCTCTATCTGCACGAGCCGGAGGAGTATCATCGCAAGGTGGCCGACTATGTGCAGCGGTACGCGACCGAGGATGCGCTGCGAGCGGCGCAACAGGAGCGGGAGAGCAGCGACAGCGAGTCGAGCATGTCCGACTACAGCGAGGACGAGGCACGAGATATGGAATTATAATATCGGTTTAAATATATTATCGAAACAACTAAAACAATAGCGGCAGCGGCGCTACTAGCTGCTGTTTAGAATGCCTCGATTTGAGAACTAGATCAGATCGCCCCACACGATATATATACATATATATATATATATATATATATATATATATATATATATATATATATATATATATATATATATATATATATATATATATATATATATATATATATATATATATATATATATATATATATATATATATATATACATATATATATATATATATGTGTGTGTGTATAAAGAACGTGATTCGCTGGACATACTTATAAATATTAATATATATATACACCCACACACACATATATATATATATATATATATATATATATATATATATATATACATAAATGATCTAAAGCAAAACTTATATATGTATATTAAAATGTAAGCAAGAGAAAGTTTGAAACAATTCTTAGTAATATAGCAATTATATAGAGTAGCTGACACGAACCGATCGAAAGCAGAGAAACGATAATAATTTTTGGATGGACAAGAGTTACGATTGCATTGCGAATCCAATAAGCCTAGAGAAATAGCAACAACAACACATACATATACATGAATGATGTATACACACATATAGAACATACATATATAAACATAGATGACTCTACTCTGTCTACTTTGTCAGCTGTTGTCGAACCTTAAGCACTTACCACCCACCTCTCACACACCACGCCACGCCACGCCCACAGCCCACGTTTTCAATGCATTCAAAATTTTCTTGTTTGTTTTTTTTTTTTTTTTAATTTATGACGCAGCTCTTATTTGTTAAATGCTTAAATATTAAAACAAAAAACTAATCTTAAGTTCCAAAAGTTGTTAATGTAAACTTATATATATATATCTTTATATAGACCCTCTCACATGCGTATATATAACTAGGTTGCCAATTGATCGTGTGCAAAATTTATGATATATATTTATTAAAACGAAAAACACACACAAACAGTACGAAACTTACAAATGTTTTCAAGATCTTCGTTTAAGCTAGCTAAAAACACATTTCATTTCTCGTGTCTTGTCCTAGATTTTGTTTGTTTGTTTGTTTTCTTAAGTTTGTAAAGTCGGAACAGAACAGAACGTAACATTAAGTCTTAAAGTGAGAATACAAAACAAAAAAAAAAAAGAAAAAAAGAGAACAATTCAATAATGTTTAATAAAATGCGTAGAGTTGTGTATTCTAGTTAACTTAGAGAGTTCAATAATATTAAAGAATAATTATAATAATAATAATAAAACAAAAAATCAAAACAAAAATAACGGCAAACTCACACGCAGTGCTAAGACCTTTTACTGATTTTGTTATCTATGGAGTATATCGTCCGCACGTCCGTTGGCTTCTTGGGGGCCCTGGCATCGGGTGCTAGAGACTGCAAATTTGGGCTGACAACTTAAGTTACGGCACATATAGCGCATATATCGACTATACTATCTGATGGGCTAAAACAACTTAAGATAAGAAGTATATAGCGTATATATATCAACTATATAATGGGGTACAAACTGTGGCTGGGACAGTTTTCGAGCGAGAGTCTCTAGGCTATCAGAAGCAAAGACAAGGAAAAGCTGGATGAGCGTCATTTTGTTTCCTATGTATTACTATATAGCGCAGCTTCAATGGCACAAGAATCGAGGCCCAGCTGGGTAGAACCCCCCTAGTATGCAGGTACTACCCATACTTGGCAATAGATAGCTAGTAAGAGTGCTAGATCTGGTCGGCATTGAGCGACTGGCAGATACCTTAAGCCCCTAACGATCAGAGCTCATGCTCTATAGCTTGTATATATATATATATATATATATATGAGTAGAGAATACACAAAAAATACACGCTAACCTATATGTATGTAAGTGTTTAAGCAAAGCAAAAGTGTAAACTAATCAAAATTTTCGTCTAATAAAAACGTGTTTACCGCAACATCAATTTTTGTCAAAAGAGATGGGGAAAAGTCGTAAAGTTGCCAGGAAGTAAACCCAGATTTCCTAGGCTAGGCGAACAGGTTGGTGAAGACAGACGGACGGACAGGCTGAAGGAGCGACAGGCGGAGGGAGGGGGAACAGAGGGATAGGCAGATGAGGAGACAGGTGGAGGAAGGGAAAGACAGGCAGCAGGAGAGACAGGTGGAGGGAGGGAAAGACAGGCGGAAGGGAAGACAGGCGGAGGAAGGGAAAGACTGGCCAGCCAGACAGACGAAAGTACAGACACCCAGACATATGGACGTCTAGCGCTAGATCCACTCAACTCAATCTTCCGCTCAAGAATATATATACTTCATGGGCTCTGGCAGGCCTCCCACTGACGCATTCAAAGCAAACCCGTTGCAAACAGCCTGTATTCCCATGATCAGGTTCGGGTTCAGGGTATGCAAACTGTGCGCTAATCTAATGGCATGAGAGGTATGAATATATACATATATATCTGTGTATATGTATACAGGTATTGGCTGTCAGCTGTAAACTTGGCTTACAGTACTTAATGGCCAAAAGACATTCACTCCGATTCAGTTGTTTTTCGTGCGTGAGCGAGATTGGTAGCTGCTGAAAAGCAGAAAACGAAAAGCGACCGATTCAGATATCTAACTCGAGTCGGCACAAGTACATATATTACGTGTGTGCATATAGAGAGTCAGTGAGGCAGGCAGTTAACCAGTTTCGACAAACGAGCTATGAAATCGAGTTATTTTTCAATTATTATTTCTCTTTCGATCGTTGGCCTTCGATACAATTCGATTTGTGTCAATGCTGCAAACTCGGCTCAGACTCTCCCAAGCACGCGCTTCAAGCTCCAAAGCCCACCGGAGCCCGACGCCCAGCGCAACAAACAGTTTCAAGTTGTTAACGAATGGAAATACATAGACTTCGAGTATCCCACATTTGTCGAAAGACAATTGGCGATCAAAAATGGGTAAATGAAGCAAGGAAAAATGTTACGAAATGCGTAATTAGCCCGAGTTCCCACATCATATATCACACATACATCGATATACATATATATATATATAGACATATTTGGCTTTGTGTACGCTCCATAAAGCAGTGAACCAATTGGCAATCTTGGAGTTGTGTAAGCGTTGAGCTGGAGACATGGCTAATTGAGAGATCAATCATAGGAAAAACGATTGGTGGAAGACGTTTTTCCTTTCCTGCAAGAAGGAGACTTTGGGATAAGGAACTCACGAAATAATGCTTAGTAGAAAAAAGGAATTTACCAGAGCGAAAGTTCGAGACATTGGCCGTGGAACAAGACTGTGGTGCAGTGGCTAGAAGTATGAGAGGCAGAGAGGAGCAGAGCGGAGGGTCTATTCAGTCTTGGGTCTCTTCAGCCTTGGAGCAAAGGAGTGCAGTGCAAAGAGTATAACTGAAGGGAATATAGCTAAAGCAACAGCATAATCCCATCTGCATGACAAATGTCCAATGTTCAAGGCTCAAGGAGTCTGAGCTCAAGGGGGGAATAGAAGAGATCCTTGATGTATAGCAACAGGATATTGAGGATAGGAATGTAGGATAGATGAGAATAGATGCATAGGTCAGGTCTACATACCGCACAGGACATGCTTAGAGCGTGATCCTTGAGAGCTATATATAATATTCACATACAAACTCCTAGATATATATATATATATATATGTTTTTTCTCCTTCAATCCTAGCGACTTTGTGCTGAAGAATAATCTACCCCTAGGCATTGATGTGCACAATAATCGTCTGTTTATCACAACGCCGCGCTGGAAGGATGGCGTTCCGGCCAGCCTGGTCACCGTCACCTATCCGACCAAGGAGGTGAGTCCGCCCGTCAGGCCCTATCCTTCGTGGGAGGCGCACAGTAGCCCCTACAATCCGGACTGCTCGAAGCTGATATCCGTCTATCGCACCGCCGTCGACGTCCAGTGCAATCGGCTGTGGGCCATCGACTCGGGCATCGTGAATGCCACGGTCAAACTGAACCAGATCTGTCCGCCCAAGATCGTCGCCTTCGATTTGAGCACCGATGAGATGATCGTGCGCTACCAACTGCCCGAGTCGCAGATCAAACAGGACTCGCTCCACTCGAACATCGCCGTGGACATACGGAACGGCGACTGCGCGGATGCCCACGCCTTTGTCACGGACGTCTGGCGTTTCGGCATCGTTGTCTATAGCCTGGCCAAGAACCGCAGCTGGCGCGTGACCAACTACAACTTCTCGCCCAATCCCCTCGCATCCGACTTCAATGTCTACGGCCTGAACTTTCAGTGGCTGGACGGTGTGTTCGGCATGAGCCTAACGAACGGACCCAGGAGCTCTGATCGAGTGCTCTACTTCCATCCCATGGCCAGCTATAAGGTGAGTGGCTCACAGTAATTGATATTCGATTATCCTCTCGATACTTATTAGGAATTCATGGTCTCCACGGATCTGCTGCTGAACGAGGCCCTCTGGACGGAGGGCACTGTGGACACCTCGAAGCTCTTTGTGTCCATCGGGGATCGCGGCTTCAATGGTCAGTCCTCCACCTCGGGCATTGCGCGCAATGGGGTCATGTTCTTCACCCAGGTGCATCGCGATAATGTCGGCTGCTGGGACACGTCCAAACCCTATACCAGATCCAATTTGGGCCTCCTCCTGGACAATGCGGACAACTCCACGTTGATCCAGTTTCCCAACGACCTGAAAATCGATCACGAGCCCCGTCAAGGCGTCTGGGTCATGAGCAATCGCCTGCCCGTCTATCTCTACAGCCAACTCGACTTCAGCGACATCAACTTCCGCATCCTGCGCGCCGACGTCGACGGCATCATTGCCTCGACTGTGTGCAATCCCATGCTGGAGTCAGTCAGGAAGTCGGAGCGACTCGCTGTTGTCTCCCTGGAAGAGGGTCAATGTTACTAGTTGATCCAATACTGAGTATTACGAATGGTTCAAAAATAAACTGAAGAAGAGCAAAAAATAATATTGGAGCGAGAATTTCGGAAGGATTTCTTATCCTAGAGGCGTGGAAAATGTTGCTTCCTTGGGATATTTGATATTTCTAAAAAGTATTTCTAAAAGCTCAGCTAGTCTAGCTTGCTTTAGCCCGAACTACTAAGCTTAGTTCTTTTGCCTGGCCATCCCCCACCTCAACCTAACCTATATTTTAACCTCAATTCGATTTGAGTTGTGAAAGACGTCGCGACGTTTCCGCTCCGCCCCCTGGCGATGTTTTGTCAATAAAAAACAAGTAAAAAGTTTACAAGCGAATAGGACTGACTGCGTAATACCCGTTCCTCAAGCGACAGGGTAGAGGCGCATATATAAGATATGTGATATGTGTCTAGGAAGCGTAGTGGTACATACTTTAGAGATAGTATAGATAGACTTGGATATATGCATATATAATATATATGATAATATGATATATACAAGTCTGTTGATCTTTTTAGAGATGTGATATCTAGATATTATATTCGAGCTATAGAACATTGACTGACCCAGTCTTCAAGAAGCATATATATAGTATGGGAGTACCTGAGATGCCACGCCTTTAAGGGGCGCGACTCTAGGAGACTATTTGATTGATGTGAAGTAGAACTCAAGAGTGATTCTATAGTAAATGTCTTCATATAAGGCTATGGAAGATATTTTTAATACCTCTTGGCCACACCCACTGTGGGCGTAGCGTAAAAAAGTACATTTTTAATAATAATGGAGACTTCGAGAGATTTGTAGAGATTTTCAGGGATCTCAAGAATTTAGCTTGATTTGAATCTCTCCTACTTCTCTCATACTTCCCTCCTAGTTGTTATCTCCTCTTTCTCTTCTCCCTTTCTTCTACTTCTCTACCACTTCTCTTCTCCTTCTCTCCTACTTTTCTCCTACTTCTCTCCTATTTCTCTCCTACTTTTCTCCTATTCTCTCATCTCTCCTCCTTCTCTCCTACTTCTCTTCTCCTTTTCTTCTCCTTCTCTCCTCCTCCTCTCCTCTTTCTCTTCTCCTTCTCTCCTACTTCTCTTCTCCTTCTCTTATCTTCTCCTTTCTCCTCCTTCTCTCCTCCTTCTCTCCTCCTTCTCTTCTCCTTCTCTTATCTTCTCCTTTTTTCTCCTTCTCTCCTCCTCCTCTCCTCTTTCTCGTCTCCTTCTCTCCTACTTCTCTCCTACTTCTCTCGTCCTCCTTCTCTCCTCCTTCTCTCCTACTTCTCTCCTCCTCCTCTCTTCTTTCTCTCCTCCTTCTCTTCTCCTTCTCTCCTCCTTCTCTCCTCCTTCTCTCCTCCTTCTCTCCTACTTCTCTCCTACTTCTCTCGTCCTCCTTCTCTCCTCCTTCTCTCCTCATTCTCTTCTCCTTCTCTCCTACTTTCTCTCCACCTTCTCTCCTCCTTCTCTCCACCTTCTCTCCACCTTCTCTCCACCTTTTCTTCTACTTCCCTTCTACTCTCTCGCCTCTCCTCCTTTTCACCCACTTCAGACACATAAGCAGGCAGGCAGCCAGCCCCTACAACCCATATGCCCATCATTTCCAGTCGAGCGGGCATCTTAGCCCGAGTGAATGGCGACCTACCTTATGGCTAACTGACAATGTGGTTTTGTCAACACATTTCAGTGTTTCGCCTTGGAAACTTGAGTTTGTTGATTGCCTCTAGAAGTTGTTGTAAGCCTTTTCTTCTTCTTCTTCTTCTTGTTGTTGTTGTTGTTGTTGTTGTAGTTTTCTTAGTATTTCTAGCATTGTTTCGCGTCTCAAGGAACTCGAGGAATTCGCAAGTTTCTTAACAAGCAGCAGCAACAGCAGCAGCAACAGGACTCCAACTGCAATGGGTAACAAAACTTTAGAGTTCTATTTAAAAAAAAAAAAAAAAAAAAAATGAAGCACAAAAAATCTATAAAAACAAGGAAAACTCTAATTAAGTGCAACAGTGCGACAAAGTTTTGCAAAAAAAAACGTACAAAACTTTCCCCAAAGTGCATTTTGTGAGGTTATGTTTGGGCTTATATTTGAGGTTATGTATATATATATACATGGATATATGTCAGCGCTTGGGCAACGCACCTCAGATTCTGTCTGTTCCGATCCCAGGCAAGGACGCCAAGTGGCAAGTGCGAAGCAGTTTCAGTGATCGAAGAGCCAATGCGAAAGGGTTGCAACCCCCCCAACCCCCAACCCCCAACTGGGAGTTAATAGATAATAAAGTGTTTACATGTTATATAGGCTTTTACGAGTGCGTGTGTGTGTGTGTGTTAGAGATGAGCGCGTGTCGAAACATAACGAGCGGGAGCTATGCATAGGTCCGGCCAAGCTTCGGCTAAGCTTCGGATTGGCTTCGGGCTTTCGCTCAGGCGTCGTTTTGTGCTTGATAAAAAGGTTCTAAGTTCGTTTCATTAGAGTTGGAGCTCAATTTGCTGTTCAGCTTTGGACTTGCCTCTTGCCTCACACAAGATTTGATTATGGGGACTCTGCCTGACTGGCTCATGGAACTAGTTCGTTTTGAGCCGCAAGCTTGAGCCACATGCGCTCTCATACTCATACCTTGAGCTATCTTAAACTCACGTGTCACGACACGCTACCAGCTCTACTCCTTATACAGTATATAGTAGCATGCCCAAGCATATATGCTTTATATCATCCATTTGTATGTGGGTCTCTGTGCGCCTTCACTGCGGCTTTCGACGTTGCCCCATTTTGTTTGATTGTTGTTTGGGGCAACGGCGAAATGCAGAAATTATGTGGGAATTACGTGCAGGGCTGGCGGCTGCCGGCTGCCAGCTGACGGCTGACGGCTGAAGGCTGATGTCAACTGCCCCACCGCCCACTTGGCCCATTTCGTTGCATACTTTTATGGGCGCTCGAACAAGTTCATTGATAGAGCCATATAAGGCTTATAGGTAGAGGTATGCATGCCTCTCACTATAGACTTGTGTAGCACTAATAAAATTAAAGTACCCAACAAAAGCGACATGAAAAACAAACAAAACGTAGAAGTTCATAACCAACGGGCACTGAACTCTGGGAATGGGTTAAGGATGCGAGCAAGGGTTAAGTGACTATGGCCTGGTGTTGGCTAAGACAGACTACGTGCTGCACGTGTTACGCTGCAAATAGACACTAAAGTAGGTGTGTAGGTGTATGGGTGTAGCTGTGTGTGTGTGTGTGTGCCCATATCTGGCCCATGCAATTGCCGTCTTCCATGAGCAAACAAACTGCATTCGCAAAGGCTTTGATTGACTGCACTGAGAGAAATTATGGATAGCTAAAGCTGATTTGCATTTACAGTGCCCGCTTGTAGAGACTGAAGTTTAGCCTCCAGTCTAGAGACTTGAAGTCTGGCCTAGATAATGCTCAATGCGCCCACTGTAGGCGTGGCAAATCTGGTTTAACAACATGATCTTCAGATCTTAGCCCAAGCTAGGCTATGCAAGCAACTGTTGGCTGGCCTGATCATGAGCAGCTCTTAAGTAAACCTAGATTAAATAGCCACTAAGATGACAGAAAACTAGTTTAATACAAGTAAAATATACACAAAACGGTAAAAAGAAAAGCTTTAGCTGGCTTAAGCAAAGCGTTGGCTGAGCTTATAGCACAGTTACTTCAGCTTTAGCTGGATTTCATTCTTAAGTAAAATCACTTTACTTAAGAAAGCTAAGCTTTACCTTTACGACAAAGCTCTAAGTAACAGTATACTGCCGTTAGTTCAGCTGAAAAGCTCTGCGAGTAGTTAGATCGAAGCTGCAGAGTGGCTTAAACTTTCTCTTGAGCTAATCACATGCTCTTGACATATTATAGTAGAGTGAATATGATACTTTATCTATACTATATATATATATATGTGTATATATATATGATTCTTGGTAGCTTGGCCAAAGCTTTACAGCTTGAGTTTTGTTTACAAAGTTTTACAGCTTCTCTTTGGCTTATAGATTTCTGTTCATCTGCTCTTTGGCTTATAGATTTCTGTTCATCTGCCATAGAAAATGCATTTATTCACGCCTACTTTAGGCATGGCAAATCGGAAAATATTCTATATATCTCAAGCGAGGCTGCATTGGCATAGGAGTTATAGATTTTTATAGCATGACGAAGCTTAGCAGTTGAATCAGCAGATCTACCTATGATATCATATGCTGCATCAGATGAGGGTTAAGTTAAGTTAAGTTAAGTTAAGTTAAGATATATCTATTTTATGATGCACTTTAGAGCAACATGTTGGCGTCAGTTGTGATTTTATCGGATCACAAGATAAATTTTGGTGAAAAGCGAAAAGAAATTTGAGAGAATTCAGGAATTTTATATAGTAAATGAAACTAGAGATCAAAAAATGATATATATCAACATACATATAGCATATATATGTATATAAATGTAGTATTTAGTGAGTATGACAGCTAGTATATATATCATATATATCATATGTATCATGTATATCATATATGTCATATATGTCATATACATATATCATATATGTATATCAAATCAATCATATATATCATACATATCATATATATCATATAAGTCATTTATGTCATGTATATATATAAATGTAGTATTTGGTATATATATCATTGATTTTAGTTAGTATATTTACTATTTAGTTAGTATATATATCAGTTAGCATATATATCAGTGAGTATATATATATATATATATATATATATATAACTTACTATAAATTGCATATATATCAGCTAGTATATATCAATGTCAGTTAGTGAATGTATATCAGTTAGTATATATATCATTTAGTATATATATCATTTAGTATATATATCATTTAGCATATATATCATTTAGTATATATTTCATTTAGCATATATATCAGCTAGTATATATCTATATCAGTTAGTATATATATCATTTAGTATATATATCATTAAATATATAGATCAGCTACTATATATATATATATAATTTAGTATATCTTTTAGTATATCTCATATACCCCCATTTTGTTGACTATATCTACCTTCCACGCCACATGGAAGCCTCTTCCTCAACAACTTTCCTTCAACTTTCGTGCTTCTGGCCAGCATTTTGTCGCAGTGTATTTTGTATCGTTGTTGATTTATGAGCGATATGCGAACATCAAATATACTATATTTATACAGTTTTGGTGGCAATTTACATGCATATTGGCCTTTTCTTAGGCGCTGCCCAGCTCCAATCGAATAATTGAAAGGGAGCAGGCAGAAGAGGGTGGGTGAGGGGTGGCTTAGGCTTAGTGTTGGGGTGTTTGTGTCTCTGCGTGTCGATGGCGTCGACTGTCAGGCAGGCATTGATTTGACTTTGACACATGAGGCACGGGCAGAGAGCTCGGTGTGCGCCCTAATGATATGTGCTGGCAAAAATGTTGTTTGGCAGGCAAGGCGGGTGCCGCGAAGGGTCGCTCGCCGACACCGACACCCAAGAATGGAACCGGAGCCGGGGTAACAACAAATGGCACGCAGCCACACACAAATGCAGCGCCACCAACGGCAGCAGCAGCAGCAGCTGGAGGAGGAGGAGGAGCAACAACAACTGGAGCAGGAGGTGGCCCTGGTGGCGGGTCCTGCAGATCCACGCTACATGCGAACAAAACGATTCTGAAAACGGTTTCGGTGTTCCTCGCCAGCGGCAAACGAAACTCGAACAACCAGTCGAAGGCCGCAGCGGCTGCCCTGCAGAACAAACGGCTCCAGCGACAGCGCAAAATGGACGAGTTGAGCGGCAAAATCAATCCCAAGCTGTTGGACAGCCTGCGCAAGAAGACACGCTTCACCAAGTGAGTAGTAGTAGTAGGGGCTCGAATGGCCAGCTGGATGCAGAGGGTCTTGTACTGGTAGGAATATCGAAGTAGTAGCCAGAGAGAGGGAGAAGAGAGACTTCAGGCAGACGACAGTCAGGGTCAGGATAGCTGGGATAGCTCAAGCAGCTCAAGGTCTAGTGTGAATGCGCCAAGATCTAGCGCGTCCCAGAGTGTGTTCATAGAACTGACTTAAGCTGGGATACTCCTTGATAGACTGCTCAGATCCTGCGACAGTCAGAGTCAGGATAGCAGGGACAGTTCCTATAGTAAAGTAGCTCAAGACCTCATAGAGAATCCCTGAGTGTGTTCATGGAACTAACTCAAGCTGGGATACTCCTTGATGGGATTCTCATAGACTAGGTATAGTAACTGACGGATAACAGTTCCATGGAACTACACCCAATGCTTATATGAGAAGGTCAGAGGGTCAGGGTCAGGGTCAGGGTTAAAGATAGGAGTAAGTCTAGACTGGGCTAAGTCTGGAATTTTAAGACTTAAGAGATCGAAGATACTTAAGAGATCTAGCAGACCTGTGAGACCCAAGAGACTTGAGAGAACTGAGAGACTTAAGAGACCTACGAGATCTAAGAGACCCAGAGCCTTAACCTGAGAGCCTTAAGAGATCTTGGAGACTCAAGAGACCTAAGAGGAAGCACATTTGAAGGACTCCTGAAGACAACCGCCTGCTCAAACTACCCTATGACCTTAGCTCAATTCATTCAGATAGACTCCTAGGCTATATCCAATGCTACACAAATCAGCTCCGTAAATTATCCATATCCATTTCAAATTGTATCTCATATATATATATCTCTGTTCACTCCCAACAGAGACGAGCTGGACGCGCTGTGTCGCATCTATCGCAAGCTGGTGTCCAACTGTCAGTATGCGGCCAAGACGCTCGCCTCGAGCTCCTCCAGTGCAGCCATAGCCAAGCCGCACGCTGCCGTCGAGGTGGGCTGCTACTCCTATTCCGAATTCCTAATCCTAATGCCGTTTCTCTGTCCACAGGGCATTGATCGCATTGTGTTCCGCGAGCTGCTGCACAGCACCTTCGACATCGTCACCGAGGAGATACTCATGGAGCGCATCTTCTGCAGCTGGGACAAGGCGCACGAGGGTTTGCCACTGCGACTCGAGGGCTGGCTGATTGGACTCTCCACGTTTCTGCGCGGCACTCCGGCGGAACGTGCGGCCTTTTGCTTCAGAGTTTACGACCTGAATACGGACGGCTTTATAACCAAGGACGAGATGTTTACGCTGCTGCGCAACTGCCTGATCAAGCAGCCGCAAGACGAGGACCCAGACGAGGGTGTCAAGGATCTAGTGGAAATTGTGCTAAAGAAATTCGATATCGATAAGGATGGCAAGGTTAGTGGAGTAGTCGTAAGGACCTAAGCTCGAGGTATGTCCTAGAAGTCAACCCCTTTCTTCCTCAACAGGTCTCGCTAGACGACTTCATGGTCACCGTTACGGCGGAGCCGCTGCTCATCGAGGCCTTCGGCCAGTGCCTGCCCACCGACAGCGCCGTCGTCTCGTTCTTCTCCACACTTCAGGTCTAGAAATCGAAAATATACATACATATATCTTGTTTGAGTAAATAAAAACGTTGAGACATTTATTTGTTTGCGCGCATTTTTAATTGAGCGTCAATTGAACTAATTTTCGACCAAAACAACTAGATTAACTTCTGAACTTGATCTTGAGCTCAAAACTGATGAGTCATGCTGAGCATGAAACAATTGGCCAAGTCCAGAGCGATACCTGCGCCATAAATAACGATTAAACTACATTCGAGTAGCTAATCTCAAAACAATTAAACAGTGCGAGCCATACGATTAGATACAGCGAAAAGAGGAAGGTGAGTCGACGGCGGCTAGAGGCTGGTAAAAGCCTTTGTTAGTCTTTGGTCAATCAATCAAACAGTCAAGCAAGCAATCAGTCAATCTATCCATTGGTGGGTAAGTACTAGATCAATCTGTCAGTCAAATAGTTTATCAGTCAATCAATCAATCAGTCAGTCAGCTCTATTAGTCAATCAGTTAGTCAATCAATCAATCAATCAGTCAGTCAGCTCTATTAGTCAATCAGTTAGTCAATCAATCAATCAATCAGTCAGTCAGCTCTATTAGTCAATCAGTTAGTCAATCAATCAGTCAATCAATCAATCAGTCAGTCAGCTCTATTAGTCAATCAGTTAGTCAATCAATCAATCAATCAGTCAGTCAGCTCTATTAGTCAATCAGTTAGTCAGTCAGTCAATCAATCAGTCAGTTCTGTCTGTCTATCAGCTATTCAATCCATCAATCAATCAGTCAGCTTTGCCTATCAATCAGTTAATCAGTCAGTCAATCGATCAGTCAGATTCTCATTCAATCATGCTTCTTCTGTCATCTGTCAATCAGCCTGTACGTCAGACAGTCAATGAATCAACTAGTTGATTGAATCAGTCAGTCAATCATACAATACGTCAATCATTCCATTAATCTATCATTCACATATTCAATCAGTGAGTGAATCGCTCAATCAATCACTCACTTAACCTTTCACACAGTTAACCACTCAATCAGGCTCAATCAGATCTGTCAATCAGCTCAGCTCAGATCAGTCAAGCCGTTAGTCATTCTCTCATTCAGGTCAATCATTCAGACTTCAATCACTTTAGTCGTTCAATCAAGCACTCATTAGCTAGTCTCCCTGCAGTCCACAGTTTACTTTCAGCCCTGGTTCTATTCAAGTGACCCGCACTGTCTGTCAGCACACACGGACACAAGTGCCGCCGCATTGCCTTGGCAGTCACGACGATAATGCCCGCTCATAGCGTCTACGTCTAATTCGAACTGACCGTTAGAACTCGTCAATCGAGCATTGCAAAAGCGTCGATTAGCAGTTAGCAAAGGTCATCCACATTGTGCGTGCTCCTGACCCAGATGGAAGCCAGATGGAAGTCCGACTCCCATCGAAATGACCCGCCCACTTGTAGAGCTAGTTAACCGACGTGAAATACACGGAAATGTTGTGTATCTATGGGAATCTAGAAGTACGAGTAGCTATGGGTGGCTATGTGGGTCTATGAGTGTCTATGAGTGTCTATGAATATCTGCTGTGAGTACTTCGGGGAATCTAGAAGTATCTAGAAGTGTCAAGGAGTACCTAGAAGTATCAAAGAGTACCAAGGAATGCCTAGGAGTATCTTGGAGTGCCCTGGAGTATCCACAAGTATCTTTGGGTATCTTTGAGTATCTAGGAGTAGCTATGAATGTATATGAGTATCTATGAGTACCTATGAGTGTCTATGAATATCTGCTATGAGAATCTATAAGTATCTCGGAGTGCCAAGGAGTACCTAGGAGTACCTAGGAGTACCTAGGAGTATCTAGGAGTATCCTGGAGTATCCTGGAGTATCCATAAGTATCTTTGGGTATCTCTGAGTATCTATGAGTAGCTATGAATGCCTATGGGTGTCTATGAGTGTCTATAAATATATGTTATGAGTACTTAGGAGAATCTAGAAGTATCCAGGAGTGGAAAGGAGTACCTAGGAGTATCTTAAAGTATCCATAAGTTTCTTAGGTATCTTTGAATATGCCTATGAGTGTCTATGAATGTCTATGAATATCTACTATGAGTATTTTGGAGTATCTGGCAGTACCAAGGATTAACTAAGAGTACCTAGGGCTGCCTAGGAGTAGCTAGGAGTAGTATCTATAAGTATCTATAAGTACCTATGAGTACCTAGACGTATCTTGGAGACTCCATAAGTATCTTTAGGTATGCATGAGTATCTATTAGTATAACTATGTGTATCTATGAGTATCTATGAGTATCTATGAGTATCTATGAGTATGCCTATGACTATCTCTGAGTATCTATGACTATCTATGTATCTTTGCATCTGACTAGCTATGTATCTACAAGTATATATGTGTATACGTCTCCATGATTGACAGTTTATAGAGTTAAATCAACAAAAGATACATTGAACAGCGCCTTGTAGCGTATTAGATGTGGGCGTAAATTGTATTTATTTTAGCGTCAAGCCGAAACAATGTACGGCTGTCAACATTTCAAGTGTTCAATTGATCAATTGGTCCCGCGTGCTGGCAGAGACGACGCTTTTACAACTTAAGCTAAATTATTCGATTAGCTGCATTCACAGAAATACGGACAGACGGACAGACGGACGGACGGACAGACTGACTGAGCGATAGACAGGCAGATGTAGCTGACACCCAGTTTAAACGGTTGGCAACCGGTTGTCAACTGCCAGGTTGCCCGTTTCGGTTGCACTTGGATTGAGATTGCAAATTGCAAATTGCACAAACGAATGCAAGCAACAAAAACAAAAGATCCGAAGCTTAGGCGAACCGGAATGGGAATTAGACTGAGCGCAACATATACAATAATATCTAATCATACTCATATGCTTATTCGCTTGCGTATACGTAACCTGACACACATTGAGTCGCTCGCGCAAGGCCGCCCAACATCCAGTTTTTCACTATTCAATTCGAAAATCTCGTTTTCACTATGCCGAACATAAAATACTATCAAACCCTATGCGAGCTTGAGATTGGAGAGCATCTATATGGGAGAGAGATCGGACTCATTGCTAGCTTTATCTATACTCATCTAACTATATCATATTATATAGCTCTAGATTAGATTATAGATGAATGGCAGATCTGCTCAGAGTCTGATACATATCCTATATAGCTAACAGATACTTGCATGCGTCACTCACGCACTCCGCTCTATGTCAGCCAAGCGTAACTGGAAAAGCAACGCTTATCACACTTTATGCATCATATCAGTTGACTCAAACTTAACTTTTTTTTCATATTGATTTACCGTGACGAATACGTAACGCCCCAATGCATATCGTGTTCTATTGAGGGAAATAGCCCCCTGTAAAGGGGATGCTGACAGGGGGCCGTCTAGCTGCGCCCCACGCGAGATCTTGAAGCGGCGGCATCTCAGCAATTGTTTTGAAGCTTGCAAATAAAGGGAGAACAGCTGCGAAATACCCTGTAATGTGAAGAAATTAATTAAAAACAAAAAAAAACATTAATAATTAAGGAAATACTATATAGCTAAAGAAATTAGAATGTCAATGACTTGACTGACTTATGAATACCCTGTACAATGTATAGGCATACTGATAGATACCCTGTATCTTCAGAAAATCAGTTCAAAATACACATGGGCAGCAGATACATGCATTGAAATAGCATGGTAGACTACAAAATACCCTGTAATCTAATCAGTATGCAGTGAGTATATCATACTAGTTACAAGAAGCTGACCAACATACCCTGTAATGCAAAAAAAATGACATAAGAGTAGCTATGCTTAGTTCGGAATACCCTGCACTTTAAGGAAATCAGTCAGACTGAAGAATACCCTGTAATTGAGCTCGAATATATTATACTATATATTGAAATATAAACAAAAATCAAAAATCTATATTGATATTTACGAGCAAATAAAATATTTATGAAATTGTTCGAACACAGAACACATTCGTAGCAATCTAATAACATCTTCCAGTCTCTGAGTGTCTATGGAATGGCATCGAAAAGTGAATAGACTTGGTAGCTGAACCTAAGGGGGGTAGTAGCCACATATATATATTTATCTAGATGTATATTTATCTATAATTGTCTATGACAAATGTTGCTAAGCCTTTATCTACATATGTATGTATATGTATATGATAAAACTATAATTCTCATTAATGAGATATATATACATATGTCCATACATACATATAACTATCTATAGCTATATCTTTAACTCTCAATAGCCGTCGTTATCTTTGTTTACATCAAGTTAAATTGTAGCTATATTTATAGCAACAGATACCAGCACTTCATAAGGTGCAAATATATATATTTTGTATACTCATTCAGGAAGTGGACAGAGTATATTGGCTTTGTGCACTCCGTCCTACTGAAAGTAGAAATATATACTCTAGGCTACGCTCGTCTGCTAAAATGCTCCCAGCGGGTCCTGATAATGTCTCTATGCAGTCGGCTGTCGCCCGCCAACAAAATTCTGGTGTTGCATATAGAAATTCTAATCTGGAACTCTGTTTGTATTTTTAGCGATAAAAGTGCACAACAATCTAGATAAAGGGCTGAGAAACATATGTGAATGCAATCAGAGTGTGGAGACTGAGTGTGTGAGTGTGAGTGTGCGTGTGTGAGTGTGCGTGTGTGTGTGTCTGCCTAATAACACGAGTCCAAAATATAGGCCCTCGTTGTTTATAAATATTACTGCATGCATGTAATCATCGGTTGCTGATTAACACACACTCACACACACACACACACACACATATGCACACTCTCTCTACACTCACTTCACTCATATGCCACACTCACTCAGCGATGATCTGCCCAGCTTTCCACTCAGCACTCACTCGCTCACCCTCTCTCTCTCTCTCTCTCTCTCTCTCTCTCGCTCGCTCACTCAGCAGTTTCTATATAGATCAAAACTATGTGCGGGCGACGTGTAAAATGTTTATAGAACAAGCTCTCCATGTGTGAGTGTGAGTGTTTTTGTTTTTTTGTTTTTTTGAAAATAATCACTCATACGACCTGCCGGCGTCCGTCGCAATGCGTACTGTTTACTTCTGTGGGAATTCAGTTCGGGTTCGTTAACAGGCGCTAACGGTTTGGGCTGCCCGAGGCGAAATACTAAATAATACTAAAGCAACAGCCAGCACAGATCCTGTGGCAACAACAACGAAAATGTCCATACAAAGGTTAGTAGGCAAATAAAATCAGTGAGTGAAATCGGGATCGAAATCCAAAAAAAAAAATATATATATATATAGAGATTTTTGAATTGTGGAACTCGACGTGCGCTGGCAACAACAGATGCAGCTAGCAAAAACAAAAATCATAATCTTATCGCTACATATATAAAATACATTTTGAATTTCTAATTTTTATATATATATATATTTTTATAATATGCCTCGTATGACACGTAACGTGTGTGTGTGTGTTTCTATTGGTTCTTTTTTTTCTTTTCTTTTTCTTTAGTGCTTGAGTGTGTGTCATAGATAAGGTCCATTTGGAACTCTGACCCTAACAATCGAACTTTAGTTTTTTTTTTCTTTTTTTTTTGTTATCTTTGAAGTGTTGCAGCAGCTAGAGATTATGATTATTGTAACTGAAGTCGACTCTTGGCTGCCTCTTGCCCTTTGTCCACTTTCGAAAAAAAAAAAAAACAGAAAAAAATATTCATTTATATATCTCTCTAAAAGCTTTCATTAAATTGGCAATGAATCTTATTTATGACACTGTAATTGGGCTTAACCTTTGTAGCATCTTAACAACGTTTACGCTGCTCATCTGAAAACAAAGTTAAGTTGATGTAATAATTGCGCCAATTCCAAAGGGTGTAAGACCTTTGATTGATTGATTGAATCATCAGGCTGGCCAACGAGCTAAGATCGCAGTCTCAGTTGGGTATGGGTAAGGTCTAAGGCCTAAGGTCTGAGTTCCTTTATTGGCATAGGGCAGCAGGAAGACTGCATTCAGATATCTTCTTCGTAAGGCCAATCTATCAATATGAATATTACTCGAAGTTCATGGGAAAGAAATTTGTAACAAAACTTTGAAGTCTATACTCTGGATACTTCTATAAAGTAGGGATAAAGCCTCTATATATTTCCCAATATGAAGTCTCTATTAAAGCTATTCTAATTGACTTTTAAATATACAGAGATAGAGCTATCATCTCTCTCTCTCTCTCTCTCTCTCTTTCTGACTCTTTCACGTATCTCTCTCTCTTTGAATCTGTCTGAGTCTCTCTGAGTCATCTGTCTCGCTGAATCTCCCTTTCTCTCTCTCTCTCTCTCTCTGTCTCTCTCTCTATCTCTCTCTCTTTCTCTCTCTATGGATCTGCTTCTCTGTCTCTCTCTCTGAATCTCTCTCTGTCTCTTTCAGTTCTCCCTCGCTGTTCTCCCCCCTCCTCTTTCGCTCTGTCTCTGTCTCTGTCTCTCTCTCTCTCTCTTTCTGCCTTTTTCTTTCCACGAATTTCTCTCTCTCTCTCTCTCTCTCTGAATCTCTCACCTTAAATCTCCTACTCACTCTCTCTCTCACTTACGTTTTCTCCCCGCTTCCTCTTTCTCTCTCTCTCTCTCTCTCAATCTATCTATCGACTTAAAACGTACTCAGAATATCGTCAAGTCCAACGTGATTCCCTTATAATATTCAAATCTCAAAGTTAAATTGGAAATTCCATAGAAAAACTTGATATTCGATTGGGCTGTTGTGGGTGTTCTTGATGCCCCCCGAACGAGCGAAAGTCAAAGTCAAAGCCAGCATCAGACGACTGAGGGCTGATGCCAAGGTAAGACTTAAGTTCAGGGCCTCCAGCATGGGCTTTGGCCAGCACATGTCACTCAATGCGCTTTTGTTGTTCTGCTTTTGTAATAAGCTTTTGGCAACAATCTGTACAAACTATACTATATATATATACATATGTATGTATGTATATGGCCCAGCGACAGCGAGCACAACAATCAATTTTGCTGACCGTAGCTGCAACAGCTGCCCCCACCTCTCTCTGTTGCTCCGCCCCTCGCCCCAAGCAGACCCATTGAAAAAGCTGAGGCTGAGCTGAAAATACAGAAACTAAAGAAAACTCTGAATTACAAACGTTCTGCCAGAGGTCGCTCGGTCAGCAGCTGGTCAGAGATAAAGATAAAAGCGAATGCGAATGAGTATTTGGCGCTGCGGATGCTCAGAAGTGTAAATCGTCCGTTGGATCTCGACCCAAAGACCTATGGATACGTTAACGTACAGCAAACACACGCTGTGTGTGCGCTCGCAATCACGCACACAGACACTTAGCCAGCACGAGGGCTGCCTCTAAAATATGTCTATTTGTGCGACAGGAACGTAACTAAGTGTGGCCAGCAAAGATACTCAGTTTGAAAGTTTGGTATTATTAACACACATATCCATGTAGCTAAGCGGCTTGCTGCCCTTTGTGGGAGCAGCACAGAACTACATGTGGTTAACTTGCATTGTGAATTTGACTAGCTTACGTAGTCTAGTGTAACTAGCAACAGATCACGCTGCATTAAAAAAATTAAATCAAGCTTGATTAGCTTTCGTTTCTATTGGAGAGTATGGGCACTCTGCAATGCAATCCACACAATTTGAATTTGAATTTGAATGCAATTCAAATGCAATTAAGTGTGACCAGTTTAAAAAACTTGACGTTTTTTAATGGATCAGCTGCAAAAACGTTATTTGCTATAATTTATATGCAAAAATGAATAGTAAAATAATTTTAAAAATTATACTATAAAAATAAACACAATAATTATATTTAAATTTAATTCGCTAACAAAATAATTTTGCCTAATAAGGATGCACATGCTGCCAGCTTTTAAGCCTTTTTGGCTCATTTCGACAGTCTGGCAGCGCTGCCATTCAAATTGCAATTAAATTTGTGAAGTGCGTAAATATTTCGAAGAGAAAACAAAACAGAGCGTATTTCGGATAGCTCTATTGCAGCACACTATCAATGGCAGCCCTCGCAGCAGCAGCAGCCACACATGCTTAATATTAGATTAGATCACATTATAATTAGCCACTGTCACGCACTTTACCAATTATAAAATCCTCCTGCCCCTCCGCTCGCAGCTGATTAATGTACATCATTATTGTAACTCTTGCAGCAACAACAACAGCCGCAATGGTGCCGGAAGCTCTTCTGTCGGCCAGAACAACGATATATACAACATAGTGCTGCTGATCGTGGACATTGTCATCTTGGTGTTCAAGTTCTGGCTGAGCATCATCGAGGAGGTCGTCAAGCTGTTCACCACGCGACCCCAGGCGGACGTTAGTGGCCAGTTCGTGCTGATCACTGGTGCCGGCCATGGCATGGGCAAAGAGATGGCACTCCAATACGCTGGCTTCGGCGCCAAGGTCATCTGCTGGGACATCAACGAGCAGACCAACTCCCAGACGGTCAAGGAGATCAAGCAGGCTGGCGGCACGGCCTACGGCTATGTCTGCAATGTGGTCAAGCGCGAAGATATCATAGAGCTAGCGGGCAAGATGCGCAAAGAGCATGGCTTCATTAGCATTGTGGTCAACAATGCTGGCATTATGCCCTGCCATCCGCTGCTCGAGCACACGGAGCAGGAGACGCGTCTCATGTACGACATCAATGTGCTCGCTCACTTCTGGGTAGGTCTCTCTCTGGAATACATTATCTGTCCTCTATATACAACTTTCTCTCTCTCTCTCTCTCTCTCTCTCTCTTGCAGATGATTCAGGCCTTCCTGCCCGAGATGATTGAGCGCAACGAGGGCAGCATTGTGGCTCTATCCTCCTGCGCCGGCCTCTTTGGCCTGGCCAATCTGGTGCCCTATTGCGGCACAAAGTTCGCTGTGCGCGGCTACATGACCGCCCTGGCCGAGGAGCTGCGTCAGAAGAACCCACAGACTAACGTAAGTATATAGACATATATGCCTTACTATTCATTCTTTATATCTGTTCCCCTGCTTCTTCCAGATCAAACTGACCACCATCTATCCGTACATGATCGATACGGGTCTGTGCAAGAATCCTCGTTATCGTTTCCCCTCTGTGATGAAACTGATTTCGCCCAAGGATGCGGCCGCCTCCATTATCGAGGCCCAGCGCCAGGGTCTGGAGGAGGCGGCCATACCCCGTCACTTTGTGGCCGTGGAGAAGGTGGGTCGCATGATACCCCGTAAGGCGATGCGCTTGGTCAACGACTTCCTCGACACGGGCGTCGATACCGACAAGATGTAAGCCAAAACAAACCAAACAAAAACCAAAAAAAAAAATTAAAGCTAGAACGCGTAACTTCCAATGATAGTTTTAAGTCTCAACAGCTTTATCGATATTCCTTCTTCAATTATATATAGATATATATATATATATATATTTTGTAAACTTTGTGGATTTTATGTATATTTTTTTATATTTATCTACTTATCTGTACAAGATGTGAATTTAGCGAGCTTAAAGGTTGTTACTTAATAAACAGTTAATTATAAAGATAATGAATTTAGCCAGAGACGTTTTTTTTATGGCGGGCATTTATGATGATAATGATGATGATAATGGTATTGGTTATCATTCTAATCATATTAGTGCTCCAGATAATAATCTCAATGATGAGTGATGTTGACAATGAGTAATACTGATGATAATGATAATGATAATGATAATGATAATGATAATGATAATGATAATGATAATGATAATGATAATGATAATGATAATGATAATGATAATGATAATGATAATGATAATGATAATGATAATGATAATGATAATGATAATGATAATGATAATGATAATGATAATGATAATGATAATGATAATGATAATGATAATGATAATGATAATGATAATGATAATGATAATGATAATGATAATGATAATGATAATGATAATGATAATGATAATGATAATGATAATGATAATGATAATGATAATGATAATGATAATGATAATGATAATGATAATGATAATGATAATGATAATGATAATGATAATGATAATGATAATGATAATGATAATGATAATGATAATGATAATGATAATGATAATGATAATGATAATGATAATGATAATGATAATGATAATGATAATGATAATGATAATGATAATGATAATGATAATGATAATGATAATGATAATGATAATGATAATGATAATGATAATGATAATGATAATGATAATGATAATGATAATGATAATGATAATGATAATGATAATGATAATGATAATGATAATGATAATGATAATGATAATGATAATGATAATGATAATGATAATGATAATGATAATGATAAATAGGGGTAATAAGAATAACAATTGGTAATTGGAAATGATTATAATGGCGTTGATGACCCTGACCATAATGATGATGACGATCCTAATGATAGTCATAATCATAATGAGATTTTGATAGATGTTGAAATGAATGATGATGCTAATATGAATGATGATGATGCTAATAGGAATGATAATGTTGCTAATATGACTGATGATGATGATGCTAATATGAATTGTGATAATGATAATGAATGATGATAATGCTAATGAGCCTTTTCTATACGATAACAATCATCATGAATATTTGGATAGCAATAATGATGCTTGTATTAATGATAATGATGATGATAGTGATCTTGAGAATAATGCTAATAATGATCAAGCTAATGATGAATATCATAAAAACAATGATATTCATGATCATATTGATATGAAAAATGTAAATGTTAATGCTAAATGTTGGCATGATTGGGCTGAATACTAATACTCATTATTATAATGATACAGATGAGGCTAATAATGAGACTATATATCAATTTGGACAGCAATAATACTTAAAAATCAAGATCAAATAGAGTCATTCAGTCCGATTTGAGTTCTGAACTATGCTTTAAGCCTAACTTGATTGCGACTCAAAGTGATTATCAGCTGTAGATTGTGTCGCCAAGTCCGAGTCAGACCTTAATTATTATTCTTACTTTTTTGCTTAGGTTTATAGAACCCTAAACGAAACATTGTTAATTGCGGTCCCAATTAAGTTCAGAGTTATGTGAATGGGAATTCAGCGGGCAGCACATGCAGGTTAAATGGAGCGAAATTTCAGACAAAGTGGGTTATTAAATCGTGCGCCTCTAATAGCCCCGCCTAATGAGACTTTATGCTTATATATGCACATATCAAAGCTTATTTGGCTGAGTGCTCGACTGACTATCGGACTGAGTGGACCAAGTTCCTAGCCAGAAGGCTGGGAAAACTAGAAATGGATCACTAATATTGCTGATATGAAGTGGATCTAATGGATGTAATATGAGGTACTAGAGCTAATTGATCGACCGATTATATAGATCTCTTTATACAAGTGGCTTTGAGAGCTAATTGATCGACCGATTTTATAGATCTCTTTATACAAGTGGCTTTGAGTCGTGAGAGTTCAATCTGTACTTGAGTAAATGCTAAGATCTGATTCAATGATATGGCCTGTATGTGTTTATATATAGTATACATATATGGAGCATATCGGAAACTATCCTATATACAATACCTATATGAAAAGTTGTTGTATTGAAGTCTTAGCAGTGTTGATGTCAGGCAGACCTGGAATGAGTTCCTTATATCAGGAGATCAGCCCCTAGGCCTATGTCTATAGTTCAGACAGATCACTCGTATCTTTATCTCTTCTACCTACCACTTCGATGTCTTGGAACAGTCTTAGTTCAGTCCAAGCACTCCCTCATTTCTTCATATAGACATATACATATATATATTTGAAGTCGTCTGACTTTCAGGCTGAACAGCGAACATTAACATATTGAATAGATTATTTCTTGCCCTTGCCCGCGGCTTTGGCTGCTGCCGCTGCCTTGGCCTTGGCCTTGGCCGCGCGCATTTCTCTGGCTTCCTTGGAGGTTATGGAGCCGGGGCGCTTCTTGCGCGCCTCCTCGAGCTTGGCCTGCTCGGCCAGATTGTCCAGATAGTACTGCTCGAAGTCTGTGCGCTCCATCACCTTCTTCTCGGCGGCGCGCTTGCGATCCACATTCTCGAGGGTCTCGTGGAAGGTGGCTAGGGCCAGGCGAAACTGTTCATCGGACTCGATCATCTTGATGAACTGATCGGGATTGTCGGGATCCAATTCCAGATCGGGCACAACTGGAACTTCATCCTCGACGGCAATGGCGGCCTTCGACTGGCGTTCCTCCTCCTCCAAAATGACCGTGCGACGACGCAGCTTGATCTCATCCACGCGCGCCTCCAGCAGCTTGCTGCGCGTAATCTCGCGCTCGAACATCTGAATGAGTGAGGTGAAAGGGTGGAGGATGGAGGACGGGGGAGGAAAGGGAGGTAGGAAAAAGGAAAAAGAAAGAAAGAGGAAATAGAAAGGAAGGAGAAATATATAAGGGGTTAGGAGATAGGAGGTAGGTGGAAGGATAATAGATGAAGAAGGGGAGTAGGAAGGAGGTAGGAGATAGAAAGAAGGAGGTCGAAGGTAGGAGGAAGGAGGTCGAAGGTAGGAGGAAGGAGGTAAGGGGAAGGAGAAAGGAGAACAGAGGAAGGAAAAGGAAAAGCAAGTATATCGGTAACAAAGAACCAGGATTAGAAAAGATTAGGATTAGCATTGAATGACAATCGTTAGCTTACTGCCGCCATGAGTGCCTTCTCCTTGCTGGTGGTCTTCTTCATGGCCTCGTCCAGGTTCATGATGTGCGTGTCGCCGTTGGCCAGCGAAATGGCCAGGAACTGTCCGCCCGGCTGGAAGACAACGCCCGTGATGGTCGAACGGAAGTTGATGCTGTAGATGGGCTTGGTCTGGTTCAATAGGAAGTCCCAGAAGTCAACGACGCCATCGATATCGCCAGTGACGAAGAGCGAGGCGCGTCCACTGCTCCAGGCGCCGCACATGAGCTGCGAGCGCTTCTTCACGTACATGGTGCTCGGACGGCTCTTGACCTCCTCGCACCAGATGCGCGCACGCCAGTCGCCGACAATGAGGAAGTTCTTCACGAAGAACGGATTGCGATGGATCGTACGGATCGGCCCGGCACAGATGGGAAAGCTGCCGACGAGCATCTCCACGGGATTCAAGCCCTTGCGATTGCCCACGAAGATGCTGCCCATGTCGCTGCCGGCGATGAAGCGAACCGGAATGGTGTACTCGAACTCGAGCACGGTGCAGCCGTGGGCATTCTGACGGAATTGGCGATTGCGCGTATACGGCTCCAGCAGGATCTCGTTGGCTGGCATCTTGAGATCCCGGATGTCCCAGAACTTAACCGACCCGTCCAGCGATGCCGAATAGAACTCCGTATTGGACTTCGAGTAGACCCAAGTCAGGGAGGAAGTTTGCTCACGATGAGCCGCCTCCATGGGACAGGAGCTGAGGGGCATGCCGCCCTCGAAGGTCTCCCAAATGCACACCTTGCCCGTATATGTGCCCGCCGCCATATTGTTCTCCTCCTTGGGACAGATTTTGGCACACGTCACCACCTCCGAGCTGTCGTAGAAGTACAGTGGCTTAATGGGATTCTTGACGTCCCAGACGTAGAAGGCATTCGGGCCGCCGATGGTCTCATCACTCACGACCATGCGGGGCTTCTCGGGCGCCAGCATATACAGATTGCTGTACTGGGTCATGATCTGCCTGTTGTCGTTGGGCATCCAGTTGATGATGGACATGTAGCGCTGCGGCATCCACATGTCGTGGATGATGTTGATGGTGCGCGACTTGAAGGGCATGCAGATGGTGCGACCCATGTCGGCTGGCAGATCGTCGAAGAAGTGATTGTATATATTGATGGCATTGTTTTGGCGAGCTGTGTGCATGGTGGTCCTTATTAGGTCCTTGACCTCATCGCCCCAGGCATCGTCGCGCTCGACCTTCTTGCGGTGGCGCAGCGTTTGCTCCTCGTCGTTCATGTTCACCTCCTTGGGCCAGCCGCCCTCGTAGTGGAGCATGCCGCGATCCTCGAAGGTCGCATTGTCCGTCTCCACCTCGCTGGCGGCCAGCACGGAGCTGAGCTGCATGGAGCGTGTCTGCGGATTGCCCATAATATACTTGAGGCGCAGACGGCTGCTCGGATGGACGCTGACCATGAGCTCGTTGCGATCCTCGAAGCAGCACTGGCGCCCAAAGCGGCGACGCTCGCGCGTCAACACCACCTGATTCTGGAACATGACTGTAAATGTATCTCAACTATAATCGCCTGGCCAGTTCTGGTTTATTTGTATCACTGCACTGCGTAAATATTTGTTTATGTTACTCAAATTGTATCGAAATTCAACACAGATATATATATTTTTAATGAATTTTGTGTAGCTGCTGGCAGTTACAGCTTGAAAGCTATTCAAAATCCCAAGCGCGCCAACTGTCCGCATGCTCTGTTAAAGTGCTCGACAAATACTGAGCAGTTATGTTAACTGTGGAGCAAAACTGTTAAGTGTGCCGCTGGTAAAACGTGTGGTAGGGCTTGATTTATGAATGACTGAACGAAGCTGCTGTTGATTAACATATTGTATTTAGAGTAACTTAACGACTCAGCAGCATTTAACAGACATGCACTTGCACTTTGCACTTAACATTAACAGAGCAATTCGGCGGCAATGTTAAGTGTACAGCGGCCGACGGCCGTTGAGCAGTGCGAATGTCAGCGTGGTTGCGGCCATACGTGAATGGCGGTCCACGGCGAGTACACAAACGCAACATCTGAAATTCGGTTCAGTGTCTCCTGCTGGTGTTTACCAGATATAAACCGCGCACCGCTGGCTTAACCCGTGTCCAAGATGTCACCCAAATACACGCACGCAATTGTGGCCAGGTGAGTGGCAGACGCCTGGCTGGTGAAGCTGCGCAGCGCACACCTGGGGTCGGGGGAAATTAGGTCATGTTGCCTAGGCAATGGCTCAGTGGTTGGCTTTGGGTGGGGCCAGGTTTTAGGGGTGGCGGCCGACCAGCAAACGCTGCTCTCACCCACGCTTTGACCCCGTGAGTCGAGGCGTAAATTACTTCATTCATTCATTCACTCATTCACACTTGATTGCTGTTAATTCGCTTAATTCGTAATTTGCGTGCGATCCTCAGAATCTCGAATGCTCTGCTCGAAACGGGCGACTTTGATGTCCAATTGGCGAAGCAACAACACGAACAATACTGCACCCTATTGCGTGAGATTGGGCTGGATGTGATCGAGCTGTCGCCGGACGATGCCCTCCCCGAAGGCGTTTTCGTCGAGAACAGCGCCGTCGTGTGCAATGGCGTTGCGCTCATCGGGAAGTCGGAGAATCCGAAGCGGCGCAGGGAGGCCGAGAGCATGGCCATCATTCTGAAGAAGGAGCTGGACATACCGGTCATCGAGATCGACGATCCGCATGCCCAACTGGACGGCGGGGATGTCCTCTTCACGGGTAACTGAACGAAACTTTCCAAACTTATCGAAGATATCGATTGAATTGCTGTTATCGATCGCAGGGCGCGAGTTTTTCATTGGCATTTCGAGCTACACGAACGAGGAGGGCGCACGCGCCGTCGCCATGGCATATCCCGAATACCCAGTGACACCCATCAGAGTGAGCCATAGCCAAGCGTGATCTATACCTAATCCTTCTAATATATAATTGTATTGTAGGTGAATGGCTGCAAGCGCTTGAAGTACTATGTCACCATGGCCGGGCCGGATGTGCTGTGCGTGAGCACCAGCGCCACCTGCCAGGAGATTGTGAAGCGCATGGAGCGCGAGGCGAGCTTCACCTACCAGAAGCTCACGCTGCCCGAGGAGAGTGCAGCGAACATGTTATATATCAATGGCACTATTGTCCACAGATCACCCGGTGAAATTCCAGAAGCCTACAAGGTATGCCACACACTGTTATACACTAGACAATCTGTTATAATCTGGCTTTATTTGCAGACTTTAAAAGAGAAAATCGACATTCCAACGCGTAATATAAACATTAGCGAATTTAGCCAATATTCCAGTGGACTGAGCTCGGCGTGTCTCCTGCTGCGACGCTGGAAGTCCATACGCAGCATCTGAACATGCGCATCGTTCCCACATCTATCTAACTATCTATATAAAGCGAATACTGTTATTTTGTATCTAAAGGAGGAGATCGGAGAAACACGCACAAACGCGCTCGTTTTCGTTGTTATTGGCGCAGCAATATCAATATGTCAACTAATTAATATATTTAATCGTAAATATTTGCAACATTTGGAAACCGTTATTTGTTAAACCTTAAGTAATATAATGTTAATATATTTATACACACACAGACACAACACTCACACAGCTCTTCGCACACATTCTGTCTGAACCTTGTTTACTCTATTTAAATAGTTATTCTAATTTACGACACATACAAATCATATTCTTATACATATTACGCATTTTATCACTGGACGCTCAGTTGTGCGAGTGGCCAGCTAACGAATGACCTACGAATTCTATCTACTTTACAAGTAGCTGTTAAATGTGTTCACTCTACCGTCAAATATGAATAAACGCTAAACATTTGTAATATCTTTACAACAAAAATCGCGAGTATCTAATATATATGAGTTGAAATGGTCTGAGAGGTGGGCTCAACAGAGAGAGAGAGAGAGAGGTAGAGCTTAAGCTTTCTATAAATCATATATAATTATATATATACTTTATATTGATTTCGTATACATAAATATACATATATCGTATACATATCGAGTGACAGTCTATATCCCTCTTACTATATAGTAGTAAACTACTTATACGAATATTTCCCCAAAAACTTTCCTATTTCTGGACATTGCCTAAAATTTCCCCTTTTCCACATAAAAGTTAAGCACAGTACTTACGTAAGTACCTTTTCGGGGCTATTTCTGTAAATTTCCCTCTAGCCATACAACAGCAAATTACCTATAGAAATACATTTTCCCTAAATATATCCCTTTTCCTAAATCAGAGTAAATTTCTCATTCAAATGGGCTTTATTTCATATACATATGCCAAATTTCCCTTTTACCCAAATAAAGAATTATCCTAGTATTTAAGCAAATACCCATTGTTGGATATTTCCTTTAAATTTCCCTTTTCCCACATAACGAAGTATTAGAGTATTAGGCAAATACCCTTTTTTTTATTTCCTTAAATTTCCCTTTTTTAAGGAACTATATAAATACCTTTCCCTGGATATTTTCCTTTTCTCACATCGAAGTAAATTATTTCATTTGAAATTCCAAATTTCCCTTTTCCCCATATAAAAATCCTTATTTGGAAATTTCCTTAAATTTCCCTGTTTTACAAGGGACAGTAAATTACCTACACAAATGCCTTTCCCTAGATATTTCCCCTTTTTTTATATATCAGTAAAGTACTTATCTGTTATCTTATATTTCCCCCTTTTATTAGGGATATTTCCCAAATTTCCCTTTTCTTGTATAAGAGTTAACTAATTATTCCATATACTTACACAAATGCCTTTTCTCAGTTATTTCCTTAAAATTTCCCCTTATTCCCCGTGTTCCCAACTTCCATAAAAATCCCATTGTTTTTTTTTTCAAATTTCATTATTCGCACTTAGTTTTCGTTACAATATACAAAATACATAATACACAAAAGTTTAGTTGCTAAAATTTAACATTTTAAAAACTGTTTAAATCTTGAGATGAGTTCAGCTTACAGTTGACTTATTTGCTCGATGTGTCATGAAGTTTTATATATATATGATGTATACGACTATATAGATTTCGTTTCGTTTCTCATAATCTCTTTTCTGTTATACGCGATTTCTTACTATATGTATAGACATAATAAATAGATGCTATAGGAGTCAAGTGAGTTGTGTGAAGTATGTGAAATGAGTTATGCTAGACAAATATATATCTATATATGTATATATACCTCTCTCTCTCTCTATGTATATGGGCATATATGAAGCATATAAAAGTACAAATGCAATTTACAGTAAATATATATAGTTAAAAAAATGCTTAGGCTCTATTTGAGGAGAGGAATACTTTGGCATTGGCTCGAGGGCCAAGCACGGAGGGTTTGTCGTGTCGTATCGTCCCTATAGCTATGCCTACAATCTAGTCGCCGATATATAGTAGATATCGGTCTATGTACTAGTGTGTAGAAGCTAACTAGGATTGTTAGCTCTAGGATCGATGTAGGAAATGACGCTGCTTTGGCTGCTGTCGTCCTCCACAGTTTCATTGAGATGATCTTGATTGTTGCTCGAATTGGGATTCGGATTGGGATTCAGATTGGGATTAGTATTGACACTGCTGGAGGATGGATGCGGCTGCTCAGTCTTGCGCAATCTCTCGGCAGCCGTGGGCGAGCTGTGCGTCTCCTGCAGCAGCTGCTTGCAGGCCCGAAGCGGACTGCGGCACTTGATGGCCTCGTAGAGCTCATCGATCGAGTTGTTCATGGCCTCCTCATCGTCCTCGTCCTCGTCATCGTCAACGCCACCGACCACCTCGTCCTCCTCGGTGGTCTCCGCCGTGGCCTCCCCACCGCCAGCTCCGCCATTGCCCACGTGCAGCTGGCTCTGATGGAGCGCATAGACCGCATCCCCGTTGGCCACGAACTCGTCGTCGAACTCGTTGAGCACGTCCACGTCCGCATCGCTGGCATTCGAGGACTGATAGCAGCGGAAGTCGTCCGTTAGGGTCAGGTTCAAGTCGTTGTCCGTCTGCGGTGCATAGAGCCCATGGCTGCGTATGCTAATCTCCGAGTTCTGGTAGTTGAGGTCGCTCTCGTTGGTCGGGCTGGCGGAGAGCAGCCGTGTGCTGCTCGGCAGATTGAAGTGATCCACGCCGCCGACCCCCGCGGGCCGACTGCGTGCGCTGTGCGTGGCCTGCAGCTGGGCCAGATTGTTGCTCGAGCAGGAGTACATCATCTGGGTGACCAGCGAGGTGCCGCTGCTGCCCGCCAGGGAGCCCAGATTGTTGCCCTCCAGTCCAGCCGCAGCGGCGGCGGCGCCGCCAGTGGCCTCCTTGGTGGCGGTGCCCGCCACGAGCATGTCGTGTATGTTGTTCAGGGACTTGGACTGCTGCTGCTGGCTGAAGCGGATGAGCACGCTGGGAAAGTCGTCCTCCAGGCGTATGCTGTTGGTCACCTGCAGCGAGTTGGACACATAGATCTCGTGCTTCTGCAGCAGCGGCTCCTCGGCGGCGGCGGCCTCGCTGCTCGCCGCCTCCGGCAGGCCCAGGCTGTTCATGGCCTCCAAGCTGGGCCGCTTCACGGGCGTCGAACTGAGCGGCACTCCTCGCTCCCGTTCCCTGAAGACGTTGAGCTCGCTTTGAGGTGTGCCCGGCATGGTGTTGGCATAGAGCGGCGCATGCTCGTCCAGGGAGCTGCCGTCGTCGTCCTCGTGCGTGGTCAGCAGCTCGTCGTCGTGCTCGTGCAGCGTCTCGTCCAGCAGCGAGGGCGTGCGCAGCTTGATCACCTCGTGCTGCGGCGTCAGAGTCTCCGGTATATTCGTATAGATGTTCGCCTGCAGGATCTTGGAGGCGGGCACGAAGCGCTTGTGCTGCTGCTGCTGCTGCTCCGCCTGCGACTTGTAGTGCAGATTCGTATTGTTCACCTTGCTGCCGCCGGCCAGGAGCGTCATCGCGTTGTGGTGCCGGGCGTACAGCTGCTCGGAGCTGGCGTCGCTCAGGCTATGCTGGCTGTGCAGCTGCAGCTGCTGCTGATGCTGCTGCTGGCTGTGGGGCAGCGCCTGACGCTGCAGCTCAAAGTTGTTGCGCTTGGCCAGGCGCTTCTGCTTCTTGAAGAACTTGCGCGCCACGTTGATCTGGTTGGGATTGTAGAAGATCTCCGCACTGGGTATGCACTCCGGCCCGTTGCCCACGTGCAGCAGGTGATGCTGCTGCCCCGTCTGCTGGGAGACGGCCGAGGCGCCACTCAGCGTCTGCTGGCCGGCGTGATTGTTGTTGATTATGGTTATGGAACCAGCCGAGGCACCGCCCACTCCTCCTCCGGCCAGCAGCTGCTGGGTGGTGCAGTCCAGCTGGCCATTGCTGCGGTTCTGGCTCCGCATGCTGCGGGCGCTGCTGCTGCGCTGCTTGTTCGAGCACTGGCTGTTCGAGCGCGATCCGGCGGAGTTGTTCGGCTCGTAGAGGCTGCCCGGACCCGCCTTGTACGCGACGATCGAGTTGCTGATCATCGCTGCGCCTTGGCCCGCCTTCCCACTGCACGAGGCGGCGGCGGCGGCGGCAGCGGCCGCGGCTCGCGTCTGGCTGCTGCCATTCCGGGCATTGTTGTAGGCCACCAGCCGGCTGGAGCGGGCCAGGCGATGGTGTGCCCACGCCTGGCGTGCGTCGTTCCGGCTGAGATTGTAGAAGAGCAGCAGGAAGAGCGCCAGAGCGACACAGCTGGCGACAAAGCTGAGCACGTAGAGCTCCTCCTCGCTGTGCACGTAGCAGGCGGCGGAGAGCCAGGCGCAGACGTAGAGCACCAGGAAGATGAGGTGTCCGCGCAGATGCGACATGTTCGAGCGCTCATAGTCATCCACGATGCTGCTCAGTGGATTGCTGAGGGTGCTGTACTGCTCCTGCAGCTGGAGCGCTGAGCTGCTGGCCTCCTGCTTGCCGGTGGCACAGCCATTGGCGTCCAGCCAGTCGAGGTCAATGTGCTCCGTGGCCTGGGTGTTGTTGTCCGAGTACTGGCGTTGGCCGAGATGCTGCTGCTGCTGCAGCACGTTCACCGCCTGCTGGCTCAGCTGATAGTAGATGCACAGCGCCAAAAACCCGCTGAAGATCAGCAGAATCCCGGCCGGCACCACCAGAGCATTCAGCGTGGTCGCATTGTGCAGGAAGCAGTAGCTGTAGGCGGCGTACTCGGCCATGTTGACGGCGCTGCTGATGCCGCAGATGAGCAGGGCAATGCCCCAGCCGACCAGGTAGATGCCCAGTATGGGCTTGCGCTGGTGCGGCTCCTGGGGCAGCTGCATGGCCATGGGCTGCCCGCCGCCCAGGGGCAGCGACGTGGCCGTCGTCGACTTGCTCAGCCGCTTGTACATGCTGCTGAGGCTGACGCACAGCCAGAGGAGCACGCAGAGCGTGAGGTAGTGCAGCAGCAGCCCGAACAGTCGGCAGTGGAGCAGGCTCGTCGTCTGGTAGATGCCCAGCATGAAGGTCAGGCAGAGAGTGGACAACGCCAGCCAGGTGTTGACCAGGGCGTGCCGCTGCACCCGATTGATGCGTATGGCACAGCCGAAGACCACGAAGGTGACGATGTTGAACCACGCACAGCCGAACAGCAGCCCACAGCCCACGTAGATGGGCAGGGGGGCGTGCCGGAAGCGAGCGCCCGCCTGCTCGCTGCGATAGTCGTTGAGGTAGGCGGCGCGCTGCAGCAGCCCGAAGTAGCCGCCGCGACTGCTGCAGCTGAACATGAGGAGGGTGCGGTGCTGGTAGTGCTGCTGGCAGACGCGGGTGTTCCACGCCTGCTGCTGCTCGTCCCACCAGGCGGGCAGCGGTGCGCTGCGCTCGTCGTGGTACGGATGGGCGCGCAGCATGATGGTAATGCGCTGCTGATAGACATCCTCCTGTTCCTGCTCCTGCTCCAGGTTGAGCTCCTGCTGCTCCTCACCAGCTGCGGCCAGCTGATGCTCGAAGGGCTCGCCGTCGCTATAGAGGCGCGCTCCAATGACCACCGAGGAGAGCGTTTCGTTCTGCGCGCTGAGCAGATTGGGCAGCAGCTTGCCGTTCCGATGCAGCGTGATCATCAGCCTGAGAGGCTGGCGCGGCTGGCCGCTTGAGCTGTTGGCCGAGGCGAGCTGCTCGTGGAGCACCTGGTAGGGCACCTGTATGGCCGCATCGATGTCGCCGTGCTCGTACATGGGTATCGTGTCGTTGGCGCTGTTGCACTGCAGCCCGCGCTGGCTGCCGTCCAGCCAGACGCAGGACATGCTCAGGAACTGCTCCAGGCTGATGTCGAAGAACTCCACGAAGATGTTCCGCTGCAGCATCTGGCGACGCCACTCTCCGGCATCGCCATCGCCCGTTCCCAGCGTGCTGCTGCTGCTGCTGGCCAAGCGCAAGGCGGCCGCTTCGACAATGTGCAGCAGCTTGTGGCTGGTGCCCTGCTCCAGCTGGGCGGTCTCAAAGATGCGCCCAGGCAGCGTTAGGAGCTGCGAGACAATGTCCATGAGCAGATAGCTAATCTCCTGCTGGTGGGCGTCCAGCTGCTCGAGATACTTGAGCAACGTGCGCGCTATATACTCCAGGTCCATGGGATCCCGTATCTTGTGCAGCTGCGTCTGTATGTGGGTGAAGTTGTGCAGGCGCCTCGCAATCTCGAGCGCATTTTTGCCCTTGGTCAGCGTCAGATTGACCTTGGCGAACTGCTCGAAGATGCGCGTCGTCTCGCTGACGTAGACACAGCTGTCGGCGTTCAGGCGACGCCACTGGCCATCGTTGCCGCACTCGTGCGAGGCTCGCCGCTGCAGGCTGACGTCGCTGGGCTCCTCGACGCACGCCTGGAGCACCGTCTCGCCGCGCATGGTGCGCGGCCAGTGGTAGCTGCCCTTGTTCGTGTGCGTGACCAGAGCGTCGCAGTAGAGCGTCCCCTTGGCCACCACATGCAGCACAATGGACTGCGAGAGATTCGCCTGCTGGCTGCGCAGCGTGCAGTCCCACATGCCCGTATGATTCTGTGTCAGGCTGGCTATGCGCAGGATCGAGTTCAGTATGCCCGAGTCGTTGGAGTGGCGCGTCTCCAGATGCACATCGTTGAACACCTTGGTGGGATCCCGATAGATGATGTCGTCCGTGGAGTTCAGCTGCCTGATCTTGTCCGACCAGCCCCAGAAGACGTAGGCGCGCGTGGGCAGGTCCTCCGACTCGCGCGGAGCGCCGATGGCCACGCGTGGAGCGAAGCACTTCAGCTGCAGCTCATCGCCCTCAAAGGCGATCTGAACAAATGGAGATTATAAGGATTACAAATCCAAGTTTTGGTTAGACTTTGCTTTTGCCCACCTGATTCTGTTTGGGTACCAGCTCGAGCAGCGGCTGGAGCAGCGATTCACAACGAAAGTCAATGCCCACCTTGAGCTTCTTCAACGGCATGCCTCGAAAATTGATGGGCGAATCGCATTTGGGCGCCGGCAGTAGGCGTATGTCGCGCGCATTGGACCAGGCTATGAGCCAAATCAGGCCACAGTCACAGGCCAACGGATTGTTCGAAAGGTCCCTAAGTAAAGGAAAGGGTGGAAAATTTAGTTTCACATGTATATGAGCTCTGAGCGAGGCGCACTTACAGCTGCTTGAGCTTCGGCATCAGCTCGAATGTTCCCTCGTATATATGGCTTATGGAATTGTTGCCCAGACGCAAGCGCTCCACATTGAGCAGGCTGTTGCCAAAGCTGTGCTTGTCCAGTTCGGTGAGCAAATTCGATGTTAGATCCAAGCGTTTGAGTTCCGTGAAGCTCTTGAAATCGTCTTCGTTAATATGCGCAATTGCATTTTTGCTGGCATTGCTGCAGAGGTAAATCGTGATGGAAAAAATTGATTTGTGGCCATATGTTGTATTGCACTTACATGCTAATGATGTTGTGGACATCGTCGCCAAAGTTTAACTCCCTCCAATTAACAATGTGCAGTTCATCGCAGCGAACGCGCAGCGACTGAATATTCTCTGAAATATTCTTGCAACTGCATTTATTGGGACACATTGCCTGGACAACAAAGGTCGTTTGCGTGCTGAGCGCGAGCAGGGCCCACAGCCACAACTGTGCAACGTTCATTTTGTTGCTCATTTATGTTGTTGCATTTGTTGCGTCCATTTAACTAACAACACATTTGCAAATGCAAACAAATGCATAATAAACAAAAACAGGCAAAAGTTACAACAAAAAAATTCAACCAGTATTGCTCTATGCACAGAATTTTCTATAATGCGGCCGCCTAATACTAAAAAATACCAAGCAATATTTAGCATAAGTTATCGATAGTATCCATTAAAATAAATAAATACCATTGGAGATTTTTATGCAGCAAACAATGCATATACGATTTTTCAAGGAAGTTTCGGGATGAAATGATGAAATAAAGTTTTTTAGTGTCAGTTTAATTTTTATTATGATTGTAGTCGCTTGTCATATTTTTTGTAAGCTGGTGTGTATACACTGGTTTTGAAATATAAACAATGCTTATTTGTGCTATCGATGCTTCAACTATTTTTAAATTTTATTTTTATATCCATAAAATATACAAAAACTTTGACTGTACAAGGAGACTAAAGATTATTAGAATAAAAAAAGTATATATAAATATATGCAATTAACGGCTCCAAATATTGCACACATATACAATTTGGTCTGACATAGGTGTGCACACACTTGTGCGGTATATTGTTTTTATAAAAATTGACGTGTCAGATATATGTGTGTTAGCTTAATATATATATTTTGTACCATATTGAACACGTAGTATAGATAAGCAGAAAGTGGATGGAGTTCTTGAAGAGTGGCATCAAGACCGTGCTGGGCAGCACTGAGCCCGGCCAGCAGCCCAGTGCAGCCGAAACCGTTGAAAAGCTCGTCGATCGAGTTTATTCCTCGACGCTGCTCGAGGATCGCCGTGATGCATGCCGGGCATTGAAAGCGCTTTCGCGCAAATACCGGATAGAGGTGGGCGCCCAGGGCATGCCACCCCTAGTCCAGGTACTGCAAAACGATGGCCAGGACGCCGAAATCATCAGCTATGCCCTGGACACGCTGTGCAACATCGTCACCAGCGAGGAGTTCGAGGAGGAGGCCGACAATCCGGCTGTGTCCGTGAATGTGGGCGAACAGTTCACCGAGATGTTCATCAAGAGTCCCGAGCACGTCACCCTCGTCATGGGCTATCTCGATGAATACGATTTCCGTGTCCGCCGTGGAGCCATTCAGCTGATCACATCCTTGATTGCCAACAAGACACGCGAGCTGCAGGAACTGGTGCTCGTCAGTCCCATGGGCGTGTCCAAGCTAATGGATCTGCTCACCGACAGCCGCGAGGTCATCCGCAACGATGTGCTCCTCCTGCTCATCGAGCTGACCAAAGGCAACTCCAATATACAGAAGATCGTGGCCTTCGAGAACGCGTTCGATCGCCTGTTCGACATTGTGCGCGAGGAGGGCTGCTCGGACGGCGGCATTGTGGTCGAGGATTGCCTGATCTTGCTGCTCAATCTGCTCAAGAACAACTCCAGCAACCAGCAGTTCTTTAAGGAGGGCTCCTACATACAGCGACTGGCGCCGATGTTCCTGCTGAACACGGCCAATGTCAATCCGGAGGCGGACGAGAGCGCCTGGACACCGCAGAAGGTGTCCAATTTCCACTGCATGCTGCAGGTGGTGCGGGCCCTGGTCACGCCCAGCAACCAGCAGCAGGTGGTGAGCGCCTGCCAGCGCGTGATGCAGAAGTCCCAGCTGCTGCTGGCGCTCTGCGACATCCTGATGAGCAGCGGCGTTCCGGCGGACATACTCACGGAGACCATCAATGCCGTGGCGGAGGTGGTGCGCGGCGATCGTGAGAACCAGGACGAGCTGAGCCGCGTCCAGGCGCCCAGCCAGCCACCCAGGCCGGCCATTGTGGTGCTCCTCATGTCCATGATCAACGAGAAACAGCTGCTGGCGCTGCGCTGTGCGGTGCTCTACTGCTTCGAGTGCTTCCTCTACCGCAACTCGGACGGTCAGCGGGCGGTGGTGCAGACGCTGCTCCCATCCAGCGCCACAGACGTCAGTTCGCTGTCCACCGGGCAGCTGCTCTGCACTGGGCTCTTCTCCACGGACACGCTGGCCAATTGGTTCGCCTCGGTGGCCCTGATGCACACGCTCGTCGAGAACGTCGCTCAGAAGGAGGAGCTGTTGCGCGTGCTGCTGGCCACGCCGGGCGGCCAGCGACCCATCACACTGCTCGAGCAGTGCACAAATCTCATGCAGCAGGAGCGATATCGCCTGCAGAGCAAGGTGGGTCTCCTGATGCTGCTCAGCGTCTGGCTGGCCCACTGTCCGGGTGCGGTGAAGGCGCTGCTCGAGACCCAGGGCACCATGGCCTACCTGACGGCCCAGCTGTGCGCCAACGAGCACGACGATCGGGAGTATCTGGTCCAGGGCATGTGCGCCTTTCTCATGGGCCTCTGCATCCAGTTCAACGACAACTCGCTGGCCAGCCAGCGGCGCGAGGACATCAGCCAGCTGATCATCAAGCGCATCGGCCAGGAGACCTTCTGCAACAAGCTGAGCGAAGTCTCACGCCACGAGGCCTACAGCCGGGCATGCAAGCAGGCCCAGATACGCGCCAAGGGCGCCAGCGAGCTCCTCCTCGACTACGAGTACTGCAAGCTGTACAAGGGCCTGGAGGCGCTGATAGCCAAGCTGGTCAGCGGCTTCGATGTGGATGGTATTGAGCTCACGGAGCTCACGCTCAGCTCCGAGGCCTCCGCCCTGGTGGCCCAATACAAGGGCATCATACGCGGCATGGACGCCCAAATCCAGACCCTGGAGCAGTCCAGCAAGCAGCTGGAGCAGCAGAATGTGGAGCTGAAGGAGCAGCTGAGCCAGGAGCAGACGCTCAAGGCGCAGCTGGCTGATCAGAATACGCTGCTCAAGGCTCAGCTGGCGGCGCAGCCAGCTGCTGTCCCAACCCCAACCCCAGCTTCAGCTCCAGCTGCACCAGCTCCAGAGCAGCAGCCACCGGCTGAGGCTGCCAACGATGAGCAGCTGAACGCGGCGCGATACCAGGCGAACATGTACTTTGCGGAGAACATACGCATGACCAAGGAGCTGGAGACGTTGCGTCAACAGCTGGCTGCGGAAAAGCAGCGAGCGGATGCTGCCCACGAGTCCTTGCTGGCGACACAGAAGGATCAGGAGGATTTGCTCGAGCTGCTCGCCGACCAGGAGGCCAAGCTGGCGCACTACGAGTCGCCCACAAATGCGGCGATCGACACAAATGGCAGATAACTTGCCGGATACGGATGTGGATTGTATTAACACACAAACACAGAGAGAGAGAGAGAGAGAACGTGTGGAACGTAGAATGTGGATTGTATTCAGAGCAAGCCCTTGGAGCTGGCCAGCTCGACTCGACTCAATGCCAACTGCCCCCTCACTCCTTATGCATTCTTATTGTTTTTACATACATATATACATACCACTAATATAGATGAACTCACACACACACACACATACTATATATATAATGTATTTGATTTGATTCTGAAGCCACACGAATTAGAGGAGAGGAGAATTGAGGCGCCTCGGCGCGCTCTGTTTTGTGGTATGTTCCCCCCATCAAATGTGAAATAAATAGCGAAATACATGATTATACAAATATATATATATATGAATTACAGGAGTTTTACTCGAATGGATAATTTAGATGTTCTGGAATAGAGGTCTGGGCTTCAAGATCTAGCTAGCTCATCTCTTTTATTTCGTAGCAATTTCTTCAACAGCCTCAGTTTTCTAAGAGTTGAGCCTCAGGCAGGTTACTGCATTTAGACTTTTTCGGAACTAGAATTTATATTGTTATATATAATAAAAGAATTATACAATATAATGTGTAATTGTCTATATTACCAGCTATCTCTCTCACTCTCTTCAATCTCTCCCTTTAACTCATGTTCGCGCAGCTCAGAGAAAACTTGAAATTGTCGCTTGGAAAACCTTCAAGCTCCATGCTATAAATACCTAATCCTAATCCTATGAAAACTAGGGATAGTTTAACTATTGATCATATTAAATGATCAACTTTGGAGCCCTACTGAGTCTCAGTTTTATATAGTCATCAAAATTTTATAAATTTAAATATGAACTATATCAGCTCAAGAAGAATATAAATATATATATATACTATAATTGACTATATATACTACTCTTTCAGCTCAACAAGCATATGAATATATTTTGATATATACTTGACTTTAGACACTGCTCTTTCATCCCAAGCCAGCAAATAGTTTAGCATATTCCATAAGCTTGAAACACTACAAATTAGAAGTTTCTATCTTAATCTGAATATACTAAATCTATCTAGAAACTAAAGATCGATCTGTTTTGACTCATAAAAATCTATCTGAATCTGAGTATACAAGATATAGTGTCGAGATTTGATCTGTCAACGACTCGCGACTTGATAAGCCTTTAGCTTGGTTCTAACTAAACAATTCTCTAAGTTGTTCTTCGAGTTCTTGGGTTTGATTTATGTATAAGACAAGTTGTTTGGCTATATCTTAGCATACTCAAATCGAAACGACTATATCATTGTACAGCTATATAGCTATCTATTGGCCTATATATCTATATACACTGACTAAACAGCATGGCTTACAAAAGTATTCATATTTCGTTAAACAACTTTTGCCAACTATATATCAGCCCTAAAGCTTTCTATATAGTCCCACATTCACTTGAGCACATTTTCCGCAAGTTAATAGCACAGTTAGGTTTCACAAGAAAAAAAAAGTAGGTAGAAGCTTGTTGACTTAGGTATATCTTTTGACCATTCACATTTATTAACGGGAGATGGCTACAAATTGTTTCTTTTAATTGTGGATAGATGTGTGTAGATGGTTGGTTAGCAATGGGCAATTGGCCATTTCACATTTACTTCTTGTCACTTGAAACAGAGCTCTTCGATTCACGGATCGAGGCGGAGCGGCGACGCTTGGCCTCCTCGCGCTTGGCCTTCGACTCCTTCTTGCGCTGCACCAAGAGCTTGGCGTAGTCAGCGGCAGCTTCCTTGGAAGCCTGCTGGCGCTTCTTCTTCAATGCAATGCGTCTGTGCTTGCGCTGCAGGACCACGGGAGTGATCAGACGCTGGATTTTGGGTGCCTTGGAGGTGGCCTTCTTGTTGTCCTTGGCGGGCAATGGGCGACGCACAACGAAGCGACGGACATCATCCTCCTTGGTCAAGTTGTACAGCTTGCGGATCTTGCTGGCACGCTTGGGTCCCAGACGACGTGGAATTGTGGTGTCTGTAAGACCGGCAATATCTTGCTCGCCCTTCTTGATGACAACCAGAGCCAACACAGACATGTTGGAGTCCACAATGCAGCCACGGACTGACTTGCGCTTGCGCTCGCCAGTACGGCGTGGACGGTAGCAAGAGTGTCCCTTCTTCAACAGAAGACGCACACGGCCTAGCATTAAAATGCGGTTGTTGTAATTAACAATTTCTTGGTCTTTGGATAGGTTAATTCCATTGATCGAGTTACTTACTGTGCGAGAGCACACCCTGCTTCATGGGGAAGCCCTGCTTGTCGTTGCCGCCAGAGATGCGCAGCTGATAGCCCTTCCACTCATCGCCCAGGATATCGGCCTCCACAACTTGGCCCATACGCTTCTCGTAGAACACACGCAGTTTGTGCTCATCGACAACCTCGAACAGCTTTTGGCATCCCGTAGCGGGATAAGAAACGTTGAGCTGCAAGTAAACACATACATTTGTTGTTTAGTTCGCGAACATATACATATATACAAATTTGCCGCAATTGTTATCTTTGATTTTAAGGGCAATCACTATTGTTTTTCGTGTAACGCTTGATTTTTGCACAAGTTTAATATTAATGCTAGCTGTTTTTAGCAATATTTTGCAATGTTTACAGCGTTTATTATAATATATTTCACAAAAATTTTGCACACCTTCATTATGTTGGTCTTGCTGCAATCAACACAGAAAAAAAAAGAAACGGTCTTGTCAAATCCCAGCTAGGTAAGGGAAAGGAAATAGGGATGCATAAAACAAACTTATATCGCAAGCTATCGATATGATGACAACAAGCTATCGATAACAGTTGAATACGATTCAGAAACCAAATACTGAATTTTATTTATGTAAACATTATTTCAATGGAGATTGTTTTATTTAACTTAAATTCTTAAATTGTAAATTGTCTTTAATACATTGAATTTCAATAAAAGTTGTCCATAATATCGCTCATCTCTAATTTACTAGGCTCATCGATATTTTCCAATGCACACATGCCAATAACAGCTGTCAAATAACAGAGTGACCATGATGCTAAATTAAAAAACAGGGTACCTCCGTACGATAAACAACGATTACAACACGTGTTGTGCTGAGTTTTGTTATTAAGAAGTTGATTTTCAGAGTGCACGAAAAATGGGTAAACCAAAGAAAGCAAATGTGGCGACAATTAAAACAGTCAACTTGGAAAAGCAAATTACAGATGGCAAAGTGTCGAAAGCTAAGACCAAGGACAAAGTTAAGCTGCGTGCAGAGGAGTCACCGGTAGGTTGATATACAGGTTCTATATACATATAGTATCTATTCAATAATATGAGATGCTTTTTTGATTGACAGAATATCGATGCGAAAAGCAGCCAAAAAATATTGGCAGCTGCCAGACAACAGCAGCTGGAGCTCGATGAGGAGAACTTTCCGAGCTTAGCACCCAGGAGAAACGTCAAATTTACCTTGAGTACGTGAATATGAATATATATAAAACGAATTAGTTTTACTTTAACAACTCAATAAACCCTTTAGAAGAAGGCATGGAGGAGGAAGAGAAGGAGGATGTTAACGAGGACGATTTCATGGGTGATCTGGATATGGACGCCGATGATGTTGCTGCCTTCGAGCGTTTCCAAAATCCGCCCGAAAACGAGGGCAAACGCACTCTGCATCTGTCCGAGATCATAATGCAGAAGATTCAGGAGAAGGGCGCCGATATACACACGAAAATCTCCGACGAGGGATCGGTGAGAATTGAAGAAATCGATCCAAAGGTTAAGGAGATGTACGAAGGAGTCCGAGAAGTGCTCAAGCGTTATCGCAGCGGCAAAATACCGAAAGCCTTCAAAATCATACCCAAACTCAGGAACTGGGAGCAGATATTGTTCATAACGGAGCCACACAATTGGAGCGCCGCTGCCATGTTCCAAGGCACTCGCATCTTCTGCTCGGTGCTCTCCCAGGCGATGGCTCAGCGTTTCTACAATCTGGTGTTATTGCCACGCGTACGCGACGATCTGTGCGAATACAAGAAGCTCAACATGCACTTGTACAATGCCCTGAAGCGTGCGCTCTTCAAGCCGGCTGCCTTCATGAAGGGCATCATATTGCCCCTGCTTGAGTCGGGCGACTGCACGCTGCGGGAGGCGATTATATTTGGCAGCATTGTGGCTCGCAGCTCCATACCTGTGCTGCACTCCTCTGCCTGCCTGCTGAAGATCTGCGAGATGAGCTATTCGGGCGCCAATTCGATATTCATTAGATATTTCCTGGACAAACGCTACGCGCTGCCATATCGTGTTATAGATGCAGCAGTCTTCCATTTCTTAAGGTAAAGGTCATAAATGATCTTTTATATATATTCTCTTTCAATAACTTTGCCTTTCTCTTGACAGATTTGAGCAGGATAAACGTGAACTGCCTGTCTTGTGGCATCAAAGTCTGCTGACTTTTGCGCAACGCTATAAAAATGATATTTCATCCGATCAGAAGGAAGCGCTGCTGCAGCTATTAAAGTAAATATCAACAGCTCAAAGCCTTGCTCAATGTATAATAAACTCTTCTTCATTTGCAGAAAGAAATCTCATCCGAAGATCACGGCGGATATTAGACGTGAATTGCAGGCAGCTCAATGCCGTGATGTTGAAATGATGGAGACAGTGAATGAAACAGCCGGCCAGCCGATCAAGATGTACACAGATGAAGATGTTGGCTACGAGGGCTAAGCTAACTACACTATATAGGCATTATTTTAAGTTCGTAGCTTTTGAATTATATTATTTTTTTAAACAATCAAAAGCATTGATTATGTTTATGTAAATATATAGCATATATATAAACACATGCGTGACTGAAAATTACAATTAATTCTGTAATGAAATGAATTTGAATTTTGTAAGTTAACTTACCGGCTAATCGTTACGATTATCGATTTATGTGTAGCGTAGCACATGGGGCATTCTTGAATTCTTATCGATATGTGATGTGGGGTCATCGTGCAGCTCACGACTAATTGTCAACCATCTTATCGATACAACGTGAAGCTAGTTGTTGCACATCATATGCGACATCACCGATAACTTCTTTTCTAATTGAATTGCTTATCGATAGTTAAAGACGTTAAAGAGCACTTGTCAAATACGATCTGTAAATCAGCTGTAACCCGCTGTCGGTTAGCCCAGAAAACATTAAAAATTAATTGAAGTTAACACATCTACACATTTCACTCAATCAATGGATTCGAATTTGCGTAACGTATGCTTGACTTCCACAAATGCAACACTTTTAATTCATTATTATTCATACGCACTCGATTGCAGCTGAAAGATTTTCTTACATTATACAACAAAGTCACTGAATTGTGCTTTAACCGCTGCGTCGATAATCTCAGCCAACGTGAACTGTTCGAGCAGGAGGTGAGCTAATATAACTATCTACGTCTATAATATTGATCGAATGGTGATTCGTTTATGCAGACCACCTGCGTGGATCGATGTGTGACAAAGTTTGCGCGCTTCAATCAGAATATGATGAAATCCTATGTGGATGTGCAGACGAAAATCAACGCTAAACGCATGGAGGAAGTGGAGCAACAGAACGCCAAACAATTGGAGCAGCAGCAGCAAGAGGAACGCATTAAGGAACAGCTTAAGGAGAAGGAAGCCGCTGTCGCCGTACTAACGCCGGCTGCAACGACGGCCAAGTTGGCCATGTAGCAGCACCAGCAGCATATGGATTGGAATGCCATGCCCCAGCTTTTATTTACAATATTAGACAGTTAAGCAGCAACAACACAAACACACTCACACACAAACACACACATATATAGTTGTAGACTATAGAAATGCCGCGTATTTGCCTGCTTGCTCTGATCGGCCTACCAGGCGCTGGCAAAACGAATCTTAGCAAGTGGCTAATGCAGCAGCAGCAGCGACTAGATCAACTGGCTGGCTGGCAGATGCTGCATCTGTGCTACGACGACTACTTCGATATAGAACCCACAAACAAGCTAGAATACAAGGAGCAAAGGCAGACTATATACAATTTGCTAGAGCAACTCGTCGCAGCTCTGCAAGCAGGCAAAGAGCAGCTACCAGGACGACTACAAAGACCGGCGCCAACAACCAACGGCGACCACTATCTAATAATATGCGATGATAATCATTATTATCGCAGCATGCGCTACAAGCTCTATCAACTATGTCGCCAACACAATTGTCTCTACGCCCAACTGCATCTGGCCAGCAGCGTGTCTGACTCGCTGCTAGCCAATGGGATGCGAGGGGCCGACGCCTTGCCTCCGACTGTCATACAACAAATGGCACTGCGCCTCGAGCCGCCAAGCGACACTCTAGCCTGGGAGCAGCTTACACTAACACTAAATACCACAATAGATTTTCATGCAGCAGCCGAAACAATTCACAACTTTTTACAGACTTTACTCAGTAGCCAAGCAGTCGCCACACCCGTGCAGCAGGAGAAGCAGCCGCAACTGCAGTCGCTGGCGCATCAGTTGGACTTGCAGCTGCGAGCGCGCATTCAAAGTGAAATGAAGACGACACAGCAGCCAGTGCAACGCTTACGAAGTCGTACTCTAAACGAACAACGCAAACAGATCTTAACACAATTTCGTTCAGATATGCGCGGCAGGCAGATAGAATTTTCTAATGATCATTTGGAATACTATGTTAATATGTTAAATTAGTCTAAAGAAATAAGCGTTAACTGTTTGAGCATTGTACATATTAACAGAATTGCTACAGTCTAGTACATTAAACAACAAAAACCAAAAACGAACAATGTAATTTATCTCTCTCTGTCTAACTCCTTGTGTTGCTCACTCTCTCTATAGAAATACATCTTTCTTCTCTAACGATTCAAGATCTAGCACAAATTAATGAATATATTATCTCATTCTCTATACATCCTTATATAGTATAATCTGTGTATTTGTATCTTGTTATCAAGCAGTATCTATATACATTGCTACAATAACTACCTATACCCTCCATCTACATCTTACATATCAGCTTATACTTATCATACATATTATACAATGAGTCTACTCTATACATATACCCATGCCAGACAATCGACTATACACAAATCCTTCTTATATTAGCTTTATAAACCCTTGCAAGGGCATCATATACGTACATACATATGCCTATTATATACATATAGTCTATGTACACCATCAACTTGCATATAAAACTAGATTTATTTATGAAAAGTAAATTGTACCCTAAGATATATATGTCTATATATATTTCCCTTTTAGACCACCTTCACTTGACTTAGATCCCGCTTCTCGATCATGCGCATCTGCTTCTTCTTCATGCGCTTCAGCTTGGCAGGATTCTTGATCACTTGGACGATCTCGGAGCGTCGCTCGTTGGCCAAACGCCGTTCGGCATTCTCGACGCGTCGCTGATGACGTTGCACAGCGGCTTCCTTGCGCTGATCCTTGATCTCCTTGGACTTTTCCTTGATGTAGCGCATCTCATTACGCAGCGCTGCTTTCTTCTCAAATGTCAAACGGTTCACAGTCTTCTTTATTTTGCTAAATCTGTGAATAAAGATTTGGGGTTTGAGTATGTGCGGCATTTGTGTTTCTTTAATTTCGTCTACTTCTCCTTCGGCGTCTTCCAGGGTCGATTGGATTTCGGCTGTCCGCGGGGTATTTGTGACTCGGGTTTGGCCACCTTTTTGGCTTTTGCCTTCTTTTGTGTTATGGGATTCGCATTTGTCTTGTCCTTAGATGCAGTTGCATCGCTCTTAATTGCATCTGGTTTACCCATGTTTTGTCGTTATTTAGAGCACACACAAACTAAAACAAAACACGGCCAACAGTGCACGTGTTTATTGTGCTATCGATAGTACCAACTGGCCTGTTATCGATGTTGCAACAAGCAGTGCTGTGAAACCCAGATAGATAAAACAATACTTATCGATTTGGCGCCAAACGGGGCCACTTTTGAATGAATTGAATTTTTTTTTAATTTTTATTTCACTCATCAATTTTACAAATTTGTTCAAAATTGCAAACGATGCCATTTGTTGGTTCCCGGCGATTTTGTTGATTCATTTTAGTTAACTTTGGTATTAATTTACATATTTACAGGCACAGGGAAAGCACCTTGAAGAGCTCCAGATTCGATTCTAATTCTTCCCACTCGAATCGTATGTTGGGGCCATAGTTTCCTCTGTTAGATCAGCTTTATTATCACGAGATGATGCCGGCAGAATCAATTGATTATGTTGATCCACATTATAGTGATAAAAGAACGATTTGCTATATTCGAATGTCGATATCATGATCGCACAGGCTGGCGCCACTTTGAATAGACGTGGTCCAAGACCCGCAAAGACGCCACGCAATCCGTTCAAACGATAAATGCTTGCCAAACGGTCCATAACTGATTTGTTGCTCATTGGGGGCACATTTTTGGGTGGATTATCTACCAGAAGGCAAAGATTAGAATCACGGAACTATATGTAAACATAATACAACACGTGTTGTTGGGGCAGCTATCGATAACAGTTGTCGATGCAGTGACCAACAGGCCAGTGTTGTTAAGCACGGCAAGTGACAGGCCTACCTGTAAATATGAATTTCTCACCAAATTCGATTTGTTCATGCGTCTTTATGACATCAAAAGGCGTTGTGACCGTTGCAGCCACCTACAGGTGCACATGGAGAAGAGAGAGAGAGAGAGAGGGGGGGTTCTTTAGTTATGAATCGAAATCAGCAATTTGTGCTACTTACCGATCCCGAAATAGCGCCCGCCATAAAACTAAAGCCAAACGTAGGTTCGACGACATTAAAACTACTCTTCAGATACTCGTAACATGTCCAATATATACCAGAAAATGGCACGTCCCTTAGGATAGTGGGCGGCAGGCCGCGCCACAGCCCGAGGACGCCTTGCGACTGCAGGACCTGTCGTATGGAGCCCAGCATTTCGGCATTCGTCATCTTCTGGGACTGCATCTTGGTGCGTATCATCTCGATGGGACTGACAAAGGTCACCGCCAGAATGCGCGCCGTAATGCCGGCCATCAATGGCACCAGCATTGGAATGTTCCGGCTGTAGGATGTTGTTGGAACGGGCGACAGGTACTTGTAGTGTATATCGATGAAGCGCGCTTTGAGTTGTTCATAGGCCACAAAATAGATAATGGTCGAGGGCAGCGCAGAGATAAGAGTTGGACTAAGGCCTGACCAGAGTGAACCAATTCCCTCGGACCGGCTAATTTTGATGAATGCATCCTGCGGAGGCGGGAACAGGGGTAGTTAGTACCTAGTTAAATTCATATATATATATATATATATACTATTTCGGCTTACTATGGTGCCAGTAAAGTGGGATGGGCTAGAGGAGGAGGCAGTAGGTGACATCTTGTTAAATGCGGACGCCGCCGTGGGCGTAGGCGTATTAGGGCCACAGGGACAGATGTGATCCATAAGGCCATTGCAATAGAGAAAGCACTTATTTGATAGCAGCGCTGATTGTTGGGCCTGCAAACGTGTCTTGATTACGTCCAAAGGCGTCACTGCAACCCGCCACAAATATGATGAAATTAAAATGCAAACACATATACACATACATATACATTAATACTTGTATATACATATATTAATAACTTACTGAAGCAGGCGGTAATCATGGCGCCCGTGCATGCGGACACAACCTGCTGCATTGGACGTATGCGAAATCTGGGATCTGTCAACTTATATTCCGGCTGTCCACTCATAGTCTCCATTGGAGCTATTGGACTTGCAGTGGATGTCATCTTTGAGTTCGGCATGTTTCACCGCTCTAATTGTTGCGTCGATAATCTAGGTCAGCAAATGTTAAGTGTTACAATGTGCGTAATGGTTTGCGCGTTACTTTTGTCATTCAAAAGCCCTCGATAAACGTAAAAAAAAACCAAACAAATAAAAAAAAATGTTTCCTCCCAGATTCCCACGTTTGTGTTTGGTTTAAAACTTATCGATAGTTAAACAGCTGTCGTGCTGTGTGCAGAGTCAATGCAACAGCTGTTAGCAGCCGTGTTGCCACTTCAGCTTTTTTACATTTTCTGAATGTCGTAACATGTTATGCTTTACAAATTCGAATCGCTCAAGTAATTTAAATTGAAGTAGTACCTACTGCAATTACTATTTAATACACAACTATGCATTTGCTAACTTATTCTGGAATTGTAAATTAGTGCTGGAAACTGCTTAGAAATGAATAGTCTATCGATATTAATTCGATAGTCGCACTGATTGTGTTTTGAACAGAATACAGTTATACCACTACTTACCGGCTGGTTTCAGGTTGAGATTGTAGCGAAAGAAGAACGATTTACTATACTCGAAGGACGATATCATAATGGCGCACGCTGGCACTACGCGCAGCATACGTGGCATAACCCCTACATAGAGACCCCGTATACCCTTCTTGTGATATATTATCCTGATGCGCTCCAGCACTGACGTGCTAGCCTTGGGCGATGAAGCAATCGTGTTCGAGCCGGTGGTCTTGGCATTTATGCGTTTACCCGCACCCTTGGAGTCCGAGTACAACATATCCTGTCCGAGCTCGATTTGCGTATGGGTGGTAATCAAATCAAAAGGCATTGTAACGAACGTGGCCAACTGAGGAATGGATAGTAGTTGATCAATTGTAAATTTTGCAGATACTGGCAGAGACAGACCGCTCCGGATGTTGCGCCCGCTACAAAGCTGAACCAAAACGTCGGTTCCGTCACATTGCAGGCCCGCTTTATGGTCTCGTAGGTGGCCCAGTATGTGCCCGAGAAGGGGGCATCCCGCATCACGGTCGGCGGCCAGCCGCGCCACAAGACGAACAATCCTTGCGTTTTGATCAGTGTGCGGAGCACATTCCATAGCTGTTTATATGTCATGTAGCCGGATTGCATCTTAATGCGCACCATCTCCAGCGGCGTTATGGCCGTCACGACAACCGTGCGCGCACATATACCCGATGCCATTGGGACCAGCGAGGGTACTTTTGCGTACGTCCCCAACGATGTCTTCTGAACCTTGCCCTTGTCGCTCTTGTCGTCGGCGAGGGCGTCGCGCGGATGCAAGAAATAGTAGAATTGCGAAAAAGTATGCTTTAAGTACTCGTAGGTGAGAAAGTAGATAATGGTCGATGGCAGGGCTGAGATGAGCGTGGGACTCAAGCCCGACCATAAGCCGAAGACGCCGTTGCCGCAAATGATCTTCATGAAGGCATCCTAAAATGCAGAAGGAGAAAGCAATGAAAGAGAGCGAGACAGGAAGAGAGAAAGAGAGAGGGAAGACATTGAGGTGAGGGATTTCCCATCGTGGACCTACCATGGCTCCACGCAGAGGACGCATGCTGGTCGCATCAGCCGCAGCGGTCTTGGCCAGGCAATCGGCACTGTTTGGTTTGCAGACGTGCGTCATCAAGCCATTGTGGAAGACATAGCAGAGCTTGGATACCACTGGACGATAGCGGGCTTGGGCCTGCTCTTGAGTTTGCACGCGTGTCTTGACCACTTCCATTGGAGTCACTGGAGAGGGCACTCTCAGTAATCTTTGGCTATTCGACGATCTGTGCAGTCCCTACTTACCCACAAAGGTTGTGATCAGGCCACCAACTAGGGCCGATATCACCTGTTGCATGGGGCGGATGCGATAGCGCGGATCTTCAGATGTCTGTGCGGATTCAGGTGGCCTCAAGTCTCGTTCCGGATGCATATTACATTTGTTCTCTACTTCCTGTCGATCAACTCTTGCGATATCTGTAGCTGTCAAGCAATGCGTTAACAAAACAGCCTAAATGTTAGCCAAAAATAATTTTTACAAAAGGAGAAAAGTTCATGACGTACATACCTAGGTGTACGTACGTATCGGAAGCAACAACGATCTATGTATATCAATATGAGATCTTAATATTTATATATGCATATACATATTTATTTAGAATATACATGTACAGGTGATTTACTGCGGCCTCAAGCTTCGATTGAGAGCGGTCTCAATGGGTCTCATCAACATGCTCCACCACGCCCGTCGCTCCCAATTACCATATGTACATATCTAAATTTATATCTGGCGCTGGCTGGCGGCTAGCATTACGTCCTCTAGCAAATAACTAAGATGCAAATGTATGTATACAGTTATATGCATGTGTCTCTATATATATACATATTGTATAACGAAATATATATTACGAACGATTTGGGTTGACACTATAGCCAAAGATAACTAAATATTTGAATAAACATATCATTAATTGATATTTAGATCACGTACTAATGGCTTGTTTAATGCAGCTGGCGCATAAATTCATGAAGATAGAGATCGAAACATATGTAATGTATATATGTAATGCAATATATATATACATACGTATAAATCTGTACAGACTTTTTAGCTACCATACAAACTGTAATGATTGATATTTAGATCATGTACCAAAGGCTACTACAAAAGAAGATGGCTATAAATCATTAACAATTTATATATAAATGCTAATCGGCAAATATATAGATATGTAAAGTTTTTCTGATTTACTTATGCATTAGCTTGCATGTATGAGTTTTTTTTAAATTTCTATCACACACTAGAAGCACGTACCCCAGTTTTTAGATCATGTTCTAATTGCTTGCCATTGCAGTTGGAATACAAAGTGAGGAAGGAATATATCAGAAAGCTGCCAACTTTTTGATGATTGAAAAGAGCTTGATAGACTGCTTGATACCCATTAATAGACCCATACATTTATAGTAAGCCAAACCCTGCCCAAATTGCGAGGAGTTGATAGAAACAAACAAGGTTTGCTACGACAAGAAAATAATAACATTTAATTGCGTGAATTATAAATATGAATTAAATTAATCAAATTTAATAATAATTTGCATTACACTTAAGTTATTACAGTTAAGTATGAGTAGTAAGTCAGTTATTGTTGTGTATATTTTAGCAAAACGAAAAAAAAAAAACAATTTTTGATGTAATTTAGGCCAATTGTGAATTCTATTTTCGACTTCTTTTTAGTAGGGATTTGTTGTTGTTGTTGCTGCTGCTGTTGTTGTGTATAGCTGGCCTGTGGATAGGTAGGATTACGAATAGCGGGTGCTCCCATCTCACTTGTGCGCAATGGGTATCAAGGTTTCGCCGGCAGTGAGCGCTGGCAGCGGCGCATCCACGGTCAGGACGCCATCCTTGCTCAGGGACGAGCGAATCGATTCGGGATTCACGCCCTTCGGCAACAGAAACTCGCGATTGTATTCCCTGTAGACGCTCTTTGTATCTGATTTCTCCTCGTGCTTGGCGTGCACCTGCAAGGGCAATGAACAGAAATTTAGAATCGATTAAAGATCATATATTATACATATATTCCTATTATATGCTATTCTATCTTCTTCTATCAGTTCTTATCATTTATCATACTTCCTTTGCTCTTTAAATGCAGCTCTTCTCAGAGCTTATACTTTGCTGTCATATAACATATATTATATATCATTCAATATGTTTCATACACCGTGTATCTTATATCACATATCATATCATATATATCATAAATCTGTTACCATATAATTTACTATCATCTACTTTCAAGTCCCATCATATACTATCATATGCAAGCCTTTCATAAATCACATATTATCTATCATACGTCATATAATGTGCATCATATACTTTCTATTCCATACCATATTTATTTTAACGCATTGCATATATATCGTCATATCTTATCAGATCATATTATATGATATCATCTAGTATGCTCCGGTTCCTACTTCTCTCAACTTAAATCGAAGTCATAGATAACTAGATACCACATAGTTTACATATACATATATGTATATATCTTATATATTTATGATCTTACCAGCAACTTCTGATCGACAGTTTTGACAACAATCTCCTCAGGTGCGTATTGGCTGACATCGAAGCGCAGCTTCAGCACTTTGTTATCGCCCTCATCCTGCAGATGACGAAAAAACAAAAAACTCATTATATATATTGAAATACTATATATGTATAGAACGAGAGATAACATACCTGTATCAAGGGCGAGCTGATGTCGGATACATAGTTCTGTTGCTTGGGCACTCGGGAAGGCAGGGCCGAGTTTGTTGTTGAGCTGCAAGTAAAATGTTCGCAATTCGCCATTAAAATATAGTCAAAATTGATGTCTGTACGATAAAGATCAATCCGATAGTTATGTACAACGGTTAGAAAGACCTTGAGCTAGTTTTTGTGGTTGTGGTGCGAAAAGTCTTGTGAAAAGTGCGTGTAAAGGCGTCCATGACGAGGGAATTACTGGGAATCTGTTTCTCGAAACGCTTCAAATCCAACTGAACTCGAACTGAGCCTTGCTCAGCCTCTCTTTCTGTTTCTGTCTCTGCATCTGTCTATACTCTGTCCTAACCTAACATATTTTATAAATAGCTCGGATTTCCGCTCGGTCGCAGAGTTTTATTTTAAGACTCTGTGCGAGCTGAAGAAGGGGAGCTGGCTCATGGGGTGGATTTAAGTATGGGGATAGGCATAGATATATATAAGGATAGGTATGTAGAGAGATGCATATCTTATATGCTATATATAGACATATGTGATTGAGGAGGAATATCTTCTCTGACTAACTTGAGTTCTCTGCTCTAAGAGATGTCTTCTACTTATATATTGGATTGCTAAATATATACCTGATCTTTATCGAAATAGGCGTATAACTAACTTCTATATATATTAGTAATCATCATTCAAATCTGATCAAATCAAATCTCTCATTGTCTTGCATCTTTAAATCAGTTCCTCAACTTGACTTTACTATACATATATATAGTATAAATATATATACTCTAGTACTTGAGCATAGCTACGTATATCTTTCTAGAACTCAAGTGTCTTCCGTTTGTTTTTTTCTCTGGCGAAACAATGGGCACAAAATGTTGGCAAAGCTGCCAAAAAATTTTTGATTTTACGGCCCAGAAAAAACAGAAAACTGAAAGAGACAGAGATAGCGGGATAGGGGCAGGTGCTATGGCATATATATGTATATGTATAAACACTTTTTAATAGTGCTGGAAAAGTTACGCAAGCCAAAGATCAAGCAAAAGTTGATTGAACTGTCTGCCGTTTGGCATGAGCTATAAAAACCAAGAAAAGAAACATAAATTTGAGAAACATCTGTCAAATTGTAGATCTATGTATATATATATATATATATAGAGTACAAACATACATATATACATACTATATTTATATATGCATTTAGTTTAGTTGTGTGAAATTTGTATTGAACCAAAAAATTGAAATTTCGAAAGCTTTTTGAAGTGACAACTTATGAAACTGTCTGTCAACAGTGTGCTAAAGTACATACTGAAAATAGTATTGTAATAAGTGTTTACCAACACATACATATGTATATGTACATATGTACATGTGTGTGTATTATTAACAATTTGAGTGTAAACAAAAACACAAAAGGAAAAAGAACAAATTTGTAGTCCATTTTTATCGTATAGAATACCTGGTTGTAGTTGTTGTTTTTTTAGTAGAGCTTTTGTTTCGTGAGGAAAGTTATTATAGTAAAGATAATAATTATATAGAGATATATATGTATGTATTTTAAAGCAGTTTTTTTTATTCCCAAGCAGCATGTAAAGGTTAAGGGAAGAGAGAAAATAGAGAAAAGATTGAGATTTATATATATATATTCATGTATTTGTATAATATAAGATAAAGCTTTTGTTCGCTTAATTATTGAACTGTACATTTCATAGGTGCAAAAAAAGGTAACAGACACACGCACACACACACACGCACACGCATACAAATCAAACTTGAACAAGGCAGACCAATGAACCGTAATTACCAGCAGCAATCAGACAGAGTGGAAGAGAGAGCGAGAGAGAGTTAGAGGAAAGACGAGCGCTGACCACGCATGCTATACAACACTAATACATACACACACACATGCTGTTGATAAGCGTGCCACTGGCTGGCAACGGCAAACGTGCCCACTGCCGCCGACCTTGCTGCCAACGTGCAACGGTTAAATGCAACCAATAAATAACTAAAAATACAGCCAAAGCACACACACACACACATACATACAGCAGCTGTGTCGCTGCCCTAAGTGACTAACCGTTAATTCTAACTTTCGGCTATTGGGGTTACATATGGAGGAAGTCCAAGCACCTGCCGGAACAGCAGTTGGCGCTTATTTGCCAAAGTCTACACACAGACAGCCACACAGCGCTCTTCTCTCACAGACACACACATATACACAGAAACTTGACGATGGCACACGCTCTTGCTCTCGCTCTCCCTCTCTCACTAACAGCGCTGATGATGTCATGCATATTTTTCGTTATTCGTTATTGTTATTGAATAAAAAAAAAGCTCTGCTCGTAGAAATTGAATAAAAAAGAGAAAGAGCAGCAACGGCAGCAACAGCAACAACAACAACAATGGCCAAGTATATCAAATGTCAGACGAGGCGACGCTGTCGTTAAGCTGAGTGCAGTTGACAGAGGAAAGCAACTTAACGAATGCTAATCGATAGCCAATTGCCGCTGATCGGCAGCGATTACAAGTGACATCGAGAGTCGCGGCTGCTTACGAAACATTTTGTTGTGCTAAAAATTTGCATGATATCATCTTTTGGCCATTTACTTATCATCGCCAGCATCATCACTTGCATCACACGGCCAAATAAATTGGCAGCAAACATACAAATTAACAAATAAATATATGTATGTACATATACACATGCACTGTACATGCACAGTGGTACATAATTATTTACACCCACGCAGTTGTGAGAAATTGCAAAAAAAAAAAAATGAAATTCAATTAGATTTTTTTGTTGTTTACAGTAGCAATTCGTATATGATATAATAAATTGAAATAGATTATATGTACATACATATGTATATATATGGCATTATGATTAACCACAAATAGAACGTAGTTCCATTTGCAGTCTACTGCACAGATCTCTCTTTATTTGCATAAACAAATGTGGCAATTGGTAACCCAAGCTCGACTATTTACTATATGTACATACAATAGACAGAGCAAATTGAACGATAAATCAAGCTGGAATAGCTGAATCTACATAGGATAGTTGAGCACTTGGGCAACGACAATTGCAATTTATTGTACAATGCAGTATAATAGAAAACTAAACAAAATCAATTAGTTGTGTTTTTGAATTGGCTCGTTGAAGCCAGATGACGATGACGTGATCAGTTATTTTTAAACAATTATATTTCATTTCATTTCGCAGCTGCGGATTAGCCACAGCCCTACGGCAGAGGGCCAATATTCGATATTGAGTCATCGCTGGGCCGCCCCATCGGCCCATCCTCCCATCTCTAGCACACTTGACGAACCTTCTGCGCGCTGCTAGTCGAACTCTGTTGCATTAACAGTGGGCTGGCTGCTAGAAACATAAACATAGTCTAATTTCCTTCGTTAATTGCAGTTTGGGGCCAAAACTTTAGTTTCGCACGCAATCGAACGGTTAAAGTTAACTGTCCACAAACTTTGGCTGCGAAAGTTGTTGCTGCTGCTGCGCATGCAAATGCATTGAGGGAAGACAACAAAGCAGCTACAACAACAAAAGCAAATCGGTTCGATTATGTCATTGCCCATGGCCGAAGCACTGAAAACCACTCGCGGCGAATGATTTTCGAATTCGCCCTCAAGTGGCGCCCACGCGACGCGCTGTCGCCGCAAGCAGATTGGAAAGGCCAGCGAGGCGCAACCGCGACGGCGACGTTGACGCTGACGTCGACATCGACGTTGGCGACGTCATTTTGCTCTTCTCTGAGTTATGCATACATATGTATGCATGTATGTATGTAGGTATGCGTGTGTGCCCGTGTGCGTGCTGTATTTAGTACATATTCTTTTTGTGTTTCAATCTTTAACGGCCGCCTTCACATTGTCTGTTTATTTAGTAAATATTTGACTTATATATTCACGTCGACATGTGCGTGTGTGTGTGTGTGTGCGTGTATCTGGCAACTATGCCAGAAAAAAATTCCGTTACGCCACATCTCATAAAGTGTGCTAAAATATGCTCATATTTGTTGTTGTTTTTAGCTCAAAATGCAACCATGGGTTACCGTTACAAAGCAGGGCTGCACTTGCAGCGAACAACAAATGGAAGAAATGTGTAAATATTTATAGCTGTCTTTCGTATGACCGAAAACAAAATTAATCGTGTAGAAAATAGACTCGAAAATTGTTTTTCCTTTTGGGCAAATTTCAAATTTTCAAATATTTCAAAAAAAAAAAGAAAGAAAATGATTTGTGCTCGCGACCAGACAAATGGAAAATCTATGTATATTTAGATGGGGCGAGCGAGGGAGGCAGGAGGCGGGGGCCCTGTGTGAAAAGCGAATGTGACTCATACCCCCGGCCAAAGAGAAGACGAAGAAGAAGAAAAAGCAAAGAAAATGTGTGCTCGAGTATCTGGGGCAAGCTTTTGGTACGTAATCCAGCTGATGATGGTCAGCTAAGGCTATTTATAATTTTAGAACATGTTCGGGATATCCTAAACAAAATCATCGAAATCTATTGTTGAGTATCGTTTTCATTATCTGGCATATTTTATTAGTTTCTGTCTAAACATTTCGCTAATACGAATATATTTTCGGTTATGTTTTAAGTCTTTTCTTAAAATTGAAAATTCCCTTGGGATTTGCTTCACAGTTACAGTTACAGTTATTTTGCAGCTGGTCGTTAAATTCTTGATTCTGATAAGAAACTATCAGCCATAACATGACCCTTATCTAGATAAACATTTCTAGTTAGCCTGATCGCAAGCAAAGTTAACAAGATACAAACACACAGAAACACACACACACATGCATACATACACACACATACACATTCATGCATACATTCTTATATTCCAATTGGACATAGTGCTTACCTGGTTGATTCGAAGAAATTGGCCTCGCGGTTCATCAGCTCGTGACGGAACTTGGCCATCTCCTCCTCCATTTTGCGCATCTCGGAATCGAAGCGTTCGCGTATGCTGCTGAATTCCGTATCGATAACGCTGAAGTCGCCCAATTTGATGGGAATATTTCTCTTATTAGCCTCGGCCATTTTTGTTTGTTTGTTTCTGTGTGTGTGTGTGTTAGATAGAACTAAAGAACTTCTTGCGTGCGGCGCTGCTGCTGCTTCTTCTTCTCTTTGCTTCGGTTTGTTTTCACGCGCACCGCTCTTTTCTTATTGGACGTGTGGTCAGCTTGTGCTCAAGTGTGCGTATTTATATATGTATGTATATTCACTTTCTAATCAGAACCCAAAAAAATCACAATATGTATATGTATTCTTTTAACTGTGCTTGTATTTATGTATGTGTTTGTATGTGTGCTGATTGACTCGTGTCGCACAATTCAACGCGTTTCAAAGTTTTCTGTTTGACTGTTTTGCATTTTCGGTGTGTTGACGCTTTTATAGCGCGGCGCCACACAGCGGCCGCAACCACACAGAGAACACAACGCAAAAGTGAGAGAGAGAGAAAGAGAGAGCAAGTTTACCACAAAATTAAGCCAACATGGCAGCGAGTTCACCCACACACTGAAACGACCCGCTCTCTTCATCTTGCGTGCTCGCTCTCTCACGCGCCGGCAAGAAACAAGTGAATGGACTAAAACGTGCGAGCGTGAATGGATTTACACATGAGAGTGTGCATGTGAGTGTGTGTGTGTGAGTGCGATACAAAGCATTTTCGAAGTTTTACTCTCACGAGTGCCCTACCCTCAATTGCCTTACGATTTAGTCATGCACTTTGCAAATGAATAACAATTAAAGGTATCAAAAATAAAAACATATATTTGTTATGTATATAAAATATAATTTAAATCGAATAAATTTGAATTGAGAATGAAAAATGTTATGTTAATCTAAATATTCTAAGTTAATTTATTATATATTCTTTACAAAGTAAGGGTATGCATCAGTCGCATAGCGCAACTAAAATCTTATTAGATAAAGTGCTGGAGCAGACAGGACTTTTTTTGACTTGCTTCTCCTTTAAATGCAATTTCGAATGTGCATACGTATGTGTGTATCTACATATGTATTCAGTATATAACCAGCATTTAAGTATATACAATAATTGTTTACTTTGTCATTTGTGCTCATGTTAAACATTAAATGTTTTTCAATTATCTAGGTAATTGTAAATATGAAAAATTTATGAATATGCATTCCAAAATAAATATACTGAAAATCAAATTACTGCATGATGCTAAAAATAGACAATAACACAGTTATGAGGCTGCAGTCGCTGCCTCGGTTAGTTTGTTTTCTCTTTTTGCACATTGATCACAGATTGTGGGGGTGGTGGAAGTGTAACCGGTAACGGCAATGCTAACTGGTTTCGAAGCTTAATGGACGCTTTGCCCGTTTTAGGGCAGAGAACGACACATTTTCAAGCCACTTTGTAACTTAAGCAAAGTGTTCTAGAAACTTACGAGTATGTGTGTGCCTGTGTGTGTCTGTGTCGATGAGAGTGTGAGCACGTGGGCGGCATCGTTGGCGACATTAAATTCGATTTGTTTGTAAACAAATGGGAAGCGCGATGAGTAATCGATGTTATTGAAGCGACAGACAGCAGCGATATCCTTTTACGGTCTGGCAACGCTGTGAAGCAGTCATCGGCCCTAGCGATTAAATGTGATTATTAATTAAAAAATGTATTCCAGCCGTTGTCACGACATCAAAAATATGTTGATAATAAAATAAATTCAATCATGAATTACAAAAATAAAATCACAATCATCGTGGTAGCGCCCACATGGCCGTTAATACCGCTGTCCAAACAATAAACTCATTTTCATCGAAATTTTGCGACCTTGAAGTCGACAAAGATCTCGATCCCAAAATCAGCCAAGATTATATATGTATGTATATAGACACAAATACATATATTGTCTGTGCATTTGCAATATGCGACTAAACATTGAAATTAAGAAAAACACACATTTTTCGTCGAGAATGTTCATCATCAGCCCCTCTAGCTATAGATTTTCTCTTATATAGATTTATGAAGATGCTTATGTACAGTGAACACACGCTCAAGCACACGTTTGGCAGAGGGAATACTAGAAAATATTGTAAGAATGCAATAAATGATTTGAACTTATTTTTGTTGAATTTTTCATTGGAATTTCTACTGTACCCTCTCCCTATACTTATATATATGTATATATCTGCATATATGCCTGCATATGTCATGCGAATCAATCAAAATTCGCCAGCGATGATTTAGCATGGAATTTTTAGCTGATGTATAATACGCCAATTACTCAACTAAGGCAAATAGATCTTTGTGCGTGGGCGTCAACGCTTGACGACAGCGTTCGAAATGCCAAGACTAAAAGTGTTTCTCGAGACTAATAATATATATAAGTAGATGTATGTATGTATATAAATATTTATTGTTGTTGGCATATTTTGTGCGTTGTCATAAAGTTCGAAACATTCTTTGAAAACTTTTTGATATAGTAAAAAAAACGAAAATAAAAACTAAATATGCATAAAATTGTGGGCGCTCTTTGAGACGTGGGCAGTGGGCCCACATCAAACCGCTATGATACTTAGTATATCCATTCATAATAATATAGATAAAACTATGAATCATAAAATCTATATATTTCGATCGGAATGTTCTTGAAGACAATTTTTTGTTTACATTTTTGTATGAGCAAAGGCATTGGAATTAGTATAAACTGATTTATATGAAATTCATTTCATAAAACTTGTCTATTTTTGTGAGTAATTTTATGCAATTAAAAATGTTTTTCAATATATTTTTATTTTAGGTTATCTTAAATCAAATTCAAATTTGGCGCCAAAACAGTGAAAAATGACTTCCTGACTGGTCACCCTGGTTCAAGTACAAGTGCTGTATAGCACGCAAATAAGATATCGATTAAATGAAAACAGCGTTGCCAGAGCGTAAAACTAGCAAATTGTACAGCACTCATAGATTGCCAACGTGCGTGTGTGTATGTATGTGTTTGCATATTAAAAGCAAAACGGAATATAAACAATTGAAATAAATTGAATAAAAAACTCCAACAATTCTAAGCAACCCAGTGTAGTCAATAACAAAAACAACATCAGCCATAATGAATGCGTACTACACAATGTACTCGGGCGACAACTACGACGACGAGTCAATTGGCGACGAACGCAGCGAAGAAGGTAAGCAAAACTGAAGTGAAAATGCCAAAAGCTGTCGAGGGAAATGCACGGCAGTCGCATGGCAGTCGACGATCAATCATGAAACGATTCACAATTCCAGATACCGACGATGCAAGCGAAACAGAGTTTCGCTGTCCGCACCGCTATGGCGGCACCAACGGCAATTCCTCCTCTAACAACAACAACAACAATAACAGCAACAATGGCAGCAACAGCAACAACAACAACAATAGCAACAGCAACAATAACTTCATACTAAACAGCAACAACAACAACATTGGCAGCAATAGCGAGCTGAAAGAACAGTACGTGACTTAAATGTTTATAGAACTGAGGCGTGATCTATATATTTTATATATATTTATGGCTTAGCTGTATCTGAATCTTAACTCCTTCTGCTTCCACAGAATGTATCAGCACAAACTAGTCAATCTGCACAAGCAACTGGACGAGCTGAACCAGCACTTGCATCCCGAGTACGTGAAGCGTCTGCGCAAGCTGGACAATCAGCTGAAGGAGCGGCGGCGTCTCAATGAGATCTACAAGGATTACATGCGCGAATGCGTCGATCGTGACTATATATTGGAGAAGAATGCAGCGCAGAAGGAATACGACGAGAAGATGATGGATCTCAAGGACAATCTCATAGCCGACTTCGAGGATCGCAAGCGTCAGATTGAGAACGAGCGATATAGCCTGGAGTTGACCAACGATTCGATGGAGATTAAGACGACGGTCACACGCAAGCTGCGACGGCGACCCAACGAACCGCTGCCGGTGATCGAGAAGCGCCGCAAACCGGCGACGGGCCAGCTGCTGGTCTACCTACTGGACGACAAGGAAATCGAATCCGATCTTAAGCTAATACAGCGCGGCAAACCGATGGTGCTGCAGCAGAACGGCTTGGGCTCCTACACGAACGCCCAGCAGCAGCAGCACCAACAACAACAGCAGCAGCATCACCAACAGCAGCAGCAGGCCACACACGGCCTGCTCTCGGACGCCAACAGCTATGTGGAGACGCGCATCGAGGACAACAAGCTGCTCTACGAGCGCCGCTGGTTCTGTCGCGGCCAGCAGATCTACGTCGAGGGCAAGGACACTAACAAATTTGCGGCCACCATCACGGCCATCGGCAACGAGGTGGTAAGTAAAACAGAGAACTATACGATATGGATCATGAGGTCATGGATCTCATATGGATATGGATCTGTCTATATCTATGCAAGCCTGTGCCTATCTATTGGCATATATACACATAGCTTCAAACTTATAGAGCTCTAGCTATATATATATATAGTTCCATCTCCAAGCATATCCTTCACACATCCATATGCTCATCTCTCTCTCTCTCTCTTTCTTGCTCTCCTTCTCTTTCAGATCTGGGTCAAGCGCTCCAACGAGAGCAAGTTCAAGATCAACATGTCCCATTTGGCCAAGGGCAAAATCGTCATAAAGCGCCGATAGCCCAAGAAGAGGAAAGCCAACTAAATCATAAACCAATTTTAAGTTTACATTTAACATTCAGACAAACTTATGGAAACATTGCAAACAATTGAAACAAACACACACATTTCTGTATATACATAATATATATATATATATATATATATATATATATGTAATTAGTTTTAATTGTAAAGTGTGAAACATGTTTTAATTTCGCCTCGCAGCTGAGCTGTTCCAAGCCACATTAGTCATCTTGGCTAGCCTCCCACTCATTAGTCATCAGACATCAGTCATTGTTAGCTGTAATCTGATTTGCAAATTGCATGTTGCCTTCTCCTCCACCTGAGCTGGCCCTTGGTTCGTCTTGCCCATAATCGGAGAGTTTTCCGAGCTCCGTTTCACTTTGTTTAATTGCAAATTTTATTTATTTTCTATGCGACTTCGATTTCCTGTTGAGCAGTTGGCGCCAGGTGCGCAGCGAGACGTCCTTCCCTTGACATTCACAACTTGAAGGGAATCTGGAATGGAGATACTTTAGGTTCCTGAAGAGTAAATAGTATATAGACTTTCGCTGATTATGGAGTATCAATAGCATCGATCTAGAAAAGGGTTTTTTAAATAGGAAAAATATACATATAAATCAATTCTGTTATGCATATTATATCTTACGAGAGCTGCTTAGAGCGTCGTAACTAATGTAACTTAAACTGACTAATGACTAATGAGCGACTCATTAGCCGTGCTCAATGAATTAGAGAATTCAACTATTAAGAACTGCTGTTGTCAGAGGGTTTGACGTGGAGTTGCAGTTATATCCTTTAGCTCCCATAGCCATAGCTCTCTACTCTGTGGAAAGGAAAGGGGCAGTAAAGCCTCACTAAAGGCTTTCTCCTACTACTATCTGCCGTGCCTTGATATGCCTTTTTTAGCTCTTACATGACAGCTGAGGTCTTAGCCAGGTTCTACTCTGCCTTCCATTAAACTTACATGTAGCAAACTTGACCTTTCCCATATTGAACATCTCGTATCTCCAAAGACATTTTCTTTACGCTTCTCTGATCCCTTTGAATCAGACTGATATTGATGATCTCTTCTTTAAGCAGCTCTATTCACTCTGCTGCTATATCTTTAAACTATATATGATTATAATCCTATGATTTCTTATGTTGCTTTCTTTGATATAGTAGCTTGATGGGCTGTCTACAAGTCAAGAATCGTGGCACGATACTATTTCTTGGCTAGACTCCACTAAGCATAGCTACAGATTTGAGCTATTGCTGATATATGGCTTTTCTTTATAGCTAGATATATGCTAAGCTTTACTTTATATGATATATGCTTCATATATAATGGAAATATACAACTCTCTCATTACTCTTATGGATAACGATAGATATGATAGCTAAATATATATTTTCAGTAATGGATCACGATCCAGCTGACTTCAGACATATATATGTATATCGTTTTCCTCCAACTAGCTGCACATGGCTATAATGAATTCAGCTGTATATCAGTATAAACAGCTCTTGGCAACAATATATTCTGACGTGCGCTTCAAGCCAGAGCCAATCGACACAGACATGGCCACAGCCCCGTCGTCGCCCTTAGCGAGCGAGCACTGTCGTAAGCGAATCGCCGCCCAAAAAGCGCGCGTTAACCGAACTTGAGAGAAAAAAAGACGAATTTGGAGATATTTCTAGTTTCACTTTGCGCTTGCTTTATAATTATTTTTTGTCATCATCTTGCATTGCTGCAATTTGCTTCTGCTTCATAATACAAAACATACACACAGATTTATATATTGTTTTCCATTTCATGATGTTGTTGTTGTTGTTGTTGGAATTGGCTTTAGACTTATTTGAATAGAAAAAAAACGTGACCGTGTTTAGTTGCGTGAGCCGCGTCCGAAGCCGCCGCGGAACTCAACCTCACCGGCGCCGGGTCCAACGTCTCCCTTCTTGTCGACGCCGCTGCCGCCAGGGGCGCGTCTGTAGGCGGAACGATCCTCGCCGGTCTTGGAGGCGTCGGCCGGGCCGCGTGGACCGCCGGCAGCGGGACGCGGACGCAACGGCTCGGAGCGTGTTGGCCTCTTCAGGGTGGAGGGCACGATTTCGGGTGGCAAGTGCAGATAGGTGCGCAGCTCCTCAATGCCCTCGTTGGTCAGATACCAATAGTAGTGCCTCCAGGCGAACTGTTCCTTGACCAATCCACGGGAGTGCAGTGATTGCAAAGCCTTGATCACATGCAAGTTGGGAATTGATTCCAGTTCAGGATGCTTCTGTGCATGGAAATCCTTTTTGGCCACAATGACGCCCTCTTTGAAGAGGTACTCATAAATGGCGACACGATGAGCCTTTGGCATGAACATGCTGCACACACCGAAAACAAAAAGATAAAAAAAAGTATAAACATATTAGAATCTGTGTTATTGTTGTTGTTCTTGTTTATGGTATTCTTTGTTGTCAAATAATTGGCAAACTGCAATAAATATGCACACAACACGTATATTGGCAGCCGTTGCGTTTCACAGCGCATTCAATTCAATTTCATTTAATTAAACACTTTTGCGGATTTGCAATTATTTGGCAGATTTCGTTTTATAAATTTCACGTACTTTGCGTCTTCTATGGAGCAGAGACCGGAAAGAAAGGAAAAGCGAGTTGACAGCTGTCAGCTCTCATATTCTTCTTCATAGCCGCAAATACACAGAGCTGCACAGTGCTTAAACATGTGAATGGCAAAGCAGTCAGAGTTGCATGTCGATCAATTTGTCTAAATCTATTGAAATCTGTAGAAAAATAGGCATTTGCAAAGCAAATCTTTTGTTAGTAATTTTATTTAAAATTAAACTATAACTTTGTAAGCAGTTTGGGAAGCTTTGGCACCAATTAATTGTTATTTAATGATGACGTCACAATTGACTAATATTTGTTGCGCATGTTGGCGGCTGCGCTTGTTGACTGTTTATATTACAATATAATACTTCTTTCAATACTTTATTTTATATTTTTAGTGAACTTATCTATTTTGTCAATATAAATATTTAAAATATATATATATAGCTCTTGTATGCCATATAAAATTATGAACAAATAAGTTGGCGCGCATTTCAAATTATTGATGTGAACACAGAGCAGCTCTAAAATCGATTAATGAAATCTATCGTAGTTTAACTTTATTCACAATAGTCTGTAAAACTTATCGCAAATGGCGTTTGGCGCCATCATTTCAAAAGCATATTGAATATTTAGAGCACACAAATGCCAGATAAAAAGATAATAAAATAACCTCTATGTAATAAAATGGCAAAGCAATTATTTATAATATAAATGAGTCAATAACATATAAATATTATATAATCTAAAGGTCAAAGCAACTGTTCTATAATTAATTTAATCTTATTCAAAATCGTTAGTCAGGAATGTGGAATAATTGAGATAAACACACTCAACCATGAGATTTTATATAATCTTATCAGATTATATCACGTGAAATTGATTTTAGAAAGCACATGAATTACTCTTAAAACCAATTTCACGTGGTAAATGATAAGATTGTAGAACATCTGACCGTTAGATGTGTTTGTGCATACATATCTCAAGAATCCATGTTTGTTTGTTAACAATATTATTCAGTTACTCACTCCCACGTGACTCATCATTGCGGAAAATGTATATATTATCTGCGGATTTGTTAGCTGGAATTGTTTTTGTTCTCTTACAGTATCAAATTTCAAGAGAAGCAGCCGACTTAAATCGATTAGATTGAGTGCGATCAGGTGCGAGAGTACTTTACTAACTACTAACTGAATAACTGAATTTTTATAATATGTAGATTTATTTTGCAGTTATGGGTAGGTAAGGCAATATATTGCTTGTTGATCTTTTGATTTGTGTTGGATTTCGATTGAAATGTTTTGACACAATTATTGATATTTCATAAAATCCAGACCGTGTTTCCAGTGTGGGATAAGATAAGAGCTAGACGCGACTTTACAATCTAGATCTTAATCGGTTAAGCGTGAATAATGGATTTTGACCCCGAGCATATGCCCTTAAGAAAAACCTACAGTCATGGTAACACGCTTTTAACTATCTTGGCTTTGTTGGCTGATCGTTAGTCTGCTAAGACGGGCCAATCAACTTGTCCTTATAATAATGATGCAAGCTCTTTTTCAGTTGGTTAGTCTAAGAAGCAGTCGGTCAATCAATCATACAGTCCATCAGTCAGGTGGTCCATCAATCAGTCATGCTATTGTTCAGTTCGCTCAATCAATCAGTCTGGCAGTCTTTCAATTAGTCAATCGTTCTGTCAATCAGTCATACATACATCAGTCAGACAACCATATATCAACCATATATACATCCATTAGTCAATCAATCTGCCTATCAATCATACAAACAGTTACTCAATCAAATGATTGACCAATCAGCTGTCAGCACGAAAGTCCATTAATCAATCAGAGTGTCAAACAATGAGTTATTAAGTTAGGCAATCAGTCAAGCAGTTCAAGCAGTCACACAGTCCATCATTTGGATATCACTCAAGCAGCTGCGAAGCTAATAGATAGAATATATCTATACACACCGTTCTATATATATATATTTTCCCCTATCTATGACAATAGCCTTTTCAATTAGTAAATGAGTCGATACTATCAAGATATTGTTATTATTTTGCCCCAGGGAATCACTAATAGATACTTCACATCGGCCATATAATGAGATCCCCATCGAGTATTGCCACTGCTATGACTAAGAGAATACCCCTGGCTCACGCGCTGCCATCATAGTGACTCGACGATAAAGGCGCTTGCCGACACCCACCGACGATCCACGATCCACGATCCACCGCGGTGTCTGTCGTTGTGCTCTAATCAATGGTCAGTTGTTGATTAAGTTCAGGCGAATAATTTAAGGCAGATCGCTGGGGCTTATCAGCCGGGTATAAAAGGTACCGCTGCGGATAGCCAGGCGATTAGAGACACCTGCCCCAGACAGCGAGCATGTTGGGCCTACAATTTTACTTTCTTGTGCTGTGCGGCTCGGCCATGGCCTTGGGCCCGGCCAGCAGCGGCGAGACGTTGGATGTTGCAGACCATCGGCGTTTGCTGGAGCTGCGCCACCTGGCGGTCGAGTTTATTGACTACTACAGCAATATAACGATCAGAGATGTACAGTCGCCGGCCGCAGAGCTGCCCAATCAACAGGATGTGCAGTGTATGACGGAGATCGCCATGCTCAGCCAGGGCATCAAGGCTGGCAGCCTGTGGGCGCTGAAGAGTAAGTGAGGTTAGGCTGAAGCCAAGCAGTTCTAACTGTAACTCACTCTCGCTCTCTCTCGGCAGTGATCGACTCCTGGGGTCGCTTGCCAGCGGGCATACTTCAAGGCAACCTCAAGGATCTGGGCAACTTCGATGAGTGCCTCAGGATAGACCAGCCCATGGCGAATACGGATCACAGTCTGCGCGGCAAGTACTGCATGGCCAAGCTAGCGCCGGGCAGTGGGGCGGGCGGCAGCACCGGCATGCTGGGCTCAATGAGCATTCAGACGGCCATTTGCCTTCCCGCCTCCTGCACGGCGCAGCACATGGATCTGCTGCTGAGGCAGCTCTTCCAGCAGCTGCTCCATCAGAACACCGGAATGGAGCTGATCAAGGCGGGCAACTGCCAGACGGCGGAGCGGGAGCCACTCGATGGCCTGGCCATATTTACCATGTAAGTGCAGAACTATGATGCAGTGCGTCCGATTGTTGCATTATCCACAATGCTCGTGTCTTTCAGCGTGCTCTTGGGCATCTTCGTGGTCGCCATGGTACTGGCCACCTGCTGGGATTACTTTCTGTGTCCGGATCAGAGTGAGTATCCAAAGTATATATATAGCGGAAATATAGACTCAATGTTACGCATTCCTTCACTCCTTCAGGTCGGCTGCCTGCCTTGGTCAAGGTCTTCTCGGCACGTGCTAATTCGCGCTCGCTCTTCCGCTTCACGGACAGCAAAACGAATCCAAATGTCATCGACTGTCTGCACGGCATTCGCTGCTTATCTCTCGTCTGGGTTGTCTACGGCCATGACTGTGTCATCCACGCCGCGGGCCCCAATATCAATATGGTCGATGTCGGTCCGGTAAGTCGCCGCTAATTTATTTCTTAGTGAGTTAACTGTACTTATCAGTGGCTATCTTACAGTGGTATCAATCGGCCTATAGCATGTTCATCTTCCACGCCCTGTTCTCTGTGGATACCTTCTTCTTTCTGAGTGGTTTGCTGGTGGTTATGATTGCGCTGCGCACCATGGAAAGGTAATTGACTTACATAACCTCACTTATAGCCAAACTTAACCTCACTCAAGCTAACCTAATCTCACATTGTCTTATAAATTCGTTTGCTTGATTATCCTTCCATTTTACTGTAGTATCTGCCACTTCTTGACTGCTTGATCGAAGACATAACCTCAAATCATTGCACCTAACCTCATTTCAGCTTGCCTAAGCTAGCCTCATTTGCCTAAACTCAATTCATTCGCAACTAACTCAGCCCGTTTGCCTTTGCCTGACCCTAATCTAAGCTCAGCTCCTTCATTAATCAACCCTAACCTCACTTTCCTCTTTTCTCAGATCTAAAGGCAAGCTTAATGTTCCACTGATGTATCTGCACCGCTATTTGCGCCTCACGCCAGTCCTCGCCGTGGCCATACTCTTCTACATGCGCATTCTGCCCATCCTGGGCACGGGTCCACTGCACGACGGAATCATCAGGCAGGTGAACCAAGAGTGCGAACAGAACTGGTTCCTGACATTGCTCTACGTCCAGAACTATGCGACTGTCGATCTAGTAAGTAATCAAACTATATATGTATGTATATGGAGCTAACTTAGAGCTCTGTTTTTCGTAGTGCTTGGCTCATTCCTGGTATCTGGGCGTCGACATGCAGCTCTATGTCATCTCGCCAATTCTGCTCTTCGCGCTCTACAAATGGGGCAAGAAGGGAGTCGCTGGCATCGTGGTATTCATGCTGCTGTTGGCCGCTTGCCTCTTCAGCATGATGGTTATCAAAGAGTATTCTCTGTAAGTAACTAGTTTAGTAGGTTACCTTTCTTCTATCCTATCCTATAGCTTAGCCCCCTAGGGTTAGGCTTCACTTTTTAACACATTTAATTTTAATTTTTTTTTATTCAATTTCCTTACAGAAATAGCTTCAACATGTATAAGATCTACTTCTCCACCCACACGCGCGCCTCGCCCTGGCTGATTGGCTTCCTGTTTGGCTACTTTCTGCACGTGAATCGCAGCAAGAGCTTCAAGCTAAGTCGCCCAGCTGTCTGGCTGGGTTGGATAGTTTGCCTGGGCCTCATCTTCACCTGCCTGTTCGCCGTCTATCCCTACCAGGCGAAGGTCATACCGCTGCCCATTTTGAATGAGGCGTTCTATGTGACGCTCACGCGCATCGCCTGGCCCCTGGCCCTGGTCTGGGTGGTGTTCGCCTGCAAGTATGGCTATGGCGGCATGGCCAACAGCTTCCTCTCCTCCCCCCTCTGGCAGCCCCTGTCGAAGCTCTCCTATTCCACCTACATCTGGCATCTGTTCATTGAGGTCCACAATCTGAGCATCACACGCACCGGCACCTACTTCAGCGACTATCAAATGGTTAGTATACATATATACTAACTACCTTATATCTATATATATATATATTTATGTATATATCTTTCTCTTTCTAGATGCTGCGCTTCTGGCATGACTTTGGCTTTACGGTGCTGATGTCCTATGCCATGTACATCTTGTTTGAGGCGCCATTTGCCGGGCTGGAGATGCTGATGCTGCCCGGTCGTCGCGCCAGTCCAAAGCCAGTGGCTTCTCCAGCTCCTAAGATTACGATTGCTCATCTGGAGCCGCCGCTCGCGGAGATTGCGCCTGAACTGGAGCAGAAAACACTTCCGATTAGTTAGGCATTTCTATTATATATATATATCTATATATATTTGTATATTATTTATACAAAATTTGTGATACTTAAATATTTATTAACTTTTTTTTTTTAACTGAACCAGTTCACGGTTGCTGAACTGGAATGTGAACTAGATGCATATAAAAATATATTTAAGAAAAACATAAATAAAATAAAAAATTTTTATATCAAATACAAAATTTTTTATCTATATTTTAAATGAACAAAAAAAATATGAAAAAAATAAAAAAAAATAAATATCTTAAATAAATTTAAATTTTAAATATATGTGGTTCGATATGATCCTAAATTTGCATAGCTCTATAGTCGCGCTATTGATTCGATGAGGACAGCAGGCTGAAAAGTCTATTGCTCTTTCACGTGTTCCATTACGGAACCGTATATACGGAATACCGCTAGCCGGAGACCTACATACACTTCCGATAACGTTTAGTCAGCCTTTCGTCGACACGTCAAATTGATTTCCAGCCATCGCTGAGCCGCTAAGGATAGCCCCCAAATAATCTTTGAATGGAATTTTAAATAATATTGCTAAGTATGAGAGCTATAGCTCTACTGGTTCGACATACGATATCAAAAGCGTGAGAATTACGGCCTATGGCCTACGGCTTGCCATACTCTAGGTATACGACTGCTCATATTGGTATATGAAAAGTCGTATACCCTGACGAAAGCCTACAAAAGATTTGGGGATTGGATTAAAGAGAGGTTTATACGTTCCTTTAGCGATATATAGAGTAATTTCGGAGCAACTACGTATAGTACCTAAATCATATGTCTACTTAATTTATCATTTTATACTCTCACTCATGCCTAGAGTACCCTCGGGAAGGGTATTTGTATAGCTGTGTAAGCTAATGCTACCTTTATTGATAAGCATTTTTTCTTATTGGGTGCAGATAATGTCATAAATAAAAAATAATCACGTTTCGTGTGAATTGAGCGATCAGGTGCAGTAAGTAGCCAAGAGCCTTATCAAATGAGTCGTTAACTATCCAATAATCGGCAATCACAACTATGATTAATACCGATCGAGACCTTAGACGTTGAAGGCTGCCAGCAAGGCCATCGCTGACCCACTTGAGAGTGGGTGATCCAATGAGCAAGTTCAGGGCACATGGATTGCCACCTGGAACTATAATCTATGATAATTAATTATTATCCTCAGTTAGCGAACTAGTTCCCTTACTTGACTCGAAAAAGTAAAAGTAAATGTAGGTCATGACAAGGCAGAGAAATGCTCTGACTGAGCTTTGGCTCAACTGTGGCTCAACTGTTTTGGCTCTGCTTCAGATCTAGGCCAAGTGGTTCTGACCTCTGGCTCTGCTTTGGCTCTGCCAATGGCTCAACTGTGGCAGTTGTTGGTCATTTGCTCTATAGTCTTGTGACACGAGAATTTTATATATTCAGATATTTATTTACTACTTAAAAATAAATTTAATATATATAGATCAAATTTATGAGATTGCAGTTGGAGGTGGCGGAGCTTCCACATCATTAGCCAGCGGTGGCACAGCCGACCTCTCGCTGAACTGATTGTTCTTGACTGACTCGGACTCTTCACTTGGCTTGGGCTCTACCTCAGTCACTACTTTAGGACTGGGTCTGCGAGCGGGCAGAAGTAGGCCTTCTAAACCACCCAGTGGTGCCTCGACGATGGTGTACATCAGGTAGGCAATGAGCAGAGTAAAGCCAAAGTCCTCCCAGAATTTTAGCATCTACAAAGAGAAGAAGAAATCTTACTATAAGAAGAAAGAGCTGAGAGAAGAGAAGCTGATGCTACCCACCATTTCGTAGTTGGAGAAGAAAGTATTCGTCTGATAACGTCTGGCATTGATTTCTTCGATGAACATATGCCAAATGTAGGCGGAATAGGAGAGCTTCGAGAGCGGCTGCCACAGTGGCGAGGAGAGGAAGCTGTTGGCCATGCCGCCATATCCTTGCATGCAGGCAAACACCACCCAGCAGAGTCCGATGGGCCAGCCGATGCGCGTCAGGGAATAGTAGAGTGAATCGGACAATGTCGACAGATCTTTTCCAGTCCACTCAACATACGGCAGCAATGAGAACTCACAGGCAAAGAATATGGCCAGCGCTATAAGCCAGCCCGACCAGACCATCAGACGATTCAGCTTGAAACTTTTGCCACGATTCGCGTGAAGGAAATAGCCAAAGACGGCGCCAACTAGCCAAGGAGTTGCGTGCAGATGGGTGTAGAAATAGAGCAGGCGTTGTGAATCATCACGATTTCTATACATTTAATAGGAGAAAATAGCATTAAAGGTAAATTAAGTTTAAGCTTTGGTTTCAATAAGCAACTTAATTAAAGTTATAATAAGGTTAGTAAGAAAAACCACTTACTTCGTAAACTGGGAATGCTTATTGACCATCATGGTAGTAAAGAGCCAGACGGTTAACAGCACGATAAGAACCACAGCTGCAATGGCCGCCTTCTTGCCCCACTTGTAGAGGGCGAAGAGTAATATGGGTGAGAGAATATACATCTGCATATCGACGCTGAGATACCAGGTATGACCCAAGCACTAAAGAAATGCAAGAAAATACAAGTGAGTTTGACATGAATGTTAAGTTTAGCAGCTACTTACAATATCCTTGGTTGCATAGTTCTGCACAAAGAGCAAAGTCCAGAACCAAGTACTTTTACATTTCACAGTGTCTTCGAATCCTTGATAGGCCAGAGGAGCATCCACCATGCGAGGCATCAATTTCATGTAGACCAAAATGGCCATGGCTATCATAGGAGTGAGACGCAGATAGCGATGAAGATACATCAATGGGACATTCAGCTTGCCCTTGGATCTGAAACGAATACTTTTGATTTGAGAGAAGAGGTTCTCCTTAGAGTATCTCAGACTTACCTCTCCATAGCACGCAGTGCAACCATAACGACGAGTAATCCACTTAAGAAGAAGAAGGAATCCACGGAGAAGAATGCTTCAAGTATAAGTTGAGCAAAGGGTCTTTCAGCCCACTAGAAAATCAGGCAGAATTAACTTAGTCAACGTCCAGTGGAAGGTGAAAAGATATTTTAAGTAGACTTACTCGATACAAGCTTGTTCCATTAATATTGGGCCCACCCACGCTGAGCATGTACTCATGTCCGAAGATCACCCAAATGAGAGACATACAACGTATTCCATGGAGACATTCGATTACATTCGGATTTGACTTCGGCGGGGTAATGCGGAAGAGGGAGCGGGACGTCGCACGGATCGAGAAGACTCTGATCAAAGCAGGCAATTTAGCTACAAATGAAAAGTTTAAGACTTAATGGACTAGGGCAGAGATAAAGGTAAGATCACCTTGGTCCGAGCAGAGGAAATAATCGTATAAGGTAGCCAGAAGAGCCAATGCAGCAAATATCGATAGGAGAACACTGTTGAAGGAGGAGGAGAAGGAGTTATTGAAGTCGAAGATAGGATTTTATTTCACTTACATAGTCAATATAGCAATGCCATCCAGAGGTTCTCGTTCGCTGGTCTGACAGCTGTTTTCGTTCACCAACTCCGTTGAGCTACTCAATCCAATCAACTGTTGAATGACCTTACCAAGAAATAGGTCCATGTGTGCTGCCGAACAGCTGGAGGGAAAACAAATGGCTATCCTTAGGGGTCTGTTCACAGGGATACCAAGCAATTTCAGAAGGGGTATCTCGGCAAAGCAGTATTTTCCCTTGATCGAATGGCCGGTGCTCACTTCCTTGTTGATCTTAATGCACTCTCCGTAGTTGCCCATATCCAAGAAGTTCGCATAGAGAATGCCCGATGGTATAGAGCCCCAGGAATCGATCACTATTAGAAGAAAGTAAAATGTCATATATATATCATACTTTGATCCTTCCCCAACTAATTCTAACATACTCTTCAAGGACCACAGCTTGCCCGACGTGAGATCGCTCATCCATCGGCTCATATCGGCCATGCACTGCAGATCGTCTTTGTTGGGTAGTCGAGAGTTGAGTGAAAGGACATCCGTGTCCTTCACTGATATATTTTGAAAGTATTGTGTGAACTCGAGGCCAAGTGATTGCAGCTTTCGAATCAGCTGATATTCCTTGGGATCCATTTGGTAGTTCACAGGGTGTTCCATATTTACACCCAAGGCGTTGATCATGGTGACCAGCCCACAGAGGAGGGACAAACAGGTTGCGACTGCTTTGACCATTGTGTGATTTGTGTTTACTGCTTGCTGTGTGCGGCTTTTATATGTGGTCTGCCCACACCGGAGCTATGAATGTCTGAAGATAAGCGAGACCTTTATCATAGCTAAGTGGTTCCCGACTAATCTGTAAAATAATGCTACAAGAGTTTCAGGAATTACTAGGGACATCAAGATTTCTGTTTAAAGTAATTGCTAAACACAAACACCGTTATTGATTACCAATGCTAATATATTTCTACTTCAATTTCATCCGAACCCATGTGCTATGCATAACACAATATGAGTTCGAGGAAGGCGACTAGCGAACAAATGATTGAGCTATCATCAAATTGGCAGCGAGCCACTTGAAGCAGCAAATATGTTCGTTTAACCAAATTTAATGGCTAATATTGTATTCGAGCTGTCACATTTGTTACTATTCTAAGCGAAAGATAAGAAACTCCTATCTTAGACTTGTCACTCCTTCAGCTGCCTCTGTGAACTACCAATGAATACTACGAACTACTACAGCTGATAAGCCAAGTGGCGGACCCACTCAACCCTAGCAGAGCTGATTCATAGTAAGATTGGTTTACAACTCTACTGGAGAGTACTGATGGCACTGCTATGCATTGTAGATAAGCTACGTATGCGTAATGGAACACAACAGGACATTTGAGGGAATTTTTGATACAATCATATTCAATCAGATGTGGTTTCTATTCCGACTATTGGTCAATGCAATGGCCTAACAGCTCAATTAAAGAGAACCAGCAACGAGAAACAGTTCATTTAAAATTGGAAATTCGTGTATTTTATTAAGTTTTTTACTACTTAAAATGAACTTAGTTTAGCTAATAAATATATAAAAAAAAAATTTATATATATATATATATATATATATAGGTAAAACTTATGTGTGAACAGTTGAAGTACTCGAGGGCGCATCTGGAGCTGCTTCCACATCAGTCGTCAGCTGTGGCAGAGGCGCCTTCTCGCTTAACTGATTGTTCCTCACTGACTCGGAGTCGTCCCTTGGCTTCGACTCTGCCACCACCGCTGGCTTAGGACTGGGTCTACGATCGGGCAGAAGTAGGCCCTCCAAGCCACCCAGTGGTGCCTCGATGATGGTGTACATCAGATAGGCTGTGATGAGAGTGAAGCCAAAGTCCTCCCAGAATTTGAGCATCTACAAGGGGATGAAGAATCCTTAGTATAAATATGAAATACCTAAAGAGAAGCTAATGGTGCTTACCATTTCGTAGTTGGAGAAGAAAGTATTGGTCTGAAGACGTCTGGCATTTATCTCTTGGATGAAGATATGCCACACATACGCGGAATAGGAGAGCCTCGACAGCGGCTGCCACAGTGGCGAGGAGAGGAAGCTGTTGGCCATGCCGCCATAGCCCTGCATGCAGGCAAACACCACCCAGCAGAGTCCGATGGGCCAGCCGATGCGCGTCAGGGAATAGTAGAGCGAATCGGACAATGTCGACAGATCTTTTCCAGTCCACTCAACATACGGCAGCAATGAGAACTCACAGGCAAAGAATATGGCCAGCGCTATAAGCCAGCCCGACCAGACCATGAGGCGATTCAGCTTGAAACTTTTGCCACGATTCGCGTGAAGGAAATAGCCAAAGACGGCGCCAACTAGCCAAGGAGTTGCGTGCAGATGGGTGTAGAAATAGAGCAGGCGCTGTGATCCGTCTTGATTTCTATCAATTTAAAAGTTTAGATAACGATTGAATGACTTAAAGCATTTAATTAAGAAATAATCTTACTTTGCAAACATTGAATGCTTATTGACCATCATGGTAGTAAAGAGCCAGACGGTTAACAGCACGATAAGAACCACAGCTGCAATGGCCGCCTTCTTTCCCCACTTGTAGATGGCGAAGAGTAATATGGGTGAGAGAATATACATCTGCATGTCTACGCTCAGATACCAGCTGTGGCCCAGGCACTACAGAAATAAGAGTGAGCTTGGCATTCATATTCATTTGATTAGCTACTTACAATTTCTTCGGTGGCATAGTTCTGCACAAAGAGTAAAGTCCAGAACCAAGTTCGTTCACATTTCGCATAGTCATCAAAACCCGCATTGGCCAAAGGTCCGTCCACCAAGATAGGGATCATTTTCATGTAGACCAAAATGGCCATGGCTAAGAGAGGAGTGAGACGCAGATAGCGATGAAGATACATCAATGGGACGTTCAGCTTGCCCTTTGATCTGAAATGAATTCAATTGATTATAGAGAAGAGGTTCTCCTTAGAGTATCTCAGACTTACCTCTCCATAGCACGGAGTGCAACCATAACGACCAGCAGGCCACTTATGAAGAAGAAGGTATCCACGGAGAAAACTGCATGAATGATCAGCTCAGCAAAGGGTCTTTCAGACCACTAGAAAGCGAAAAAGAGAATAGGTTTTATGTCAAATTCCAGTTAAAAGTGGATATATGTTTCATATTGACTTACCTTAAGGAAGCTTAATCTGTTAACGTTCGGGCTAGTCAGACCAAACATATACTCATGTCCAAAGACCACCCAAATGAGAGACAGACAACGTATTCCATGGAGACATTCGATTACATTCGGATTTGACTTCGGCGGGGTAATGCGGAAGAGGGAGCGGGACGTCGCACGGATCGAAAAGACTCTGATCAAAGCAGGCAATTTAGCTACAAATGAAAAGTTTAAGACTTAATGGACTAGGGCAGAGATAAAGGTAAGATCACCTTGGTCCGAGCAGAGGAAATAATCGTATAAGGTGGCCAGAAGAGCCAAAGCAGCAAATATCGACAGGAGAACACTGTTGAAGGAGGAGGAGAAGGAGTTATTGAAGTCGAAGATAGGATTTTATTTCACTTACATAGTCAATATAGCAATGCCATCCAGAGGTTCTCGTTCGCTGGTCTGACAGCTGTTTTCGTTCACCAACTCCGTTGAGCTACTCAATCCAATCAACTGTTGAATGACCTTACCAAGAAATAGGTCCATCTGTTCGGCCGAACAGCTGGAGGGAAAGCAAATGCCAATATATAGCATTCTGTTGAGAGGTAGGCCAAGCAATTTCAGCAGGGGTATCTCGGCAAAGCAGTATTTTCCCTTGATCGAATGGCCGGTGCTCACTTCCTTGCTGATCTTGATGCACTCTCCGTAGTTGCCCATATCCATTAAGTTCAAATAGAAAATGCCCGATGGTAAAGTGCCCCAGGAGTCGATCACTAGTGCAAGGGAGTAACATATCATATATTTTGATTCTAACATAGTTTTCTTGATTGTCGCATACTTTTCAAGGACCACAGCTTGCCCGACGTGAGATCGCTCATCCATCGGCTCATATCGGCCATGCACTGCAGATCGTCCTTGTTGGGTAGTCGAGAGTTGAGCGAAAGGATATCCGTGTCCTTCACTGATATATTTTGAAAGTATTGTGTGAACTCGAGGCCAAGTGATTGCAGCTTTCGGATCAGCTGATATTCCTTGGGATCCATTTGGTAGTCCAAAGGTTGCTCCACATTAACGTCCAAGGCGTTGATCATGGTGACCAGCCCACAGAGGAGGGACAAACAGGTTGCGACTGTTTTGACCATTGTTTGATTTGTGTTTACTGCGTGCTGCGTACTGCGTGCGGCCTTTATATGAAGTCTCTGCAGAGCGGACCTATGAATGTCTGGAGATAAGCGAGACCTTTATCTGGTGTTTACCGTTAAGTGGTTTCCGATGTTAATCTGTATATTGGTGACAAAATGTTTTCTGGAATTCTTGTAATCTGCTAGGGATATCAAGACTTTCATGTCAAATGGTTGCAAAATATAAGAGTATAAGCTCAAATGTATTCCTATAGCTGTTTATACCTATATCCAATCAAATAAACACTTGACTTATCATCGAATTGGTTACTAGCCACTTGAAGAAGCGTGACATTCAGAAATCAATGTTTTCGTTCAGCCAGTGGGTGACTAACTACTACCTGGGAATGCTCCAGATAAGAAAATCCTATTCCAGACTGGGTCCTCAGTGACTCACGCTTGGATTATATAAAACTAGAGCACTGCCTGAGATTTTTCCCGGCTATAATGGAACCCCCTTAACTTTTGTAATATTTGTTTATCGGTAGGTAGCTCGTAGGGCTATAAAATCGTAACCTTAGCCGAAAGCACTGCCGTGCCGTGAGACTTTATCTAACCAATTAGCTACTTGGGTAGCTAATTATCTTACCGCTATATATACTACGAGCTACTACAGCTGATAAGCCAGCGACGGAACCACTTGGGCCTAAGGAGAGGGCCGTAAACTGATCCATTCACTGATTAAATTTTGACACATTAATGCTTGAATGTGTTCCACAGTGCGATTGCTTTAAAGCTTTATAAACTTGTATTGATGCCATCGATATGCTACACTGTTCAAAAAGTTAGTGTACTTCAGAGAAAAGCTCACATACTAACATTTTTTGGAAAAAGGATTTATGGGACATTTCTTTGAAAGAATTGATAACTTTTCCCGGATGGACGAATGAACGAAGGGACGAATGAACGGACGGATGGGCGGCCGGAAGTACAGACAGGACGGTCAAACGGACAGACGGACGGAGAGAGGGGCAGGGCTACATCGACTCAGCAAATCAAGAATATATACATTCTTTATGGGTTCTGCTACGCTTTCTTCTAGCTATTCCATACATCTCAACAAAACCATTACAAATAGTTAAAATTATGGGTATAACTTATGTGTTTACAGTTGAATGGGCATCGGGAGCTGCTTCCACATCAGTCGCCAGCTGTGGCAGAGGCGTCTTCTCGCTGAACTAATTATTCCTTACTGACTCGGAATCTTCCCTTGGCATGGACTCTGCCTCGGTCGCCAGCTTAGGACTGGGTCTACGATCGGGCAAAAGCAGGCCCTCCAACCCACCCAGTGGCGCCTCGATGATGGTGTACATCAGATAGGCAGTGATGAGAGTGAAGCCAAAATCCTCCCAGAATTTGAGCATCTACAAAGAGAAGCAGAAACCTTAGTATATTGAAGAAACAGAAACTTAAAGAGAAGACGAGTAACCCACCATTTCGTAGTTGGAGAAGAAAGTATTGGTCTGATAGCGCCTAACATTTATTTCTTGGATAAATAGATGCCATACGTAAGCAGAGAAGGAGAGCCTCGACAGCGGCTGCCACAGTGGCGAGGAGAGGAAGCTGTTGGCCATGCCGCCATATCCTTGCATGCAGGCAAACACCACCCAGCAGAGTCCGATGGGCCAGCCGATGCGCGTCAGGGAGTAGTAGAGCGAATCGGACAATGTCGACAGATCTTTTCCAGTCCACTCAACATATGGCAGCAATGAGAACTCACAGGCAAAGAATATGGCCAGCGCTATAAGCCAGCCCGACCAGACCATGAGACGATTCAGCTTGAAACTTTTGCCACGATTCGCGTGAAGGAAATAGCCAAAGACGGCGCCAACTAGCCAAGGAGTTGCGTGCAGATGGGTGTCGAAATAGAGCAGGCGGTGTGATTGATCTTGATTTCTATAAAAAAGTAAAGTTAGATGGGCTTAAGTAAAGCTATTGAGAGATTAGATGGAGTTGAGGAGAGCCCAAGTAAAGCAATCATGATGAAATCATTACAGATTTGGTAAGAGAAGTTGAGATATAGGGTTGATATACTTAAGCTAGAATTGAATCCGAATCTGAGATTTCTGGAACACCTACTTAAAAAACACGGAATGCTTATTGACCATCATGGTAGTAAAGAGCCAGACGGTTAACAGCACGATAAGAACCACAGCTGCAATGGCCGCCTTCTTGCCCCACTTGTAGAGGGCGAAGAGTAATATGGGTGAGAGTATATACATCTGCATGTCTACGCTCAGATACCAGGTGTGATCCAAGCACTAAAGAAATAAAAAGGATATACAAAGGAGTTTGATATGCATGTTAAGTTTATCATATACTCACAATATCCTCGGTGGCATAGTTCTGCACAAAGAGCAACGTCCAAAACCAAGTTCGTTTACATTTTTCATAGTTGTCGTAACCGGCATTGACCAAAGGTCCGTCCACCAAGATAGGGATCATTTTCATGTAGACCAATATAGCCATGGCTATCATAGGAGTGAGACGCAAATAGCGATGAAGATACATCAATGGGACATTCAGCTTGCCCTTGGATCTGAAATGAATTCAATTGATTATAGAGAAGAGGTTCTCCTTAGAGTATCTCAGACTTACCTCTCCATAGCACGGAGTGCAACCATAACGACGAGCAGGCCACTTAAAAACAGGAAGGTATCCACGGAGAAAACTGCATGAATGATCAGCTCAGCAAAGGGTCTTTCAGACCACTAGAAAATTTGATAATATTAGTGTAATTCCAGTGGAAATACCTTTAATACTGGCTTACCTTGACGAATCCTAATTTATTAACGTTGGGACCAACCACGCCGAACATATACTCATGTCCAAATACCACCCAAATGAGAGACAGGCAACGTATTCCATGGAGACATTCGATTACATTCGGATTTGACTTCGGCGGGGTAATGCGGAAGAGGGAGCGGGACGTCGCACGGATCGAGAAGACTCTGATCAAAGCAGGCAATTTAGCTACAAATGAAAAGTTTAAGACTTAATGGACTAGGGCAGAGATAAAGGTAAGATCACCTTGGTCCGAGCAGAGGAAATAATCGTATAAGGTGGCCAGAAGAGCCAATGCAGCAAATATCGACAGGAGAACACTGTTGAAGGAGGAGGAGAAGGAGTTATTGAAGTCGAAGATAGGATTTTATTTCACTTACATAGTCAATATAGCAATGCCATCCAGAGGTTCTCGTTCGGCTGTCCGACAGCTGTTTTCGTTCACCAAGCCCTTTGTTCCGCTTAGTCCAATTAATTGTTGAATGATCTTACCAAGAAAAATGTCTATATTTGATGCCGAACAGCTGGAGGGAAAACAAATTCCAATCCTTATCGGTTTGTTCAAAGGGATTGTCAGCATTTTTAGAAGGGGTATCTCGGCAAAGCAGTATTTTCCCTTGATCGAATGGCCGCTGCTCACTTCCTTGTTGACCTTAATGCACTCTCCGTAATTGCCCATATCAAGGAAATTCGCATAGAAAATCCCTGATGGGATAGTTCCCCAGGAATCGATCACTATTGGATGGGAGTGAAATATCATATATTTTGATTTAACCCAACTAATTCTAACATACTCTTCAAGGACCACAGCTTGCCCGACGTGAGATCGCTCATCCATCGGCTCATATCGGCCATGCACTGCAGATCGTCCTTGTTGGGTAGTCGAGAGTTAAGTGAAAGGATATCCGTGTCCTTCACTGATATATTTTGAAAGTATTGTGTGAACTCGAGGCTAAGTGATTGCAGCTTTCGGATCTGTTGATAGCCCATGGGATCTATCTGGTATTTCAGAGGTTGCTCTACATTTATTCTCGAGGCGTTGATCAAAGTGATCAGCCCGCAGAGCAAGGACCAACAGGTTGCGAGTGTTTTGACCATTGTTTGATTAGTGCTTGCTGCTTAATGTGCGTGGCGTATATAAATAGGCTGCCCACATTGAATCTATATGAGAAGATAAGCGCGACCTTTATCTGGTGTTTACTGTTAAGTGGTTTCCGACGTTAAACTGTATATTGGTGACGAAATATTTTCACGAATTGCAATATTCTATACCTTGACTTAAGCCTTAACTTATATTATACTTATACTTATACTTATACTTATACTTATACTTATACTTATACTTATACTTATACTTATACTTATACTTATACTTATACTTATACTTATACTTATACTTATACTTATACTTATACTTATACTTATACTTATACTTATACTTATACTTATACTTATACTTATATTATACTTATACTTATACTTATACTTATACTTATACTTATACTTATACTTATACTTATACTTATACTTATACTTATACTTATACTTATACTTATACTTATACTTATACTTTCTTATACTTATACTTATACTTATACTTATACTTATACTTATACTTATACTTATACTTATACTTATACTTATACTTATACTTATACTTATACTTATACTTATACTTATACTTATACTTATACTTATACTTATACTTATACTTATACTTATACTTATACTTATACTTATACTTATACTTATACTATACTTATACTTATACTTATACTTATACTTATACTTATACTTATACTTATACTTATACTTATACTTATACTTATACTTATACTTATACTTATACTTATACTTATACTTATACTTATACTTATACTTATACTTATACTTATACTTATACTTATACTTATACTTATACTTATACTTATACTTATACTTATACTTATACTTATACTTATACTTATACTTATACTTATACTTATACTTATACTTATACTTATACTTATACTTATACTTATACTTATACTTATACTTATACTTATACTTATACTTATACTTATACTTATACTTATACTTATACTTATACTTATCATCAAATTGGTTACTAACCATCTGAAGTAGCTTGTTATTCAAAAATAAACATTTTCGTTCAGCCAATTAAGAAGTTAGTCACTATCTGGGAATGCGATAGTGTTCGTAGCTGTCACACTTGTAGGTCTATCAAATCGTAACCATGCCTAAAGCAGTGCTCTATCCAAACATATATATCTTTATCTAAACTATTAACTACCTGGGTAGCTAACTATTTTATCACTTTATAATGCCATGAACTACTGCTGATAAGTAAGGCATAAGAAGAGGGCCATAAACTGATGTATTCACTGATAAAATGTTGACATAGGAATGTCTAAATATGTTTACAAACGTGTATTGATGTCATCGATATACATTGCAAATAGCGGGCGATCAAGCCTCCTGATATTGATACAAGAATTGTGAAAAGTGTTCGTGATCCTTTTCGAACTGACCTCGCATACGTACGTATACGTAATATGCGACCAGCAATTGATACGCTACGTTGACGTACGCTACGTATACGTTATATTCTAAAACAGCGGCAGCTAGTGGGAACTGAATTATTCGCTAACTCGACTCTTGGACTAGCCTGATCAAAATTAGGGAGCGTGATAGTAGTAGCTGGCATCTGAGGTATTAAGGGGTATATACATATAGACCAAGTATTCTTCAACTTCAATGCAATATATTTTTAGTTCTGCAGAAAACTTCGATAAAGATCTCGTTGAAGTCGGTGCTTCCCACAAGCCAACTCAGCTGACGTTGCAGCTGACGATGATCACATCAATCTTTAACGATTTCTGCTCCCATAAACAACAACTTTATGCAAATCGAGGTGCTTGACGCATCTCGCTGGCTTAAAATATTCCAATCATGCTCTGAAGTAGATTATACCTCGAGTGCCCTAGTATATATGCCTGTTCTAGCTAGTCTATTACAGTATATATTCCGAGAAAGCCCTAAGAACTGTTGACACAACTTTCATTCATCTCTCGGATCTGATCTGATTCAGTCATTGCTGAATGGGCCAAAACGGGTTTTTTACGCTCAACGCGGCATGCGTAAACTGATTAGAAAGTGAAATTGGAATCACTTTCGCTCGGTCTACGCACTAGAACTGAATGCCGAATATCAGCGCGGGCAAATATACAAATAGTAATCAACTCTGACGGAATACTACGTAATTGCATAAACAAACCCGTTCAATAAGCCGTTCAACTCTCCGCCTCCCCATCGGGCAATTGCGTAGCAGGGCTTGTTCGGTCGTTAGGGCCGGGCCGGGCCGAGCCGGCCCGGCGTGCGCTGGCCGAGTTGAATGAACCTTGTCGACTAGTTTTTTGTACATGTCTCACCATCGTCATCATCGTCATCATCATCATCATCATCATTATTATTATCGCCGACGACATCTATTGTTGTTTCGTCAATTGTTACGTAATTTCGCTTGAGGCGATTCGAGTGAAAAGCTTTCGAAGCTTTGTGCTTTTCTCCCGAGCCACAAGCTTAATTTTGCAACACACTTAACAGTTATGAATGCCATCAAGGTCGCAGCTGTCGAATGATCCGTATGGCAATATATAGTAAAACACACCCCCTCCCCCCCGCAACCACCTCAACTCCCCTCGCCACCCCCTGCCCACTTTAAACGTGATTTTTTCGTACTTCTCCCCACTCAACGTTTTGAGCTTTGGTTTGTTTTTTTATAATTGTTTGCTTATCGGTTATTGCTCTTATTGTTTCAAAAAATAAAAAACCCTAGCTGAATATCAGGTGTGCTCTGGCGGGAATGCCGGGATGAGAGATACCCTAGGATATGCAAAATATTCGATTTGCTAGGCGAATATATTTTTATATATTTTTTCTAGACTTATCTTTATAAATTTGCAATATCTATGCATCAAAATTGATGAATTAAGCTCAGCTTTAGAATCGATTTGTTATCGATATCGATTTTTTGATAACCTTATGCATATAAAATCTGGAAAAAATCCTATGTTAGATAAATTTATAAAAATATATCAATATTATATATATACAATAAGTAAACCTTTCAGCATATATCGATTGTATGAAATTATGGAATTATCGATAAGTTTGTTAAATTTGATATGTTTTATATACTGTATTTTTCTTTATTTTATATATCGATAAGCTGAACTATATTTCAAAATCAGTATTTATCGATAACTTTTATTAATTAATGTATATATCGATAAATATTCGATATACTGCTATGAACATTAATAAAACTAAAAACTGGTAATTCTATATATACAAAACTGAGTCAGCTGAAATGAATATAGACTTCCTAGTAAGATAATGCAGTAAATAATCGGCGCACTAAATAGATATGTAATCGTTGAGCATCTGAAATTAGCTAAGCGATCAGCGGGTTCAAAGCCCTCGCCTAGTGCTCGCTGTTACGTGCGCTCACACCGAAAGCGAAAAGACCTTGAGCCCTACAGGGCGAAGTTTGGATATAACCAGATGACGAATGGGCTGGCTCAGCCAGATGCGGATAGCTATAGCGGCTGAACTATTCGATATTGGATAATTGTCGTGTGTAGCAATTTGCTTAAATAATTAATGGGAGACGGTCGGAGGGATGGCGGGACGGAGATTGGCTCATTATAATGTATGACGGAGGCAAAAACGCTTAGATAAATCCCATCGTATATAAAAAGCTCGGCGGCTGATGATCAGTGCAATACGCGTGCTATTCTAACTATCGGTCAATGCACTGCGTCGTGCGAGTGTGGGTAAAAAGCTCTTGGCTTCCAGCTTGTAGTGCCTGCAGTGTGAGCGTCTAAGATAAACAGGGTTGCGGCGGGGCGGAACGGGACGGGACGGGACGGCTATCAAGAGCGGGCGATTAGAAAATAAAAATACAAAATATCAGTAGTAGTAAAAAAGCGAAACAACAACAACAACAACAACAACAACAATAATGCCGAACTGTGTTACGGCCGTATAAATATGAATCGCATCGCCGTCAGCAATCACAATTGGCCATGGCATTAGAAAAAGTTCGGTTGCTCGGTTCAGGGCTACGTCTAAGCGCCGTTCAGGGTCTCCTGTTCGTCTGCGTGCTGTGGGGAGTCGGCCAGCCGCAGGCGGAGGGCGCGTACAGTCAGCAGGAGCTGCTCACCTGGCTGCAGCAGAGCAACTTCGGGTATCAGGTCCTGCAGCAGGCGAACAGGTCCAGCGACGAGCTGCTCTGCGCCACCCAGGTGGGCCTCCTGCTGCAGATGGCCGACCAGCGATCCTTGCCAGCGGTGCGAGGTAAGCCCTCCCACCAACTCGACTCTCCACTCCACGGAGCTCTCTAATCCTCCCATTCGCAGTACTCGATGCCTGGGGCAAGTTTCCGCATGGCCTGCTCTACGGTCACTTCAGTGATCTGGGCAACTACGAGTCCTGCCTGAGCCTGAGCCTGAGCCTCGACCAGACCTTGGGCAGCACGACTGCGGCCCTCATACAGACCAAATACTGCTTGGCCAACATCCAGTTCGAGGCGCTCCTGGACGACCTCCAGGACACCGTCAGCATTAGCATCGGCACCTGCCTGCCAGCTGCCTGCAGCGCCAAGCAGCTCAATCGCTGGCTCAACAGCTACCTACAGCTGATCTTCAAGGATGCAGTGGCGCTGGAGCAGCTGGAGCTCGTGCGGGAGTCCAGCTGCGCCCTGGCCACCAGAGACCCAATGGCGGCCCTCGATTGGTTCGCCGTGTAAGTGGAGTAACACATATATATATATATATATTTATAGTATAAACTGATTAATCTTGCCTGTTCCTCAGTGTTTTCTTCGTCATTTTGGGTCTGCTCGTCGTGCTGTGCACGCTCTTGGACTACTTCAGAGGTGAGTGCCAAAGTTACGCAAGAGCTGCGCATAACCTCAATGCTGATAAGTTGGCCAACGCTGATAAAGCTTGTCGCTCAAGGAGTTTTCTAGACCAAATCCATAGAGAGGCAGAATATAGCTATATATATATATAGTTATATATAAGTATGTGAGCAGTAACTGCAGGAGTTGTCCATGTATGCCTGTATGCCTCCAGCTGTAGTTCACATTCGCGCACTCTTTCAGCTGCTTTGTCTGCCGCGAGCTTTTTATACCCATTGATAATGCCTAATTGGGCTATAATGCTTTCATGCAAGTCGCAGTGAGTGAGCTGAGTGAAGCATAGGCTAAGCACCTAGACTAATGAAAACCCTTGCGTAGAGTTAGAGTATGTGGCTAGTCGGGCAGTCTGGCTTTTAGTATATCTCTCTCTCTTTCTCACTCTATCTATTCAATCTCTCTATCTCTCTCTATTTTTCAATCTCTCTCTCTCTCTCTCTCTCTCTCTATCTTTCTATATTTCCTTCTCTCTCTCTCTGTCTATCTATGTTTCATTCTCTCTTTCTTTCTATCTATCTATCTTTCATGCTCTCTCTTTCTCTCTCTCTCTCTCTCTCTGTCTCCCTCTATCTTTCTATTTCTCATTCTCTCTCTTTCACTCTCTCATTCTGCCACATTCCACCATATCTTCTGCAGCGCCTCCATCTTTATTTTTTGACTATTTCACAACTTCCGTCTACGCATACCCATTCATTAAAGTTATGAAGTGGGCATATTAGCTGCTTCAAAAACTTATGTAACATACCAAAGTGCATGGAGATATCAATGAATCATTCTTGACTCATTTCAATTTAAGAGAATTTCTCTATGGACTCTGGTGTAGTATATAAACTCTCACATATTTCTCTCTCTCTCTCTCTCTCTCTCCCTCTTTCTACTTTAGAGCTATTATAAAGCTTTCAGTCTCAATCCTTAAACTCTATAGCTATATCTCTCTAATATATGTATATTTCCACCCCCCCTCTATACTCCTTTACACCCTTTAGGCTCTCAGCAGCTCGTGGCTGCCTTTTCGCTGCGCCAGAATCTGAGCCAGCTGATGAAGATATCGAAGCCAAGCATTCGCATGATACCCTGTCTGCATGGGATACGCTGCCTAACCATCATCTGGATCATCTGGGGCCACGACTATATGTTCCTGCTGCTGTCGCCCAATGTGAACAACTACGAGGTGGTCGCCTGGGCGCAAACGCCATTCTCGATGCTGCTGCAGAGCGGCACCATAGCCGTGGACACCTTCTTCCTGCTCAGCGGCATGCTGCTCGTGATGTCCGCCCTGCGTGAACTGGAACGGTGAGTGCGAACAGAAGCTAGTGATTCCTTCAACTCCACTTCATGGCATTTATACTCCCGCTCAAGCAGCAGTTCGGGCCGCCTGAATGTGCCGCTGATGTATCTGCATCGCATCGTGCGCCTCACGCCTGTCGTGGCTGTCGCTGTGCTCTTCCTGATGACGCTCTTCCCGCGCCTGGACAGCGGACCGCTCTGGCAGCAGTTCACCAGCTCCTCGCAGCTCTGCTACGACACCTGGTGGGCGACGCTGCTCTACGTCCAGAACTACGCAGCGGCGGGTCGCATGGTAAGTGAAAGAGAAAACAAACTGAAATCTGGTTGAATTTTGAAGTATTTAAGTCAGTCAATCAGTCAATCAATCAATCAATCAAAATGAATTACATAGATAGCTAAACATTCATTTGATTGCTTGTCTCTGCTCTAAAATCAGTGAGCTGTATATCATATTGGTTAGTCAATCAGTCAGTCAGTCAATCAAAACGATGTATGTAGATAGCTCAACATTCATTTGATTTGTTTCCTTTGCTATAATAATTGTGTAGGTCTTCGTTCATATAAGTATATATTGGTTAATCAATCAATCAATCAATCAGTCAATCAATCAGTCAATCAATCAAAATGATTTATATAGATAGCAAGACTAACTACATTTCTTTTCTATATCACCCACCCAAGTCTCTGTCTTCAACTGTTGATATTAGTCAATCAAGCAGTCAATCAATCAGTCAATCAATCACTCTCACAAATAGCTAGACCAATATATGATATGGTTTTTGCCCAATAACACCTGTCTAGCCAACGTTCCTAGTAGTCGTTACCCAGATTGACCAATAGGCCAGTCAATCAATCAATCAGTCAATCAGTCAGCATAGCTAGACTAACATCTGATGTGGTTTCTGCTCGTGTTATAGTATATAGTAGATATATGTATATATGTATGTAGTAATAGTTGCTCAGATCATTGCTCAATCAATCAATCAATCAATCAGTCAATCAATATGATAAGGGTTTCTCCTTTATAATTCCTATGTAGCCATCGCTCCTAGTAGTAGTTGCTCAGATTGACCAAGTCATTCAGTTACTCAATCAATCAATCAATCACTCAATCAATCAAAACTCTATAACCAACACCCAGTTCTGTTCTCTTGCTTCCGCAGTGCTTGGGTCACGCCTGGTACCTGGCCGTGGACATGCAGCTCTTCCTGCTCTCTCCCCTGCTCCTCTGGCCGCTCTATCGCTGGCGCCGTCGCGCTGTCGCCGGCATCGTCCTGCTGATCGCCTTGCTCTTCGGCTGCGTCTTCAGCATCATAATGCTCAATAAGCTGACCGTCTTCAATCGTAAGGGAAATCTAGGCGGGGACAGCGTGGAGATGCGCATGATCTACTACACGACGCACGCGCGCGCCATGCCCTGGCTGATGGGACTGCTCTTCGGCTGCTATCTGCACGGCGAGCAGGGCCGCCGGCATCGGCTGCCCAAGTGGCTGACGCTGTTGCTCTGGCTGCTGGCGCTACTCCTGATCGCGACGGTCATCTGGAGCATCTATCCCTATACGCAGCCAGGCGCCGCGGAGATATCGCCGCTGGCTGGGGCTTTCTACTTGTGCTGCAGCCGCATCGCCTGGCCCCTGGCCATCTGCTGGCTCATCTGGGCCTGCCAGAGTGGCCGTGGGGGCGTGATCAACACCCTGCTCAGCTGGTCCTTCTGGCAGCCGATCTCGAAGCTCTCCTACTGCCTCTACATTTGGCATCTGCTGGTCGAGATGGTCAACGTGGGTCGCATCAAGAGCAGCCAGCACTTCTCCAACTACGATGCCGTGAGTCTCAGCCAGCAGTAGCCATAGCTCGCTCACTCACACTATCTCTCTCTCTCTCTCCCTCTCGCTCTCGTAGATTCTTCACTTTTGGTCGGACTTTGGCATTACGCTGCTCGTCTCGCTGCTCATGTACCTCTGCGTGGAGACGCCTTTCGTTCAAGTCGAACTCCATTTGATACGTACGCTACGCTCACGTGCCACGCCCACGGAGCCAAAGTCCCATCCGGTTACGCCCACCGTGTCGCTGGCCGTCATAGCAACGCCCGCGAACATCTCGCAGCAAAATCTAGTCGAAGCCTAGACCCAGCCAATCTTTATGATATTTTCAGTGCTCCTAAATAGACATATATAAATATACATATATATATATATGGGTAGATATCTTTATCTATATCTATATCTATATGTATTGTGTCTGTTTGTATATATGTATATTGTATATAGAGTTTTATGTTTGGTAATAAACCGTTTTAATGTCTCGCATTCCAAATCTTTATCTTGGGCAACTCCCATAACTCGTTCAAATCTGCAATCGCTATGTGCTTTGCTGCCTAGTTATACCCTGTACTCGCATGGCAGCTGAGCATATTGGTTATGTTTGTTAAACTCTAAACTGAAGAATAAGAAGAATAAGTTCAGCTGATTTTGAACCTGAACAAGTATAACGTAGTCGATCAGCTGACTTTTATAGGGTATTTCATAGTCTAGTCAACTTTGTTTGGCTTTTCGTCTAGCATATATCATATTGAATCCTATTTTCAGTGGCTTTCGTCTAATTGCAGCCAAAGCTAAGCTAATAATAGATGTTATCTATGCTCAGTTAGGGTATATCATAGTCGAGTCAACTTTGCTATACTCTTTATTTGCAAGATATTCCATAATGCATTACATTTCCTCTAGCTTGCGTCCAACTTCGGCCACATCTAACTTAATAATATAAAATGTATGCTCAGTTAGGGTATTTCATAGTCGAGTCAACTAACATTTCCTTTTCTTACTCAGATATTCCATAATGCATTACATTTCACCCAGCTTTCGTCCTTCTTCTGCCAAAGCTAACTATATATATAGCTGTACTATATATATATATGTATATCTTTGCTCAGTTAGGGTATTTCGCAGTCAATCAGTCAATCGAAGTCTCTTAGTCATTTGCCATGCGTAAGCCTTGGAGGTAGTCGGACGCTTGGAGTCTTAAGTCTTAGCTCTAAGCTGATGTCTGGAGTGAGTTTATTAGCGATTCGCATGCAACACTTGACGAATTTTCAATTTTTCCACGAGGAAAATGGAAAAGTGATCAACAGAAAAAGAAAAAACAGAGAAGAGAGAAGTAAAGAAACGAAAACCAGCCAAATTCCAGACCAGATTAACTCTCAGTTTCAGTTTTCTTTTCCCCATTTTTCCACCTCTTCTGCTCGACTTTCGATTTCCTTTTCAGCTTATGTAAACAGTTAGCCCCGAGACGTTTTCCTCTTGCGCATTTGATTTAAATTGGAATTAGATATATGTATATATATAGCCATTATATATATCTCTGAATATGTGCAAATTACCACTGAATGCCTTTCAATCAAACTCATTTCGAGCTCGAAATCGAATTCGAATTCAGCTGTGAAAACAAACAAGATCAATTTGACACTATTATCTCTATGTATTATATATAGAGAGACACATACATATATACATATGCATATATACATATGTCTATACTTGTCTATGTTCGATTCGAGTGCACCTAACTAAAAGTAAAGGCCGTTAATTGCTAAGCAAATGCATAAACATAACCTGTAAGTCTAAGCCTGCGCTTAGTGCGTGCATAGCCGACTGCGTGAATACCCTGTAATTAGAAATTACTGCTTATGATCAGATATATGCAACTACTGCTATATCTACTATATATCAAAGAGATTTAAATATATATGTATCATATATATGTATACTCCGTCTACTCTTCAGTCCATCATGCCACCTGTCCACACATGTTACAGGGTAACCAAATTAAAACTAAGTGCAACAAGTTGGCTTTAAGAAAAAAATCATAATAGTTACAAGTAAATTTGATGCATATGTATCATTATAATCAGTGAGCGCACAGTGGTACGAAGTCTATTGAAACGCAGTGAAAACGGAGACGGAAGCAATTGAGACTAAGACAAGAGATAGAGAAAGGGACAGAGATAGAGATAAAGATAGATATAAATATAGAGATAGAGATAGACATAGAGATATAGAGAGAGATAGAGAGAGAGTGAGAGAGAGTGAGAGAGAGTGAGAGAGAGTGAGAGAGAGAGAGTGAGAGTGAGAGAGAGAGAGAGAGAGATAGAGAGAGAGGCAGAGATACATAGCTAAGGTTAAAGAGAGCTACCTTCTGGCTGCGATAGGGTTAGAGATAGGGTAACTTCCCGTCGATCACGCCCTACAATTTGTCACACCGATTACCGTTAGCAATGAGCAGTGGTTGACCCACTGTGCCGCGCTTTGGTGGGGTCGCCGTTAGAGGTTTTTGCACGAATTATTCGAGTGCCACAAAAAGTAGTGCAAAAGTAATTGTTGCCACGCACAGAACCCGTTGACAGAGAGCTCGCCTGGCTGACTGAGAGGCTGGCTGAGAGGCTGGCTGGCTGGCCTGGCGTGGCCTGGCTGGCTGTCTGGCTGTTGAACCCGTCTAACTCGTTGGCTTTTTGGCCAGTTAATCCGCAACGCCCAGGCGCGAGTCAAGGCAGCCAGCAGGCAGCGCGCCAGTTCTGATTGGAACGCCACACAGCGCGGTTTGGCGAGCGCACGATCCGACTTGACTTGACTCCACTCACGAATCCGTTGGCCAGGATGCAGTGCAGCTATTGCGTCATGCTGCTCGCCCTGCTGGCCGCCTGCCCGGGCCCCAGCCAAGGCGAGACCCGGGACAAGCGCGGCACCATCACCCTCGACTTCGGGCTGCTGCTTCGGAATCTGCTGCAGAAGAGCGCGGATCTGTCCAGCGTCAAGGCGAACCTCACTCGGAACATAATCAATGCCAAGACGACTCGGCGACCGGCCATGATGAGCACCACCAGCACCACAGCAGCGCCACCAGCACCGCCGCCACCGCCACCGCCGCCGCCGTTGCCACCGCGACGTCGACCGCATCCTTTCTACCCAGGACCTGGCTGGTGGCCACGCCCCTATGACTACGACTATGACTATGGCGATGCACCACCAGCACCACCAGCACCTCCAGCACCACCCGCACCGACCACAGCAGCACCAACTACAGCAGCACCACCGCCACCGCCACCATCACCACCACAGCCCCAACGCGTGCGTCCTCCGCCACGTCCTGTGGGCCACTTCTACTACGACTACGACTACGACTATGGCGCGCCCTTCGCACGGCCACGTCCACGCGCACGACCACGCCCACAGCCGCAGCCAGCAGCGCCAGCAGCACCAGCACCACCACCGCCACCACCACCGCCGCCAGCACGTCGTCCGCCCGCTCAGCTGGCGGATCAGCTGATCTATCAGTATGCACAACCCGCTGGTAAAATACGCAAACTTTTAACTAATTGCCGTACAATTGGATTCTCTCCAACACTTTGCAGATATCTACTCTAAGCCCCGATTCTTCGCGGGCAGCGCTGCGGCTGCGGATGCGGCAGAGACTGCGCCAGCGGCAGAGGCTGAGGCAGGAGCAGCGACTGATGACGGCGATGTTAGCGACGGTGCCGCGGCAGCGGCAGAGCAGGATATTGGCGACACGGAGCAGCCCGGCAATCCCAACCCAAATCCGAATCCGAATCCGAATCCGAGTCCGAATCCGAGTCCCTATCCCTATTCCAATCCTGGATTCCTGGTCAACTATCCAGACGATGATACCCTGAGCCAGCGTCAAAGTTTCAATCTGAAGCCTTTCGGCTCGCTCAATCTAGGCATCAATCACCAATCAATCAACAGCTTTGCTGCGCCAGGGTTGCCACCCTCCAGTTACTATTTGAAGTAAGAGATCGGCGTGATGTCCTCTTCCACTTTTTTTTTGTTTTTTTTTTCTCTGTCTCAATTTGATCTGATTTCTCGGCTTTTGTATATACAATTAGCATTAAAATAAATTTGTCGTAGTTTCTAAATTATTTCGTTTATGTTTTCCTGCTGGCTTAACGGGGTTTACTTACGGAGTTCCTAACTTATGTGTCTGTTAGGCTTAAAGGAGTTCTACTTTTCCTAGGTCTAATCCTCCGGGATTACATTTCTTTCTGATGCTCTTCATTCACTTATTTGCTGTGGCTTATGGGAACATATTGGAAAGGTCCTGCGTAGGGTCCTGGCTGACTGAAGGAAGAGTATATGTATATTTAACTGACCAAGCTCTAGCTCTAGCTCTAGCTCTAGCTCTAGCTCTAGCTCTAGCTCTAGCTCCAGCTCTAGTTGTAGCTCTAGCTCTAGCTCTACTTATAGCTCTAGCTCTAGATAGAACTCTAGATCTAGATCTAGATCTAGCTCTAGCTCTACTTCTAGATCTAGCTCTAGCTCTAGCTCTACCTCTAGCTCTAGATCTAGCTCTAGCTCTACCTCTAGCTCTAGCTCTAGCTCTAGCTCTAGCTCTAGCTCTAGCTCTAGCTTTACCCCCTACCCCTACCCCCTACCCCTACCCCTACCCCTACCCCTACCCCTACCCCCTACCCCTACCCCTACCCTACCCTACCCCTACCCCCCTACCCCTACCCCTACCCCCTACCCCTACCCCTACCCCTACCCCTACCCCTACCCCTACCCCTACCCCTACCCCTACCCCAACCTCTACCTCTCGCTCCACCTCTAAGCTCTCATTAGACTTCTCACAGCTCTCCATATTCACTTTACCCGCATTTCATCTCTTACCATCTTACCCGTACCCCAGTTCAGCCTGAAATTGGACTGAAATGTCCTCCATGGTCACCTTAATCACAGACCAGAGTTCACAGCCCGCCCATCTGCCGCTCAGCCCATGATCAACTGCAGCCGTTAGCAGAGTCAGCTGCCGTTAACTACATATATATATTTATATAATTGTATATATATTTGATCATAGACTAACATCCTCCATGGTCACTTTAATAACACAGTTTCGAGATTTCAGTTTTGTCGGTTGTGCAACCGGTTCAATTAGATTTTGAAAGCGCGACTCCAAGCAGACATGAAACAATCTCTTTTCCATACATCCGCATGTCCTCCATGGTCATACACTATGTAATCGTATATATATATATATATATAATAAAAGATTTAATTAACGTTTTTGAAAGCCACTAATTAGATCACCATGGTCACCTTAAAATGAATTTCCATTTTCAGAGCGAGAAAGAGAAAAACAAGAATTGAATCAATATTTTGAATATCCTAACAATTTTTATTTATTTTTTTGTTTGTTTCATTTTTTTTGTTTGTTTTATATAATATTCTCATGAAATATCATTTAATAAGTTATTAACACATAAAACAAATTAAGAGTAGTATTTGAATAAAAAATTGTTTCATTATATTAAGTTAACATCCTTTAGTTTTTGTGGTTTGTTCTGTTATCGATCCATTGAAATATATATATATATATACATATACATATACATATATATATATATACACATATATATTATCTTTAAGTTTCATTTCTTTTATCATACATATGTATATATATATATACATATATGTATATATATCATGTATAATAGCTTTTTCTTTAACTTCCCTTTTACTTTTTCTTTTCTTCTTCTTTTTTTAGGTTTTTTAGGGTTTTTTTGTTTGTTAAATGAGTTGAGAATATATATCTTAAAATTTTGATGCTTTATTAGCTAAAGTTGTAAAGTTGCTAAGTATGTATATATACATAAAAATAATTCAAACTGTATGTATATATATATGTGTGTGTGTGTGGGTATACATATAATATATATTTATATATATAATGTATAATGTGTGTATATCGTTTTTAAATGCTATAAATATATTTACAATAATCATAATACATATGTATGTATATGCACATGTATGTCCGTATGGTATGTATGTATGTGTGTATGTATGTCTGTATGTATATAATATATATTCAAATAAATCATATGCAGAAATTCAGTCTTATTAAACAAATAAAAACTTAGGTACATCATACTCGTTTGTAAGTGAGTGTGCGTGAGTGTCTGTGTGTGTGTGTGCGTGTGTGTTTGGAAATGGAAACAATCATTGAACCAATCAATCAAACTTATCAATCAATCATTTGTGTTCTATTCTGTTGCATTTGTTACTTGGCTTCGTTTTGAGCTCATTTTAGGTTAAGGTTCAATTAACAAACAATCATTAATTAGTCATCAATCATTCATCAATCAACAATCAATCATCAATCAACAATCAATCATCAATTTATCAACAATTAATGATTAATCAATCAACAATCAATCATCAAACAATCATCAAACAATCGTCAATCAATCAATCATCAGTCAATCAATAATCAATCACCTATCAAACACTAATCAATCAACAATCAGTCGTTAATCAATGGTCAATCAATCAATCAAGAAGTGTCCTATGCTTCCTCATCATCAATTCCATCAATCAAATGATTTTCCAATCAATCATTTGATCAACTAATCATCTATTTAATCTAACATTCAAGCAAATGTGACCCGTTCTAGTTTATACTATCGCTCGTTCAGTAGCACCCGTATCAATCGATCAATCGATCAATCAATCAATCATTTATATCTGTTATTTAGCTTAAAGTGTCTTGCTTGCTCAGTAGTACCCAAATCAATCAATCAATCAGATGTGACCCAATCTATTTCATCTATTGCTTGCTATTTGGTGACTTCTTCTGCTCTCCCTTTTTAAGTGGATCGAGTTCAATGAACTAGTTCATCGAGTGATTGTAAAGTTTATTGAAGAAATGTTCCCGCTTTGCATATTGTTCAATCAATTGTTTTGACTGTCGTTAATCCGTGTATAATATACAGATACATATGTATATATAAATATATTTTAGTTGCTCAAATCAAAAAAATTAAACTAAGATAAAGTAAAAACAAATGCATAAGTTTATTAACGGAAGCAATTCTTTTGTATATACATATACATATACATATATATATATATATATATATATATATATATATACAAAGAATGAATCGTAAGTGTGGAAAATCGATGATAATCTCTATTAATATTTAGTATTTTCGTAATTGTTCAGTTTCATATGTATAATAACAGTTATAAACGTTTTCTTTAGGTGGTACCAGAAGAACCAAATGGTGGAAGAAACAAATCTCTCGAAGAGCTCGTTTGTAGTTGGTATTTTTGTCATTTCATTTAGTTTTTAGTATTTAGTATTTAGTATTTAGTATTTAGTATTAAGTGTTTAGTTGGGCTGTTGCTTGTCTAGTATTACTAGATACCTTGTACGTACGTATGATCTGTCTGTCTGGCTGGCGGTAAAACGGTTTCTCAATTTCTCGTGTTTTAGGATATGTTCATTTTTGTTGGTATTTTTCTCCTGTTGGTATTTTTTATAGATTCATAAAAATAGATATAGTATATATATGCAGTATATATGCTGTTTGTACAAGTTGTTTGTCTATTTGCTTGCAAGGCTTATATTATAAAATATTAATACAACAACAAAAAATACCAAGAAATACTAAAGAAATTATATACTAACAAAAATGATTATAAGACTCTCAATAGCTTGGTCCTAGAACCCACTTCGAATGTGTCAAGGAATGTGCCAAATAGTTTCAGAATATGCTCTGAAGTTCAAGGAATTTATTTTAGTATTTTCGATTTAGTAGATTTAGTATTTTGTGTTTAGCATTTGGCACTTAAATTGAATTGAGTTGTACGCAATACAAAAACTGGGGCAAGAAATCCAAATTATATTAAGTTACATAATACTAGGGCATAAATATATATATATATATATATACTGGGTATTCACTATATACATTTAGATCAATGAAGGATTTTTTAATTTTTTAAGATTTTTTTTCTTTGCTTTTTCTTTTTTTTTCGTTTTGACTTAGAATTGGATTTAGCTATAAGAATACATAGGAATAATAATCATGATAATTAATGGTATATATAATATAAGTCGAAATACAAGTGCTTTAGATGCTGGGTATTTTTTTAGTATTTTTTTTCGTTTTGCTTTTTGTTTTTTGTTTTGCTTTTAGGGGGGCCAAACAACTTTTCCTATTGGAATATACATACATATGTAACATACGCAACGCTTCTTAAACTTAAGCTTAAGTGTAATAGATTTTCATTATATATGTATATATGTATATTGTAGTAATTGTTCGGTTTCATATCTTTGGTATTTGTTTAGTATTTGTTTGCTTAGTTGTACCTTTCTTGGGGGTAGTTCGTACTATGTATATACTCTTCATTTGTTAGTTTTATGTTACCGTTACGAGTCTCTTTGTATAACTGTGTGCTATGTGTGTGTGCGCGTGTGTCTGTGTATGTACAGTATTTTTTAAGAATTTTTTAAAAGTCCAAATCAAAATGCAAACGAATTAAGAAGTATTAAATATGTTTATAAATCGTATTTACCCATAATATAGTTTAAAAAATGTTTGCTTTCTTGCCTTTAGTATATAAAGTGGAAAAATGTATGCATTGTATATAAATGTTAGTATTTTGTTTAGTATTCTTTTCGTTTTTTTTTTTTTTTGGTTATGCATAAGTATTTGATTTTGTCTTGTTTGGTATTTTGTTTGTTTCGTTATATAAATGTTTGAATTCGAATAGTTTTGCTTGCGATTAGTAAATATATGATAAACTTTGATGGCTTACTCTCCTTCCACGCTTCCTTCTCTTTTTTTATGGTATTTTTTATGGTATTTTATTTATACTTATATTTTGTTTCTTGTGTTTGCATAGTTTTAATTGTTAAATAACAGGAAATACCGAATCGAGCTTAGCGCAAGCCCCTAGAATATAGTCGAGAAACAATAACATTCCGTATATATATAAATATACATACATATATATATATATATGTATATATATATATATATAGACTCGTATAATAGAGGTATTCGTAATACATATAAACCGTATCGATATAATTCATATATATAGTAACAATAACTGTATAATGGCAATGTCAATAATCATAAATATAATATACATAGAATTGATAGTGTTAACATATATAAATATATATATATCTATATATATATATGTGTATATATCCATTATAACTTTAGTTTTGTTTAGTTTGCCCGAAATGTTGGCTCTTCCGTCGGGACTTTCCCTTAAAACTACATTTACTATATAGCTGTGCGTGCGTGCGTGTGTGTGCGTATATCTGCCTGTCTGTCTGTATGTGTGTGTGTGTGTGTGTGTGTGTGTGTGTGTGTGTGTGTGTGTGTGTGTGGGTGCATACTGTACAGTGAACACACGCACGTGCGCGCAAAACTTTGAACTAGGTTTGCTTAAGTACATATTTCCGCCGCTCACAAATATATATGGCCACCCTAATTACTTGTGCTCAACAATCTCAAAAATATGCAGTTATTTTCTTACTCTTTCCACTTCCTTTGATTGGCAGATCGAACAATCGTTTATCGATAACACAAAAAAATAACGTGAACGAGAGTAAAATTGCGAGCTGCCAATCGAATACAGTATTAACACGCTAGCGTGGCTCTCTACAACAACTTTTGTTATATATATATATATATATATATATATATATATATATATATATATATGGGTGTGTGTATATTTGTATAATTGGTATATATATATATATATGTATACATATATGTATGTATATATATTTGTATGTAGGTAGTTGATGCTGAGTTGGTTGCTTTATGTATATATTTAAGTGAAAGTGATAGACACTACAGTGGAGCCCCAATGGCACTAACAACAACCACTGGACTGCGCTGCATGTAACGCATGTATATATATATATGTATATATATGTATATATATATATATATATATATATATATATATATATATATATATATATATATATATATATATATATATATATATATATATATATATATATATATATATATATATATATATATATATATATATATATATATATATCTGTGTAGCTAAACATATTTACAGATGTCTTCTGGGCAGCCAGCTTTTTCGCTAGCCTTCAATTTCATGGGTCTTTTAGATATATGGAATATATATATATGTGTATATATATACATATACATATACATATATATGTCACGCCCTTAGTTTGCGCCCCGAAGGTAGCTGCCTGGCTGTTACACGATCACAGCGAGGCGCAAACGCGTAGAGGAAAACGGAAATGAACTTACGGAAGTTGAACTGTAGCTGTGATATCGATAAATCGATAGACATATACAACTATATATATGGGAGCTGCTCTGGCTGGATTTAGTCATCCCACGTGGGAAACTGACCCTCGTCCACAAACATGCTGAACTGCCCGGTATACTGATGCTCCAATGGACGGCTTCGGCCCTCCGCGCTTCGTGCACTCGTCGGCGGCACGGGCGGAGCTCTCGCATCAGCAGCTGGAGCCGCTGAAGCAGCAGCAGCAGCCGCAGCCGCATCTGAGCCGGACTTGCTGCCACTGGGGGCATTCCGGTTGCCAGTCTGGCCGCCAGCCGTGCCACTCTTGCCGTAGTTATAACGTTGCTCTGCAAGCGAGAGGATTGGTCAGGCTATCGCTCACTGAGCTACGTCGCTGGGACTTACTTGAGGACTGCTTGACTTCCTTGCTGGCCCAGACGGGCTCGTGCGTCTGGTTATAGGATTGCTGATCCCAAACGGCTTTGTCGTCCACGTTTTTGCTCTGCAAGGAATCAGTTGAGTTATCCACATGGAAAGATTCATATTTCAGGCTGACTCACGTAATCCTTGTCGACATGCAGCTCGAGCTCGTCGCTGGTCTGCTCCATGCTGCTGTGCGTGATGCCGTAGTAGAAGTACATGATGAAGCCGAGGGACATCCACACAGTGAACCTAATGAGGGTCAGTATGCTTAGCTTAAATATTAAATAAATGTTAACAGTTATTGCGATAGCCGGAATAAATGGAAGTCCAGGCGTTAAAAACGCAAGTGCATATCTGTGGAAGATCGAAGAGAACGATTAAAATTGGGTATTTGGGGAGATACTACGTGAAGAGCATTTGGAAGTTCGGCTAGCCGAAGATAGCAACTAAATAACCTTGCAGAAGATATCAACTAGGGAGTCCTAGGGAGCAAGCTATATGCTTAGCTCGAGGTATGCGATAGCTAGAGACAAATCGATATTTATCGATTATTGTGAAAATAATTAAGCTTGACATTTAATAGCACTTCTAAGTTATGCATCGATCAGTCTCAACCATTCACTCAAAGAACAATCCTTGCAATCGATAGTTATCGATATACTGATAAATTATAGAGATTGATACACACATGCTTGGATGCTTAACAAGCTGAAACTGGCAATCGATATATCTAGATTTAGAATAATAAGCTAATTGCCTTTGCTGCAAATCGATATTTATCGATTATAGAGTCAAAAGCGTAACCAGGCAAAAGTTAAGTATTTCATTTCTAATCAAAATACTATCTCTGCAAAGTTATCGATAGGATATATATATATATATATAATTTCGTTGTCATTATTGGCTTTACCTATTCTGTGGTTGTCTCGATATAATCAATAATATCACAAATATGCCGATAAATAAAATGATATAAATGAAGATGGCGAAGCCGCCGGACCAACCGATGGCCGCGAACAGATCCAAGAAGAATATGAGACCGAACATGATTCCCACTAGTTTCGTGACATACATGCCTGCGTATGCGATGTGTATTCGAAGTCGAATTTGGTATTGATTTCGAATTTCGAATTACGGATTTCGGATGCGTTAACAATTTCGGAGTCGCGATGTCATCGGGAGCAAAACACAAAACGTTAGATGAGAGAAAGCAAAAGAGCAACGAGAATATTGAATATTGAATTTCGAAAAGATAGCGGGAGACAGAGAGAGAGAGAGAGAGGCAGGCAGAGAGAGAGAGAGAGCGAGAGAGAGAGAAAGAGAGCGAGATAGGAAGAGAGGAGGAAAGGGATGCAGGGCGAGTATACCCTGTAACGTACCACTTTCAGAGGTCGCCTGACCGGGATTCACCCAGGGAAAGAAACCGGGGCACAGGTACGCATAGTCGTGTATCTTGCGGGTTATGAAGTTGAGGCCCATCGTATCGAAGGCTGTGGCCTGCCCGGTGGGTCCGGTCGGGGCACCGTGGACGCTGCCGTAGAACTTGTTCTCGGAACGATCCGACACCAAGAACTGATCGTCCCGTCCGCCCAAATAGCCCTCCGGACTGTCGTCGATGAACGAATCATCCGAATCGGACATGCCGCGCGTCACACGCTTGATCGTTAGCTTTGTCGGCTCGAGGACCTCCGACGGACGAGCGTGCGGATCGGTGGCGGTGCCCGGTGCCAGCGGCGTGCGCAACTGCGCCGGCAGCAGCTCCACCAGCGACGTGCTATGCGGCTGGTAGCGCAGCACCAGCACACAGGTGGACACCAGGGTGTAGGCCAGCAGCGTACCAATCGACATCATCTCCACGAGAATGTCCAGGCGCACGGTGAGCGCAACCAAGGCGGCGGCCAGGCCGCTGCCCAGCGTCGCCAAGCCCGGCACATTCGTGCGCTGCCACAGATGCGACAATTGCCTGGAATGAAATGGAAGGAGTTAGGGTATATTTCCAGTCGAGTCTTGGTCACAGCTCACCTGAATATCAAGCCATCCTGGGCCATGGCATAGATGACGCGCGGCATCGGAAACATCGAACCGAACATGGCTACGGAGAGGCCAGCTGTGGCTCCGACTGCGACGACTGCACGACACTTGGGCGCGTTCACATAGGACCACATTTGCACGAGGGCAGCGCCCACATTGATGTGATCGTAGGGCACTGCGACGATATTTATCGATATTTATCGATATTTATCGATATTTGATCAAGAAAGAAATTCATCAGCTGTTCTACTCACCGACTAAAGTAAGGACTAGACTAACGCTGACATAGGCAATCAGGACAACGATGAGGGAGCCAACGATCGCCTTGGGTATGCTCTTCTGCGGATTGTGCGCCTCCTCGCCGGTGGTTGCGATGATATCGAAACCAATAAATGCATAGAAACAGGTCGCGGCACCCGAGAAAACCTGAGTTAAAAGAGATTATATATATAGATATAGATCTATTTATATATGAGATTGTCTGGGACTTACGCCACTCCAGCCGTAGGGCAGAAAGCCCTGATGCTCCGACCACGTTTTCGTATCAACGTAAAAGAGGCCAGCGGCCATAACGAACACCCACGTGGCCAGATTGATGGCGTTCAGGGTGTGATTGAAGATGACTGATTTGCTGGCGCCCATCGCCAAAACGCTGGTCATGATGAGCGTTATGCCAAAGGCTATAAAGTCAGGTGGTTTGCCTGGAAAGAAACTCCATTAGATATGCCAAATATAGAGCTTATAGTGATGGCATCAATCAATCAGTCAATCAATCAATCAGTCAATCAGTTGTCTATGTGTAGATGAAAGTCAGAGCTTGGACTCCGTTTGGAACGGAGCTTGTCTCCTTGTTAGACTTGTGTGTCCAGCATTCAGTCAGTCAGTCAATCATTCAATCAATCAATCAGTTGATTGATGCCGAGTCTCTGCTGCACACTTACCAAATATGGTGCCAATAGACTCACCCATCGCAGTCGCAATGGCATTACCCGTCAATGAATCAAAACTTGAGCTTAATGCACATGCACAGGCACTTGTTCCTGGAATTGGACGGGTTTATATACATATATAGTGAGCTATATAGTGCTGACTGGACTTACCTATTAGATATTCCAATATCATGTTCCAACCAATTATAAAAGCTACAAATTCTCCAACTGCCACATATGAATACATATAGGCCGAGCCGGAAGTGTGTGGCACACGAACGCCAAATTCCGCATAGCAAGCGCCTGACAGAGAGAGTGAGAGAGATATAGTATATATATATAGGTACTATACAGATTTGAGACTTACCTGAGAAAATGCTCGCTATGGCGGCTATAATAAAACTAATCACCACACCGGGTCCAGCCATCTTCTGGGCCACCAGGCCAGCCACCAGGTACATGCCGGTGCCGCAACATGATCCAATGCCCAAGGATGTCAGATCCAAGGTATTTAGACATTTCTAGCGAGGCGAAAATGAAACAGTTAGAGGAGAATGGGAATAGGGGAAAATATAAGAGAAGCAGTCTAACTTTAGTTTATATCATATAAGCTTTATTTTGTTATAGTTGATCTTATCAAGTTTCTGTGTTTGCCATATTTCATAGCATACTTTTGGGTGCTCATATTACAGCTCCGTATCTGTATCTGTATCTGTATCTGTATCTGTATCTGTATCTGTATCTGTATCTGTATCTGTATCTGTATCTGTATCTGTATCTGTATCTGTATCTGTATCTGTATCTGTATCTGTATCTGTATCTGTATCTGTATCTGTATCTGTATCTGTATCTGTATCTGTATCTGTATCTGTATCTGTATCTGTATCTGCATCTGCATCTGCATCTGCATCTGCATCTGCATCTGCATCTGTATCTGTATCTGTATCTGTATCTGTATCTGTATCTGTATCTGTATCTGTATCTGTATCTGTATCTGTATCTGTATCTGTATCTGTATCTGTATCTGTATCTGTATCTGTATCTGTATCTGTATCTGTATCTGTATCTGTATCTGTATCTGTATCTGTATCTGTATCTGTATCTGTATCTGTATCTGTATCTGTATCTGTATCTGTATCTGTATCTGTATCTGTATCTGTATCTGTATCTGTATCTGTATCTGTATCTGTATCTGTATCTGTATCTGTATCTGTATCTGTATCTGTATCTGTATCTGTATCTGTATCTGTATCTGTATCTGTATCTGTATCTGTATCTGCATCTGCATCTGTATCTGTATCTGTATCTGTATCTGTATCTGTATCTGTATCTGTATCTGTATCTGTATCTGTATCTGTATCTGTATCTGTATCTGTATCTGTATCTGCATCTGTATCTGTATCTGTATCTGTATCTGTATCTGTATCTGTATCTGTATCTGTATCTGTATCTGTATCTGTATCTGTATCTATATCTGTATCTGTATCTGTATCTGTATCTGTATCTGTATCTGTATATGTATCTGTATCTGTATCTGTATCTGTATCTGTATATGTATCTGTATCTGTATCTGTATCTGTATCTGTATCTGTATCTGTATCTGTATCTGTATCTGTATCTGTATCTGTATCTGTATCTGTATCTGTATCTGTATCTGTATCTGTATCTGTATCTGTATCTGTATCTGTATCTGTATCTGTATCTGTATCTATATCTGTATCTGTATCTGTATCTGTATCTCTATCTCTATCTCTATCTCTATCTCTATCTCTATCTCTATCTCTATCTCTATCTCTATCTGTATCTGCATCTGCATCTGCATCTGCATCTGTATCTGTATCTGTATCTGTATCTGTATCTGTATCTGTATCTGTATCTGTATCTGTATCTGTATCTGTATCTGTATCTGTATCTGTATCTGTATCTGTATCTGTATCTGTATCTGTATCTGTATCTGTATCTGTATCTGTATCTGTATCTGTATCTGTATCTGTATCTGTATCTGTATATGTATCTGTATCTGTATCTGTATCTGTATCTGTATCTGTATCTGTATCTCTATCTGTATCTGTATCTGTATCTGCATCTGCATCTGTATCTGTATCTGTATCTGTATCTGTATCTGTATCTGTATCTGTATCTGTATCTGTATCTGTATCTGTATCTGTATCTGTATCTGTATCTGTATCTGTATCTGTATCTGTATCTGTATCTGTATCTGTATCTGTATCTGTATCTGTATATGTATCTGTATCTGTATCTGTATCTGTATCTGTATCTGTATCTGTATCTGTATCTGTATCTGTATCTGTATCTGTATCTGTATCTGTATCTGTATCTGTATCTGTATCTGTATCTGTATCTGTATCTGTATCTGTATCTGTATCTGTATCTGTATCTGTATATGTATCTGTATCTGTATATGTATCTGTATCTGCATCTGCATCTGTATCTGTATATGTATCTGTATCTGTATCTGTATCTATATCTATATCTATATCTATATCTGTATCTGTATCTGTATCTGTATCTGTATCTGTATCTGTATCTGTATCTGTATCTGTATCTGTATCTGTATCTGTATCTGTATCTGTATCTGTATCTGTATCTGTATCTGTATCTGTATCTGTATCTATCTATGTATATGTATCTGTATCTGTATCTATCTATGTATATGTATCTGTATCTGTTTCTGTATCTATCTATGTATATGTATCTGTATCTTTAACTCTGTTAGTATTTCCTTGGAAGCGCTTTAGTACTTGCTAATTGCAGTGTTATTAATAGCACACATTCGCTCCGCACTTACCGTTAGCTTGGGCTTTGTGGGCTGTGCATTGCCATCCTGCAGCTGCTTCACATCCTTGGTGCGTATGAGCTTCGGCAGGAGCGTGGTGGAGCTGACGCCCGGCGGCAAGGGCAGCCTGAACTTGACCTGCCCGAAATCGATGGCGAAACGACAAACGACAGGCAGCAGCAGCAGCAGCAGCAGCAGCCGAGGCAGCCGAGGCAGAGGAGCAACAGGAAGAGGAAGGAGAAATTAGAGGCTGTCATAAAAATAGTCGCAGCAGCAGCAGCCGCCGCCGCTAACAATAATTCAATAACTTGACATCCTAGTCAAGAGGACAACGTATATATATATATATAATCAATATATATGTAGGTATATATGTATTTATATGATAAGAGATGAAAGTGGCATTCAAGTGATGCGAGGCAATCAAATATTAAACGAGTGCAAAAAAATACGAGAAAATGAAATGTGAAATGTGAAAGGCAAAAGGGAAGCTGTTAAAAGTCGAGTGCGCTCAATGCCAAAGCGCAAATTGAAAATGCCTGCAACAGGCCCGCAGTCACACGAAACCCAAAAGAGCCAGTCCCCCCCCAGGTACCACCCTTACGCCCACTGGCCACCCTCCCACCCCCTACCACCAGCATTTGTCTGTGTGCAAGGCTCGGAGCGTGAATCGATATTTGCAACAAGTTTTCTGCGGCCTACGCAGCAGCGGCAGCTCGCCAGAGGACATATCTATGTATATATACATACACTGGCCGAAAAAGTGTAGCTAGTCAGCTGAGCGCAGATATACTATAGAAAATATAGTATATAAAATCTATATAACTATATATCTAGGCAAGTGAATGAAGTTTTCAGCTCAAGATTGAAAAAAGTATTTTTTATATAGAACTCAAAGTAAAAAATACTGTTTATATGGAAAAATACTTGATATACTTTATATGATATACTTTCTTTTTATATAAAATATATAGTCAAAGTGTATTCTATATAAAAAATACATTATATACTATACTTGTTTTTCGCTCAGTGTAGCTACCCACATGCATAGCTGAGTGCATATTTTTAGACTTAGCTCAGTGCTGTGCAGCTGTGGGCGTGGCCGGTGGTGTTGCTGCTGCTCGAGCTGGTTATATAACCACTTCATTGCTATGCTAAACAGCAACCTGCCCTATTGCCACTCGCACTCCGACTTCCACTCGGCCACTCCCCCGCCCACTTCTATTCTATCTGCTCCAAATGCAACAAGCACTTGCTCTAAAAGTCTCGCCTTTCAGCCCTCTCCGCCCTTTGGAGTGGCTGTTATTAATGGTGCTGCAAAGCAAAAAGGTCACCAGAGCCGAGCTGAGCTGTGACACGGCCAGGGGCTGGCGTAGGCGGAGGTTGGCCCAGTGACAACATCAACATCAACAGCAGCCAGAGCACCAGCCCCAACCCCAACCCCAACCCCAACCCCATCGCCATCGCCATCGCCAGCACCAGATCTGAATGGCAAACAAGAGTCGAACGGGCGCTTTGTTTGTCATCATCTGCCGGCTGCTCTTGAAGGATGACACCCATTCTCTCGACATCCTGCCCCTGGCACACGCTACGCCCGCCTTGCTGCTCACCAAATGCCATCAACTGGAAACTCAATTCAAGCCAAGCTGCCCGCCGACTGAGCTCAAGGCTAACGTAAACTGCGCTGCGTGCCCTGCTCAATGACTCCGGAATACTCTATGGCTTAAGCTTAAGCTAGAAAAGGCTAAAAACCGCTGAATAGCTGAATAGCTGAATGACTGAATAGCTGAATAGAAGAGGCGACAAAAGATTCTCTATGAGAAACCAGAGAAAAATCACTAGCAAAGAGCTAGAACCTTAAAGACTTGGAAGGCAACATTTAAAGACAGAAAAAGCTCTGAGATTTAGCGGGAAAGCCTTGAAAAACCCCTAAAAAAACCCAGAAACTCCCTTGGGACTGAACAGAAAACCCTTCAAGGAAGAGCTGCAAGTACAGGCGAGAAAAAAAGCTACAGAAAAAACCCACAAATGAATGTCGCAGCAGGAAAAACTGCATAAGCGGCTATTGAGATTAAGGAAAAACCCAAGCAAGGCAAGGAAAACCCAAGAAAAGCAAAGAAAAACTTATCGAAGCATAATCCGGCAATGCTAGGAAAAACCAGCCAGAAAACTAGCCTCGGAGAAAAGCCTCAGCCAGTCTCAAAAGAAAAGCCAAACGAAAAGTCGCTCGCAGAGTGGCGCAAAAACTAATATGCCCCAAGCGCGCATTGGATATACAAATTTATTTTCAATGGCCTGATTATTGCTGAGCACTTAAGTAGCTGACTATTTATTCAACGGTAGATAAAACTTGTCGCGTTTTCTCTGCTGTTGCTGGAGCTTAAGTTGCAGGCTAATTGCGGAACGAACAGAGAGGGGGAGATGGAGTGGAAGGGGGAGAGGGGAGGGGGGAGGGGGAGTGGGTTTTATGCGCTGCGCAATGTTGCTCTCGAGTGCATCCTTGAGCAAGCTCTACTCCACATAAGCTATAATAATACTTGTTTAAGCGATAAGCTCATTAAAGAATGAAAAGCGAGCATTTTCCTGCTGAAGATTGCCTGAGTTAACTCTGCCGAGCAGTGTTGGAAAGTGCCGGAAAGCTACTTGCTTTAGGCTAAGCTAAGAGTGCGTAGAAGACTTCTCGAGTAACTAAAAGATCCCTCGTTATATATAGCCAGATCTAGCCGATATACCCTATTGGCCAAATATTTTAATATTTTCTTTTTGCTGGTGGAAAATGCTATTCTATTTTCGATTTGTGACAGACCAGTGGGGCGTATGAGTAATGTGCGTATGAGTGATATTCAGAGAATAGCATATGAATGTATATAAGAGTCACACACACACACACGCACACGTAGATATTTTGAGCTCTTTTGTTACTTGTTGAGCAACTGTTAACAGTTTGCCAGAGTTTCCCCCAGAGCCGTTTCCTACACTGATCAAAATCAGCTGTCACTTATTGTTGCACAAACAAGCAAACAAAAAGTAAGTAAAGCAAGAGTAGGTCATTGAATAATGAATACGCCAAATGGGAGCAGCATGGGTAAATAAATCAATGTGCAACTATACGAATGTGTATATATATATATATATATATATACTTATATGTGTATACATGACATACATCGAACTGACTGATTGATGGAAAGAATGAGTGATTGACTGGCTGATTGCTTGGATAGCAAACTGTATTATGCACACAGTATGTGGCCTCATGGAAAGAGCTTGGCTTTAGACTCTGTAAGTGATTGATTGGTTGATTGATTGACTGGCTAACTGCGTGATTTATGGGCAGCTGCGCGGACTGATTGCCATATTGACCTTTTGCTAACAGAACTAGTGGCAGCTATGCTAATAGCAAATGCTTGACTGCTTGAATGACTCACTGATTGTATGATTGACTGATTGATTGATTCGCTCGCTAACTGCTTGATTGACTAGCAAGCTGTATTCTGCTTAGTATATGCTTTTTAGAAAGACCTTGACTTTTGACTCTGTATATGATTGACTGATTGAATGATGTGATTGATGATTGATGAGTCCCGACTCAGACTCATCAGACTGACAGATTAAGCTATTGCTGAGCAGCGCACAGAGACAGGTAATAGATCATTTATACTAACAGTCAATGTTTGTTTTATTGACTGATTGAATGACTGATTGATTAATTGATTAATGATCTAACTGGCTGATTGATTGATTAATGATCTAACTGGCTGATTAAGTGGCTGTTGAGCAGCGCTGAGCTCTCAAGGCCAGCTGCATGTATTTTAGAAGTAAATGATTGAAGGGCTGAGTGATTGATTGACGGAGCTGACTGACTAATTGATTGAGTGATTGATAAACAGTGCACAGATCTCGCTAACGGTTTGAATGAGTGACTAAATTTATCCTAGCAGAAAATGATTGACTGATTGAATGCCAACTGATTGACTGAATGAATGATTGAACAGAAGTGGCGCATGATTGACTGACTGACTGTCTGTCTGACTGACTAATTGATTGGAGCTATAGCTCCTGCTGTCATTATCCTAATGCCCTCATCCCTAGGCCACCCTCCGCTTAGCACTCAGCTGATTGACTGACGGCTGTCCTGCATGATTGATGCACAGAGCAGCTGGAATTTGTGCTAAATTTCCCTCATTTTTCATGGCGCATGTTGTTGGAAACAATCCCATGGAAAACTTTACTCATAATTGCTGCAAATCGTTGCAGAACTTTCCATACAAATTGCGCAAATTTCACAAAGGCTTCAGAGGGAGAGAGAGATATATACTCTGTAGATATATATTCCGTAGATGGATGCATAATATTTCATTTAATTATTTTTGTGTTACTTGTTGAGTAACTATCCGAAACTTTTCCGCTTTCCACTTGCCGCTCTCCGCCCAGCAGTTACCCAGAGCTTTCGCTGCTCTTGTTATTGTTGGTAATAGCCTTCTAGAGGAAGGGAAGGGAAGGGAAGAGTCAGTGGCTCGCTGGCCAAAGTGGACATATGTAAGAGTATATAGTGTATATGTGTATACAGCAGGGGCTATATAAATATATACACGCTGCGGTGCGTTTGGGGGACTGTAAAAAGTGGGTAACTGGGCAACTCGGTTGAGCGCAGCCATAAAGATAACACCCAGCGGAGCCAAAATGCTGAAACTCCCAGCCACCCACACCCACATCCACACCCACACACACGCCCACTCGCTGTTGCTCGCATGCCCTAACCCCGAACCGCTTGCTCCCACAGGGTGTTCCATTTTTTTTTTGTTTTTTCGCTTCGGCTTTCGACGTCGTCGTCGTCGTCGTACTTGCCACGTACTAGCTTTTGTGCATGTGTCTGTGTGTGTGTGTGAGCAGCGAGACTTCGCAGTCAAAATGGATTTGCATAAGTCGACGCACACACATACACACACACACACATGTAAGCCGTAGTGCGTGGGCGTTTATTATAATGCCCATTTAACAGCAAATTCGCCTAGGCAAATGCTTCATTTGTCTACGCCAGTTTTCGCCGCGTCACAAGTGTCACTTGTCAACGCGCAATTCGCTGTGCATTTCAATTTTGTTTTTTATTTGCCTTTGCCTTTGCCTTTTGCCTTTGTCTTTGTCTTTGCTTACCTTCTGCAACACCAGCAGCAAGTCCGACGGCTTCATTGTGTGTGAATGGCACTTTTTTTGCAAATGTTTTTGTTTAACTGTTGTCGCTGCACAGCTTTAATCAGCTCTGCTGCTGCGCTGTCGCTGTCACTGCCTTTGCCTCTGCTGCTGCTTCTTCGTCTTCTGCTGCTGCTGCTCGCTGTTGCGCTATGTTTTTGCTGCTCCTTTTTGCGCCCACACAGCGCTAGGCCTAACTGCCCTGTTTGTATGTATGTGTGTGTGTGTGTGTGAGTGTATGTGTGTCTGTGTGCGTGCGTGTTTCTTGTATTTGCGTGCGCTGTCTGTGTGTCTATGTGTCTGGCTGTCTGCTTTGTTTGTATGGGTGCGTCGTGCGTGTCAACGGCGGCGCAGACGGTCGCTTAATGTTGTTGTTGTTGTTGCTGCTGCTGCCGTTACTGTTACTGCGCTTGTTGTTGTTGTTGTTGTTGTTGCTGCTGCTGTCGTTGCTGTTGCTTTTATCGCTTTATATTTTACATTGATTTTTGTCTGCAACGTCATTCTATATTCAACAGTTTTAAAGCTATTTGTTGCTGCCGCTGCTCTTGCTTTTGCTCTTGTTCTTGTTCTTGTTGTTGATGTTGTCGTTTGCCATTCACAGCTGCAAAATACATATTTAATTCAATTTCAATTTCCTGCTCGCACACACTAAATTCACTTTCACTTTCACGCACGGCGAAAAAGGCAACAACAGCAGCAGCAGCAGCGCAGCTAGCAACGACGCCAACGTCAGCGCTGGCGCTGCTGCCCTACTGCCCAAATTCGGACTCCGCTTCACTTTTGTCACTTTCGCTGCGTGCGTGTGTGTATGTGTGTGTGTATTAGTGTTGTTGCGCGCATTTGATTCACGTGGCTCACACACACACACACACACACAGCAGGCATGCAAATGCAGTAATTGCACACACACACATACACGCGCGCACTGTTGCGAATAATTGACAAAAAGCATTTACGAAAAAAAAAACACTCTCCCACACAGAAGAAAAAACACAAAAACCAGTTGCAGGTATAAAAAAACATACATATATACATATGTATGTATATATATATATATATAAAAAAAATTACAACAAAGCACAATTTGCTTTTAATTTGATTTAATTTCAATTTTTTCTGCAGCACGCGCGAGCACAGTTTGAGCAGCACTGCGGACTCGAACTGTGAATGAATGATTGCAATCTTTGCCTGTGTGTATAACTTTCTTTTTACTTTACTTCTTTTTTTCTTCAGCTTTTTCTACGTTTTTCGTGCGAGGAAAAAAAGAAACGCGTTTCAGTTCCGTTAGAGTCGTCGTTGGCTTCTGCTGCTGCTGCTGCGGCGAGTGCTGCTGCTGCTGTTCCTGCTGCTGCTACTGCTGCTGCTGCTGCTGCTGCTTCTTCCTACACATAGAATAGACAAAAAGGAAGAGAGAAAGAGCGCAAAAGCTTTCGCCGCTGCCCTTTACAGCTTCAGCTGTGCGTGTGCGAGCGAGAGCGCGAAGTTTGTTGCGCGCTGCTTAACAAGTTGTTGCCAGACCCGTCGCGGCGGCCACATACATGCTGTGGCCTGACCAAACGCCAGGATCTGGCAACTCCAGCCAGCCAAAGCTTTGCGACTTCCACACTCACACACACACACGTGTGTGTGTGTATCTATAACAGAGTTGCTCGCTGCTGCTGTTGTTGTTTTTTTGTGCGCTGTGCAAAACTCTCTCTCGCTCGCTCTCGCACATCCTGCCGCGAAAGCAGCAGCGACGCTCGAAAGTAGGCAACGGCAAATGCAGCGACCAATCGCGCAGACGCACAAGCGTCGTGTGTGTGTACTTTCACTTTCCTTGTATCGGCTCACCCTTCAAGGCTATGCTAAATGCTGGCGTATGTGTCATAAGACGGCAAGCACACCTGTTATCACGTTTGGGGGCTCACCTCAACATATTATTCAATTCGAATATGATTCAAGCGGCACTATTCTCTCTCCCTCTCTCTCTCCCCCCCTCTCTCTCTCTCTCTCTCTCTCTCTCTCTCTCTCTCTGTCTCTCTCTGCGTGTGTGTTTGTTTAATTTAGTCATTTTCAGGGTTAATCATGCGACTCTCCTCCTGGCGTCCTTGTGGCCAGGGCAGGAGCATGCACTGCATGCGTGCGGCTGCTGCACGCTAGATGGCGCTCTGCGCCTGACCCCTTCATTTATTTATATCTGCATTAGAAATTCTTCAATTCTAATTGCGCTCTCTCGCTCTTCCTCGCTCTCTCTCCTCACTCTCCCTCTCTCTCTCTTTGGGCTCTCTTAATTAAGCTCGCTCATTAACTGTTTTCAGCTTTTACACACATTTTTGTGCGCATTTTCCGGGTTCATTAAACCTAACAAATTTTACAACTCTAACAATATTCTTATACTCTCTCAGCCAGAGGCGAAAGGAGCATATTGGATTGAAACTTTTTATAGTCAATTTTTAAATTCATCGAAACTAATTAAAAATAACAAAATAATATTATATAATATATTTATAATCTTTATAATATAATATATTTATTTTACTATAGCTTACCCTACTATAATTTTCAACTGGATAATAAGATAGTCAGCTTCGGTCAAAGAATTTGTTAATTATATATACTGAACCTATAGGGAGAACAGGGTATATTTTTTATTTTATATATGCATATGTATATATTTATTATATTTTATTTTATTTTTGTCTATGTCTATTCTGTCTGTGTCTATTCTGTGTATATGGACAATCTCTGGACCTATAAGAGCTACAGACTTCAAATGTAAAGATATAAAGCTTTGAAACTTAAGCATTTTCTATAGCTTTTGCTTGTATCCATAAAAAAATTATTGAATTTATGGTATATATATATATATATATATATATATATATATATATATATATATATATATATATATATATATAAAGATAGATAGATATATAGATAGATAGATAGATAGATAGATATATAGATATATAGATATATAGATAGATAGATAGATAGTTAGATAGGATAGGATAGGATAGGATAGTATAGGATAGGATAGGATAGGATAGATAGATAGATAGGATAGATAGGATAGATAGGATAGGATAGGATAGGATAGGATAGGATAGGATAGGATAGGATAGGATAGGATAGGATAGGATAGGATAGGATAGGATAGGATAGGATAGGATAGGATAGGATAGGATAGGATAGGATAGGATAGGATAGGATAGGATAGGATAGTATAGGATAGGATAGGATAGGATAGATAGATAGATAGGATAGATAGGATAGATAGGATAGATAGTATAGATAAATAGATAGATAGACAGATAGATAGATAAGATAGATAGATAGATAAGATAGATAGGATTGATAGATAGATATATCTTTGGCAAATCTAACTTTTTATAGATGATATTATCCTATCTATATATAGATAGATCTGTTGACAAATCAAATTTTCGATACCAAAAAAGCTTCATTAGAAAAATCAAGGTTTAAATTTTTAATAAAAATTTAAAAATAATTATTACAAAAAAAAACTTATTAGTACTAATAATAATAATAGAAATAATAATAACTGTAAATAAAAACATTAAAGCCTTCTTTTCCATTTTGAATGGGTTCACGATTGTCTGAACGCAATGCTTCAAATCTTTGCCGCATTCCCCGTATAGAGACTTTAGTAAGGGGAGCAACGCTGGCATTCCAGGTCAACCGACAGTCGTGCATAGCCCGTCTCTTTCGCACTTACTTGCTTTTGAATGCATGTATGCAGTAGAGGCACAAAGCGCTCAGAGCAGCCCGAATGCCAGCCATCTGTACACACACACACACACACACTACTTACAAGTGTACTATGTTGTGTGCGTGTGTGTGTGTGTGCACGATCCCTACGGTTGTTAATATGCCAGTATTTAAAAATAGCAACTATAAATCTTATTGAGCGTCTCGTTCGCCCAGACCCAACGTTCGTTCACTCTCGCAGCCAACCCCTCTCTCACTCTCACTCTCTCTCGCTCTCACTCACTCTCTTTGATGCTCCTCCAATTCGTCACACACAAGTATATAGACGTATGTGTGTGTGTGTGTGTGTATATAGTATATATAGAAAACTAATGTTACTTAAGCAAATCCTAAAAATCCAACTACGAGACGCAACAAGCCAAAGCAATGGCCCCCACACAGATACAGTCACCAGCAACGATGATGATGATGATAATGATGATGATGATGATGATGACAACAGCGACAACAACAAGAGCAACTACTACGAAAAACGAAGCGTAAGGCAAATGTTAACGAGTAAAAAATCAGAAAGAAAATATATTCTAAAAATAACTCTTGTACTCATTTTCTTTCAAAACAGCTGAAAAAAAAGAAAACCAACTGAAAATAAAAAGAAAAACAACTGGGGGAAAATATAAGAAAATACAGCGAACAAGAAGAAGAAGAAGACGACGACGAAAAGTAGGAGAAGAAACAGAAGCAGACGCAAAGACAATAGCCATAAAATGCAAAGATATCGATCATACACTGATATATCAGAGCAGATGTATATATATCTTGCATATATATTGACTCTTGCCTTTGTTTGCGTTTGCTTTTTAACTACGCAACAAAATTGCAAATGTATATACATATATATATATATAATATATATATGTATAAACATATATATAATACTACTTTAAGTAGATCTATCATACTCAAGTTCATAGAGCTTAAAGCTTTCAGTATAATAAACATGTTTTAGTTTCCCATATGCATTTCACTTCCAACTTCCAAAGCGAGTATATAGGTTTTTGGAGCTTAGCCCGTTCATTTTGCCAGCTCTCCGACCTTCCATCCTGCCCGACTAGCCTTTAGTCTGCCTCAATTCATCTAACTGACTGTCCGTCCGTAAACTCTTCCCTCTTTCTTTTTTGCTCTCCGTCCGGCTATCAATCCGTAGTCAGCCCTACCATCTATCCGTGCTTTTGTCTTTCTCGCAGCCTTCTCTCCCTTCGCTTGCTATTCTATCTGTCCGTCATCCTATCCGTCCGTCTATCCTTTTGTTTGTCTATCCGCACATCCATCCGTCCTTTTGCCAACCTCAGTCCTCAGCCTGTCCATCCCTTCGTTCTCTTGTCTCTCCGTCCGCTCCTCCATCTATTTTTACTTTCTTTGAACTTTTCTTTGTCCTTCCGTCAGTTCGTCCTTCTTTCTATGCGTCCTTTAGCCCCCTCAACCCTTTATCTATCCGTCAGCTCATCCGTCCGTCAATCTGTTGAGCTCGGAATGAACTCGGAACCGAAAGCTAACTTCTCTATACTAAATTTACAAGAAAATCTGGCATAGTTTTAGATCCAGCTTTTGCCAGTAGCTCTGCAGATAAACCATCTCTATAACTCACATAGAGAAACCCCAACCTCTCTGCTATATTTAAGCATAAGCTGGGCCGATTCCCCTTAAATCTGTCAAAATGATCGTCAAATATTTTCAATTTCAAGGGAAGTTTCCCCGTGGAACTGAAGTACATGAAATGTTATATAATATTACATTATAATGATGATATATACATGCCTATATATGTATATATGTATATATGCATGAGAGCGTAGTTGGTTTTTAGTGTTTTGCCTTCCATTATTGAGTCAAAGATAACCCCGGAATGCCGCTGCCCAATCGTAACTAGGCGAGAGACCATCCAAAGTACTCTTCACAACTCGCATTATTTTCGTCTGTCTTTCTCTCTGTGTATGTGTGTGAGAGTGTGAGAGAGTGTGTATGAAGGGGCATTGAAAGCGATTTGGTTTATTTTTATACCCTGCTCTAACTGAAAACGGTTACGAGTGGGGTGTATAGGTCTTGACTTATGCATATGCATGCAAGCCTCGCAGATAAGTATGACTCTCTCTCTCTTTCTCTCTCTCTCTCTCTCTCTACCTATCAATCTATCTATCTCTCTCTGTCATTCTCTCTCTCTCTCTTTCTCTCTTTATCTATCTTTATCTCTGTCACTTTCTTTCTGTCACTCTCTTTCTCTTTCTCTCTCTCTCTCTATCTCTTTCACTCTCTTTCTCTCACACACTCTCTCTCTCTCTGTCTCACTCTCTCTTTCTCTCTCTGTCTAAGCTATTTTCCCTTCCTCTCTCTTTCTCTACCTGCTTCCTTCTCAATTCTTATAAAACAAATCTATCCATTTCTCTGCCTCTCTATCTTTCTCTCTCCTTTTTTTCCTCTGCAGCCCTCCCTCTCTCTCTCTCTTTTCTTATCTCTATCTTTTTCTCATTCTCTGTCTGCTTCCTTCTCTGTTTTTACCCATAACTACCGATCTATCTCTGCATTTATCTATCTAGATCTCTCTCTCTCTTTCTCTTATCCCTCTCTCTTTTTATATCTCTCTCCCTCCCTGATTCTCTCTCTCTCTCTCTTTATCTCAATCTCTTTACTTCTATTCTCCCCTTTCCCTACAGATCTATCTATCTCTCTCAACTCCCTCTCTATCATTCTCTCATTTTTCCTTGCCGCTGCTCGCTATCTCTATCTCTTTCTGTTAGAATCTTTCTCTTACTCCTACCCTTACTCTTACTCTTTCTCTCTCTCTCTCTCTGTCTTTTTGATATTAAAGCTTTACCCCTCTCTCTCCCTCTCTTTCTCTCTCTCTCTCTCGCTCTCTCTTTCTAACTCTCTCTCTCTCTCTCTCTCTCTCTCTCTCTGTTATTCTATTTGTTCTCTCTCATCATTTGTCTTCCTCACATTCACTCTCCCTCTCTCTTTCTCTCCACTTCTCATCTAAGCTCCTTTACAAAGTATCCCGCCAGTCGATCACTCCCCATTGCCAGTCTCGTGTTACTCGTTTTCTTTCGTTCGCTTTGAGGCATCCGCCACGAATAAGAATAACGGCATGAAAAGCATTTACAGCGCGGCTCCAGCAGCTGCACCAAAAATATCAAGAAACCAAAAAAAAAAAAAAAAAAAAAAGTATAAAGACGAAAAGAGAGTGGGCTCGCAGAGAGCTCGTAAAGTGAATCACATACGGCCGCAGATCCAGATACATTTACAGCTACAGCTATAGCAGCAAATATAGCAGAGAGATAGATACATTTACAGCTACAGATAGATTTAAGGCTACAGAGATACAGCTGCAGTTACGGATATATAGATACAGATACACGAAGAGCTATATCTAGATACAGATACAGATACAGATACAGATACAGATACAGATACAGATACAGATACAGATACAGATACAGATACAGATACAGATACAGATACAGATACAGATACAGATACAGATACAGATACAGATACAGATACAGATACATATCTATATCTATATCTATATCTATATCTAGATAACAGATACAGTTACCGATACAGATACAGATTCATATAGAAGACGATCTATATATGTACATACATACATGTATAAAGTGCAGACTACGATTTTCATTTGAAATAAACACAATTCGAGTTCGAATTCGAAATCGGAATCGAATCGTAAAGCTTCCATTGGACTTTGGGTCAGAGTTGAGTGAGACGACTAAAGAGGTGGCAGAAAGAAGAAGAAGCGAAAAACAACCGTGCGCATATTCTTAGCATATCTTATAGATCAACCTTTAAACTGCGACTCAATTCACAGTTAGAAATCGAAATCAAAACTGAATTTACCGTAAATTATTCTGGAATTAACCAACTGGGGTTACGCATCGAAGCCAGCGTCAGCGCAACGAATCGAAAAGCAAATTTTAAAAATTGTGAATGCGGGGAGTATGTATGCTGATGATCCGTGAATGAAGAATCGTCCATTAAGAATTCTTCATTTACGATAAAGATTCATAAGACTCTGCATTCATGACTCTTCAGTATCCATTGAAGATTCTACTCCTTCCTTCTCCTTACCTCATTCACGATTCTCCTTTGATGATTGCTCATGCATCATCATTCAATTTACTCCTTGCTGCACTCGTAATCCTTCAATTTTGATTCCTGATTCTTCTGCATAAATAGTCAATTCTTCTTTATTCATCATTCCTGATTCTTTGATCTTTATTGATGATCCTGATGATCCTCTGCACGCGCTGTTGGTCAATCTTCAGTATCGTTCATTCTTTATTCATCATTCATCATCAACTTTTCATCATTCATAATTCTTCAATCTTACCAAACGATTCTTTATTCATATTGTATCACTCTCTGCTCTCCAGTCATGATTCTTCATTCATCATTCATCATGTTCCTTATTCATTAGATTCTTCATTCATTATGATTCTGTATTCATCATTCATCATGACACTTCATTCAACATTATTCTTCATACATAGTTCATCATTCATCATCATTCACCATAATCCTGTCGTTATTTATAATTCTTCAATCTTCATGGCCAATTCATCATTCATCAGTCATCATTCATCATTTTATTCATTCCCTATAAATTCTTCTTCATTCTTCATATATCTTATATATCCTAACTGAATCTACCTTCTAACCGATCCCATCTATCATCTTCACTTATGTACTTCCTCTCATATCCCGCTATTCTTTATCTATCTCTATCCACAACTGTTTAGCTAATTCTATATAGAAATCTATAAATAAAATGACTGCATAATGCTCTCAAAGAATAATAATAGTAATACATACATATATCATTATTCATCCATTTTATAGGGTTCTTTGATGATTCTTTGTGGATTTCCATATAAGATACTTCTGACTGTGAAGTATTTGATCATGCTTTATAGATATGATTGATCATTCTAGCCGTGGATCATGCTAAAGTTAGTTAAGCCTTTAGTTACATTATATTGTATCACTAATAATCGCCCTATTTAGTTTTAAGATAGTTAGTATTCAAGTCGAACATTTTGCATATATGTATGTAGACTTCTTTCATGCATTTTACATTAACAGTTTCAGTTGTTTTTGTTTTTGTTTTTTTTTCGTTCAGTGAGAGATCATCAACCGAGTCACCGCTTCTTTGGGGTGCACATGCACACACACACACACACACACACACACGCATACACTTGTATATATAGAACATATAGTATGTGCATATGTACATACATATATCGAGCATACTTGTATCTATTTATAGTCTACGATTTTTCCCACTCGCTGCTGCTGGCTGCCGTTGCTGTAGCTGTAGCTGTAGCCGTTGCACAGTAATATGCCCATAGATTCCTTTTGCCTGCAGCGGCAGCGGCAGCAACAACAGCATGCACCATGCCCCCAGAGAGGAAAACACACACACACACACACACACACACGCACACAATTCCTTGGCTCGACTGTTGGATTCGAAATCGAAATCAGAATCAGAATCGCCATAGGCCGGGCGCATCAGTTAACTGTCGCTATTCCCGTTGCTCTGCTGCCGTGCTGCTGGCGTTGTCTCTACGTTCGATTCTATAAGTAGACATACATATGTATTTATGTATATTTACACACACACACATACACACGGACACACTTGAGACATTTGAACACATGTGAAAAAGTGAGAGCGCAGCGCCTCTGTCGCTACCATCGCAATCTACTAAGTTAAAGCACAGGCCAACAACAACAAGAACAACAACAAGAAGCAGCAGCAGCAGCAGAACGAGGCACGCAGTTCCGAGGAGGAGCAGCAACAGCAGCAGCAGCAGCGACGAGCGCGAGCGTCGTCCGCCTGCCTAACGATCGTAGCAGAACTTGGCACAATGTGTGACTGTGTCTGTGACCGCCGTTAGTATCGGCAACGGGATCGCGACGAAAAGTTCAGTTTCATTTTCGTTGTCCATTTGTTTGCTGCTTTGCTAACGTTTCGTTTACTTATTTTGGTGTTGGTTAGTTCAATCACTAAAACGGATATTTGCCACGGTCGCGTCAATACAAGCATGCATGTGCATGTGTCAGTGTGTGTGTGTGTGTGTGTGTGTGTATGTGAGTGAGTGGGAGTATAATACATAGCTTTAGCTGTAAACGGCAAGCCAATAAGAAGCCAAACAGTAAGGCGAGAGAGCGAGCGAGCGAGAGCGTGCGCCGAGCAGCGCGAGCACTGGATCGATCACACACAATGTACAATGGAGGAGATGAAGAAAAAGTGCAACAAAGTGCAAGTGCAAGAATTAACCGTTGGCCAGTGAGCGTGCTCGTGCCCGTGTGCGAAGGAAACAACGGAACAACAAAAACAAAAACAAATACAACAAAAAATATGCAAAATAAAAACAAAGCGGCAGCAACAACAACGACAACTAGCGCGGCCGTCAGTTATATTAGCTTTGACGAAACACACACACACACACATACATACATATGAATGTTTAAACACACATGTGTATGTACATATGTGTATATAATTTTGTGTTTTACTTTTATTTTTGTTTTTGTGTCGCGGTTTTTTTTCAACTGTAGCCGATGAGCCGCAACGCGGGGCTAAAAGGTTAACTTCTAAATATTAATAGTCGTCGCTGTCGACAAAAAAAAAAAACAAAAACAAAAACAAAAAACAAAACAGACCAGCCAACAACAAAAATTAAAAATTTAAAATAAAAACATTGGGAGAAAAGAAACCAAACGTCGAGTGTACTTTTTTTGTTTTTGTATTGCTGCTGCCTTTGCTAAGTGCTCACAAACACACACACATAAAGAGAGAGAGAGAGAGAGAGAGACAAACGCTCACGCACATGCACATGCATGTTTGCAGCGTGCATTTGCATTTGTATGCGTTAGCATATGCAATACTTACAGTGTGTACACACCAATTAGAAGTGCGTTATTTTTAAACGGTTTTTCTTTGCTTTGCTTATATTTTTTTTCTTCTGTTTTTTTTTTTTCTGTTTTGGTTCCTTTTTTGTTTTTGTTTTTGCAATGCTAACGTTGCCAATAAAGAAGAAGACTGCAAAACGGACACCAAGTTGGAATAGAGCACAGAGCGCGAGAATCTTCTTCGCGTAACGCTTTCTCAGCAGAAAACGCTCGCTGCCGCTGCCGCCGCTGCAGCGTAGCAGCTGACGTCGACGCCGTCGCTTCTGTGAAATAAGCTGCTGACTTAAACAAAATTTTCAAATGGTAAGTAAAGCGCCTAGCAGAGCCAAAACAATATTGCAGAGCAAATCTCTCTCTCTCTCTCTCTCCCTCTCCCTCTCTCTCTCTCTCTGTCTCTCTCTCTCTCTCTGTTATGCACGATCGCAATGCGAGAATGCCGAATGCAAACTCCTAGCCACACTAGCCTGATTGTCTGCCTTCGCCTCTCTCTCTCTCCCTCTCTCACTCACACATGTGCATGGCACAGCTATGCAATTACAGTTATGTATAAATGCTTTATTTTGACTGCACCAATGGCGGTGCGCAAGGGTGCAGCAGGGGCACTCACGAGCTCAGTTCGGATTTTTTTTATGTCGGCATCAAATAACACCCAAAGTTCCCAGCGTGTTTTTCCCTAAAATTTTGTTGATCTCTGTGAAAATGTGATTTTAATGGAACTGGCATACCCTCTCGCGCTGCCCAGCTAGGGTATATTAAAGCCAGTCGATCTGCTTTAGTTTCTTTAGGGTGAGCTCTACGGCGGTTATCAGTAGGAAGGTCTGCGCTAGGGTCAAGTTGATTTCTCAGCCATCGTGGATCATATCAATTCATTTAGTTTACTTTCATCATTCCCAATCCAAATCTGGCAATGATTTTTTGTTTTCTTTTCTCTTCAATTTTCCCGTTTCTAACTGCTGATACCCTGTTGCAGCGCAAATGGGGTGTATTGATGGGGAAGATATATATTTTGAATGGCATAAAATTGATATAGGAAATAAGAGAGAGGGAGAAGGAGAGAGAGAGAGAGGGGGAGAAGTAGAAGAGTAGAGAGGAAATGCATTATAGAGTGAGATATATATACATTTCTTATATAGCAGATGACTAATTGCGAACGATTGTGAACTATTAAGAATGCTAGAGAGAGAGAGAGAGAGAGAGAGAGAGAGAGAGAGAGGGAATGCTAACGTATTGAGAGAGCCGATAGGTAGGTGAATATTTGCTTTTATTTAGTAATATATGTATATATCTATGTCTTTTGACCTTATGTAGACCATTTTGTATCTCTAACTCTTGTCACTCTCTCTACCTTTCTCTCTCTCTCTCTCTCTCTCTTTATCTATATGTATATATATATGCCTATCTCTGTCACGCTTTCTCTCCCTCACACACTCTACTTGACTTTCCCTATCCCTTTCTATATCTTTTAAGTTCTTTATCCTAGCTGATCTCTAATATACCTAATATACCACATTATCTCTGGCTACAGGGTATTCCTTAGGCGTACAATTACAATTTTCTTCATTTACTCAACTTAATCTCTTCTCTCTTCCACATTCTCTGCCTCTCTCTTTCTTTCTCTCTCTCTCTCTCTCTCTCTCTCTCTCTCATTCTCTCTTCGTATAGCTACCAATTTTTAGGAGTTAGCCCCTCTCTTACTTCCGCCTCTCTCTCTCTCTCTCTCTCTCTCTCTTTCCCATTACCTTCGTAAAGCTTCTCTCTGGCGTCTCTCACCTTTCTCTCCGCCTATTTCAAACTCTTTCCCTCTTTTACCCCACTCAATTTCTCTCTCTTCCTCTTTCACTCTTTCTCTCTCTCTCTCTCTCTTGCCTCACCTTTCTTCTAATTCTGTATTGTTCCTTGCCCCCCCCCCTCTCTCTCTCTCTCTACCTCGCTCTCTCTCACTCACTCACTCACTCACTCTCTGTTTCTTTCTCTCTCTCTCTCTCGCTATTTACCTCGCAGGAGACAAAGAATCCCCCGCCCACCGTGACGAGCAGCTACCATCATCAGCGGGCGCCGCGCACGCCCGAGAGCTATTTCAACGTACCCGAGTCGGTGGCCCTGCTGAACATCGTGAAGTCCGAGAGGATTCAGAGCGCGTTCCAATCGAACCGGAAGAATCATGCGAGCGTGTGGGAGATGGTCGCCGAGGTGCTGAACCGGTTCAGCACACGGAAGCGGACGGCCAAGCAGTGCTGCAATCGGTACGAGAATCTGAAGAAGATCTACACGCAGCTGAAGAAGAACCCGGAACGGCACGTCCGGCGCAACTGGCCGTACATGTTCCTGTTCAAGGAGATCGAGGAGCAGCGCGGCGAGTGCTGGGGCTCGAATGGGAAGCGGCTGGCGCTGATCAGCAAGAATCACAATGAGTTGTCCTACTACCAGCGGCGCCGGCAGGCCGCCGAGCTGGGTGTCCTGCTCACCAAGGACACCCTGACGCCCCATCAGCACAATCTGCTGCAGAGCCTCAGCCACGCCCACTCCACAGACTCGTCGCAGAGCGGCGCGAGCAAAATGGAGCGCGGCTTCATGCCGAACCACTTCGTGGAGACGCAGCTCAGCGAGGGACCCTGCTCGAATGGCCCCCTACCGGTGGGCGTTGGCCAAGTGGGCGTGCCCGGCGTGTACGATGATAATCCGCTGGCAAACGCCGTGGCCGCAGCAGCAGCAGCCGTGGCCCAGCTGCAGCAGCAGCAGCAACATCAACAGCAGCAACAACAGCAACAACAACAACAGCAGCAGCAGCAGCAACAATCCAATGGGCAGGATCAGGAGCAGCAGCCGCAGCACAGTCTCAATCTCAGTCACAGTCTCAGTCACAGCCACAGTCACAGCCACAGTCACAGTCTCAGTCATAGTCACAGTGCCGCATTTAAGGATCATGGACATGGGCTGCACGACGAGCCGCCCGAGGCTGTAGACTTCGACAAGGACTGCAACGGAGCGCTCAACTTGCATCACAACAGCAGCGCCGGCAATGACCACAACAACATATCCATGAAGTGAGTGAAGTGGCAGCCTCTCTATGCGATTCTCACGCGCATTAAATGCTAATGGAAGAGCAGCTTAAGCTTTATGCAGATCTTTAGCTTGATTAATCTCTATATCTATATCTTTATCTTTGTCTTCATCTTTCGCCACACAGATCCGAGCCGCTCTCCGAGGGTGAGTTCAATCCGGACGACATACAGCTCATGCAGACCAACTACAATGGGTGAGACGTTGCCAGCTCGTAGAATCTATATCTAGCTATATCCCTTTGGCCTTTCACAGCGCCCAGAACTTCTACTCGCCTAGTATAGACCAGAATATACTGCATCCGGACGTGATTGTGGATACGGATAATCTGTCCGACTGCAGTTCGTCGGGCTCGCTGAAGAGCGGCAAGCGGAAGTTGTCCACGTCGACGGACGGGGACAGCACCAACTACGAGCTGATCGAGTATCTGAAGCGGCGGGAGAAGCGCGACGAGGAGCTGCTCAAGCGCATGGATGCGCGCGAGGAGCGCTTCATGAATCTGCTCGAGCGCACAGTCATAGCCATAGAGCAGCTGGCGGCGGGCAAGGCGCAGGCGCTGCCAGTGGCCAGCAAAGCCACCGAAACGGAAGCGGAGACGCAGACGGAACTGGAGGCAGTTGCTCCACCTCTCGACTCAAGCGTCAAGTGTGTGGAGGCAGAGGAGGCAGGGGAGTCAGAGGTCGAGCTGACGGGCGTCGAAATGGCAGCAGCAAGTGCAATGGGCGTAGACCCAAAAGTAGTAGACGCTGAAAAGGTAGTAGAAATAGGAGCAGACGCGGAGAGCGCAGCGCACCAAACGTAAAACAACAAAAACTAATGAAAACAGTGCCAAAGACGAGCCAAATGACTCGGAATCTAAATGAGATTTTGCAACGTTTACTTAATACATATATATATATCTATATCTATATATATATATATATACCCCCGAGTGCTTAAGCAAAAGAAGAATTGTAAACCTTGTCTAAGTTATACATACATATATTATGGCACTATCTGTGCCAGCACTATTTAATTATTAATCTAGGCCTAAGCTGCAATGAATCCTCTAGTTTATAGACGCAACCAAATCTTATATATACATATATCTGGATATATATTTTTCTATATTATCGAATCATTCAGATCTTAATTATTCTACAAACTCATTCATTGGTTGGTCTGCGTTTCTAATAATCGTCATTTCGTAATTCTAATTTACATTTTATTTGTTTGCAAGCAAATTTTATTCGATTTAAGTTGCGAGCTGAAATGGGGCTCAAATGCATTTGTGCAGTTACATATATGAGTATGTATGTATGTATGTATGTATGTGTGTGTATGTTATGTATACATCGAATTTTTTTTTAAATTTAGTTAAATATACAAAAGCCAAAATTTTTAAAGAAAATACTAAACATTTCGTTTGCATTTCAAAATGGCTGCCATCAGCTTGATCCATGGCAGCAGCGCTGCCACCTAGTTGTTAGAGGAAAGCTTTCATATATGTATATGAAATTATATGAAAAAATATCTGCAGTTGCTAATTAATATAGCAGCAACAACGTTTATAAGAGAAAAAAACACAGTTTTTGCTCTCTTTATAGATTTTTTAAGACAACAAAAACTGACTGCTGTTGCTTTCATTGTTATCGATACCTGGGCCCTGGCACGAAATTCAAATATGCTTATCGATAGTTACATGCACTGCAACAGTGCTGCCACCCTGACAGAAAGTGGCATTTGTTTCGCGCGCTTTCAATTTGAATTCAAATTCTCTCAAGTTGCCTTATAACTTATTTCGCTTTTTATTTTTGTTTTTCTTAACAATTTTGCCTGGCTGTTTTTTCTGCGTCTTTGCAATTTTCTTGGTGATGAGAAACTTAAGCCGCTTTTTAACCTCGTCGTAATTTTCGCTCCCCAGCTCAGCTTTGCTCGACTTGAAGAACTTGGCGCCTTCTAAAAGAGAAGATATAGATATATATACATATATTCATAATTCATTACATGATTTCGCTATATACCTTTAAGTCTGACATCGTTTTTGGCTATGAAAAAGGTTTCTATAAAGATTTTTGCCTTCTTTTGCTTCTGTTTGCCGGGCTTCTCATTTTCCTTGGCCAGCGGCGTCTGCGCCAGCGCCTGCTCCTTGTCCTTTTCCTGCTCCTCCGCCTCATCTTCGCTGTCGGAGGAGTCGTAGCTGAAGGGATTCACTTGACCCAGTCCCAGCTTGTTGGACTTGTTCACCAATATCTTCTCCTGGCCCAGCTTCTCCAGCTGATCCTGTCGCTGGGCCACCGCCTCCTCGTGGCTGCTGCCAAACATTTCCAGCAGGCTGAAGCCTTCGCCGCGCGTCTTCAGCGACTCCTTCAGCGTGTCGGTGACTACGTAGAAGGCGCTCTGCGAGACGGGCGCTGGCCCATCGCCTTCCTCCTCCACATGCGCCTTTTCGTCCTTCTGCTTAGGCTGCTGCTTGACCTTGTTCTTGTCCTTGACACGCTCCAGCTTCTGGTGCTCCTCCTTGCCAGGATCGTAGCGCAGCATTTTCTTGTTCTTGGCCACCTTTGCGGCTGTCGCTGTGCTCGTGTCGATCTTCCGTCCAATCACCTGCTCCAGGATACCCATCTGCCAGTCGCGCTCGTTGTCCTGTGGCTGCTCCGCCTGCCCGCTCTCATCCTCCTGATCGTCCTCGTCCTCCTCTCCCACGAAATTGGACGTTATGCGAAACCGAGGATCCAGGCTCTGTTTGCTCTGCATCTCCACCAGCCGCTCGCCCTTCTTCCCGCTGTGTTGAGGCAGCACATAGTCCTCCTCCGCCTCCTGCTCCTCGCCATCCTCATCGTCGAACAGATCTCGGCCTTTAGGCTTCTTCTGCACTGGCTTGGATGCCATCTGCTCTTCCTGCTCCTCCTCCTCGGCATCGCTGAACTTGATGCGCTTCGCCGTGGGCGCGTCCGCAGCGGACAGCGCCTGCTGTATGACGGACTTCTTCTGCTGGTGCTGCTGCTTCATTTTGTTGAGCGACTCCTTGCGCTTCGAGTCGGCAATGGACGCCTTCGCATCCAGCTGCTTGACGATGGGCTTCTTGTGCTGCTCGATGATGTGCAGCGGCTTCACGTCCTGCTCCTGCTGGATGACGATCTGCAAGGTAAGAACACACCTAGTTAAGCCCATTTCTCATCTCAAATAGAGCTAGTTGGTCACACACTTTGCCGTTGTGCATGGAGTGTGCGGCACGCTTCTTGGTTATCAGCAGCTCCGGCGCCACGTCCTCATCGTTGATCTCCTCGTCCTCCCCAAAGACGCGACGTTTGTTCTGCGTGCTCTGTCCCAGCAAGCGGGAACTGCTCTGGTTAGATTCACTGTGCGTGGGTTGTTCCTGCTCTTGCTGCTCCTCGCGCTCACGCTTCAGGCGATCCAAGAAGGACTCCTTGGCCAGCGAGACCCGCAGCTGGCTGCCATGCAAGCGCTGCCAGTTGAGCTCGTTCAGACCTGCAATGGAAATTTAGTTATTGTTGTTGTCATCCCACTGCCGCCCGCCCCCCGCATACAGTAATCCGCATCATCCGTCTGCAGCGTCACGAAGGCAATGATTTTCGAATCTCCGAATTGTTCCTTCGTCTTCAGCTCGACGCGCTCCACCTTGCCATAGTCCTGAAACAGGCCACGCAGATCCTTCTCTGTGGTGTGCGCCGGCAGGTCGGCAAGGAAGAATCGCGTGCCGCCCATACTTATAATTTTGATACAAAAAAAAAACAGTTAAATATCCAAAAGTAAAAAAAAAATAAGCGCACGTGTAGGTAAAATAGCACAGCTGTTGCTGGCCAGTGCTGTTAAACGATTTTAATTTAGATCATATCGATTACTGAGCTTCTGACGTCAGCAGTGCCCTTTCCTATTAGAGTTGGGGCCGTGCAGAGATATCGATACCGTGATCGATATGTCTCTGTGCTAATTAATTTATTTTCATATCATTCGCTCTTCACAAGCAGCGTTTGCAACTAATAATAATTTTAAAGTTAATAAAAATTAAAGCATTAACTCTTATTTGTTGTTAGGCAAAATGTCTTGCTGTGCATGCTCGTCGTGGCACTTATCGCACTATCGATATGTTTTAGTTCTAATGCACATCTCCAGAAGCACCCGCACACACACACACTGTCAGATTTTATTATTTATTTTTGTTTTCTGCTGTGCTAAATTTTGAAGCGCCAAAGATTATTCGTAAAGGCAACTTTAATATACATACTAAAGGATAATGGATAAAACCAAAGCTGGTAGTGCAACGACATTGGAGAAATGGGGATTTCCACTACTAGAGCTCTATCGGCTCGCCTTCACCTTTTACAAACGTAAACGCAGAGAACTTTCGATATCTTTCTTTTCCTTTTTGCATTTATGTGGCTTCTGCGCTGCTTTGTTTTGCAGAAAACTCTGGCAAGGCCATACATCTGTCCTACGAGGACAATCTGAAGCTGATCGCCTTCAAGCAGCAGGCCGCCCTGGGACCCTTTAACACGAACCATGCGCCGGCTCTTGGCGTTCTGGACGTGATCGGACGCGACAGGCAGCAGCACTGGCAGCTGCTGGGCGACATCACGCGCGAGCAGGCCATGGAGGGCTTCATCGATCTGCTGGACACAATGTCCAGTGCCTTTCGTCCCTACATCGAGGCGGTGCGCCAGAATCGCGACGCCAACCTAAAAGCCGACCTGCGGCGCATGGAGCTGGAGAAGGAGGCACGCGAGAAGCGCGAACGCGAACAGCAGGAGCTGCTCGAGGAGGGCTACAAGGAGGAATTGCAACGCCGCCAACTGCAGGACGCGCTCAACAAGCAAACCTACCAGCAATTTAAGGTAATTTCCCCCAAACTGCCCCGACACACGCTATCGATTTTCTAATACCACGCACGCACTACGTGTCCACATCCCAGGGCATGACACCCTCCACAGCTGTCTTTGGGACAGCTGTCGATTATGTTCAGTATGTTAGTCTGTTATTCAATATCTACATATATCTCTAAACTTCATTATCAGTGAAAATATGCCCAAGAGGTCTGTGAGCTGGCTCGAAAAGTATTGAGTTTCAAGTGTTCAAAAGAACTAGGAAACTTGAAGCCATTGTCTGCCTTTTGTGAACTAGTTCAAGAGTGTTTAAGGCAGATTTCTGTTAGATGTTCAAAAGGCAATCAGAATGACAAAAAAAAGTATTTTCAAACTGAACTATAAAATAATTAAGTCAAATGTGAGCTGTGAACTACTTAAGTGATGAACTAGAACTAGTCTAGTTATAGCTTGTCGAAAGTATTAGTTCATATGAGCTAGTTAGTTCACCAATGAATCAGCTAAGAACTGTAAACTTGTCTTTGAACCAAATTAAAGCTTGCCTAGTTATAGTTTGTTTAACGAACTGGTTCACATGAGCTAGCTAATTTCAAAATGAGCCACTTTAGAACTAAAAACTTGTCCGTGAACTACGTAATTGATAAATTAGAACTTGCCTAGTTCAAGTTTGTGGAACGAACTAGTTCTTATGAGCTAAGAACTAGTTATATACATTTTATTTTAGATACTGAGATATTTACAGACTGGTTCAGCAGCAAAAGAACGATACTAGAGTATTTTACAACTAGTTCATTGGTGAACCAGTTCAGAACTATGAACTTGAGAGCTGTAAACTGCGAACTATTGTAACTGTAAATTGATCAATAGATCCAAGAGAATTAGCCAAGAGGTTCATATGAACAAGTTCATTATATATAATATATATAATTTGTTCATAAGAACTATTAATATATTTCAAGTAATATAGAATATATGATAAAATTTCGTTTACGAACTAGTGTTCACCGAAAAGAGCTGTGAACTAGTTCACTATGCCGAACTGGTAACATATTCTGTAAAGTTGAGTATATAGACTAGATATATATGGCTATATATGTAGTATTCTACATATATAGAGATCTATAGGGTTCTCCTCACATTCGCAGTGACTTACAGGGTATTTCGTAGTCGGTAACTGTCGGTCTGCCAGCACTTTTGTGGGCCCAGACAATTTGACCTGTTGTGCACTCATCCCACTAGTCCTTGTCGTCCTCGTCAATAATGAATGCTAATTGCCGGCGACACCGACTCGACTCGAATGAGGTCAGAGTCAGAGTCGCAGTCGCAGTCACTGTCAAATTCCCATTTAGTCACGAAAACAAATAGGAAACGAGGTCAATAGCAAGCGAGGCCTTGAAGGATACACATCTCATTAATAAATATCATATGAAATATTCTGTTTGCCTCGTTGCCTGTTGCCTGTTGCCTGTCTGCAGCTGTACGCGGAGAAGCAGTTTCCGGGCAATCCCGAGCAGCAGGCTGTGCTCATCCATCAGCTGCAGCGGGAGCACTACCATCAGTACATGCAGCAGCTGCACCTGCAGCACCAAGCGGAATCGAATCTGAGTCAGGAGGAGCAGGAGCAGCAGACGCCCGAGATGGACAAGGAGACGTTGCTGCACGAGGACCTGCAGGAGCCCATCAACAACAATAACAACAGTCGTGCCCAGTCGGAGCTTGTCCAGGCCATGGATGCACTGCATCTAAACCCATTCAGTTGCCAGCCGTTGGAGGAGCAGCAGGCACAGCAGCAGCCGTCCCAGCAGCAGCCGCAGCAGCAGCAGCAGCTGGTGGGCAGCGATGAATACGATGATTATGTGATGATACGTCCGGCCAAGATATGGACACGGCCGGACATCGAACAGTTCAAGACTGAAGTTTCCGCCGGAGATGGCGACGGCGTCATTACCATAGGACACGGCGATACGGTGACGGTGGGTATAACATATCATTATATATTATTTGATGGATTGACTGACTGATCTTTGATTGCCTTGGGCAGGTTCGCGTGCCCACCAACATGAACGGCAAGTGCATCTTCTGGGAGTTCGCCACGGACAACTACGATATCGGTTTCGGCATTTACTTTGAGTGGGCGAAGCCCGTGACCAGCGAGGTGACGGTGCACGTGAGCGACAGCGACGAGGACGAGGACTGTGTGGACGAGGACTACCTGTCCACCACCGATGATCTGGAGTCGGGCGGCCTGTCGCAGGACCGCAACGCGCTCGCCGCCCACACCAATACGGCGGCCGCCGCCAAGCCGCCCATATCCATTATTGTGCCAATTTATCGGCGCGAGTGCTACAACGAGGTCTACGTCGGCTCGCACTCGTATCCCGGCGAGGGAGTCTACTTGCTGAAATTCGACAATAGCTACAGCATTTGGCGTTCCAAAACGCTCTATTATCGCGTCTACTACGAACGATAGGGCCAAAAAAGGAAACAAAAAAAAAAAGGAGGAAACAGTCCAGTATTAGCGTACTGGCATATACAGACAACTGTGGGGGTGTATAGTCAAAAAAAAAAACAAAAAACAAAGAAAAGTAGACATATTACTAAGAATTTCGAAAATCATAAAAGTAGTAGGGGCGGGTGGGGGGTAAGTTGTGTGTGTGTGTGTGTGTGTGGGGTGTGTATGCAGAAATGTGCATATGCAACTAATTAGAAACTTCACTTTTCCACTTGCAAGCTGATTAAATCAATATTATTTATTATATAGTTTCCAAAATACAAAATAAATTAATATGTATTTAAAAACAAGTTCAAATTGGATCTAAATCAGTGTGAGTGAGGGAGAGGGAGAAAGTGCAGCCGATTGGCGCTAAGATATTTGAAATTCGCCAAGAGCCAGCGCTGCCAGATGTTTCAGCTGTTATAAGCACACAGTATGCAGCCAGCAAAACTTAAATTTGTTTGTATTAATTTATGCACTATATTCATATAGATTTCAAACGCGTATTTATATATAATTACTTATCAATATAAAATATAATCAGCTCCGGCAAATGTTTTATTGTTGTTGCAGAAAACCTTATGCCATCAGCTGTTTTTGAGCTGTGCGCAAATCAGTGCTGCCAGATAATAACAGACTTAGCTCACACAGCTGTTTAGCGCGCTAGCGCTGCCAGATGTGCGCAATGCACACCATGTGTTGTTGTTTTATTCAAAAAGCCGGTTAATTTGGGTGTTATGTATGCAGCCGCCTTGCACCTACCGAAATGTTCAGCCGCTGGCAGCCGACTGGGCCAACGGCTGGTCAGCTATATGCTGGGCATCGAAACGTCCTGCGATGACACCGGCATAGCCATAGTGGATACCACGGGCCGAGTGCACGCCAATGTGCTGGAGTCCCAGCAGGAGTTTCACACGCGGTAAAAAAAAAATAAAAATATATATATATGTTCATATATTTCTATTTCTAGTTACGGCGGCATTATGCCACCACGTGCTCAGGATCTGCATCGGGCGCGCATTGCTGCGGCCTATGAGCGCTGCTTGGAGCAGGCGCAGCTGCGGCCGGAGCAGCTGGCGGGCATTGCGGTGACCACACACCCGGGCCTGCCGATGAGTCTGCTGGTGGGCCTGCGCTTTGCCCGCCATCTGGCACGTCGGCACAGCAAGCCCATGTTGCCCGTGCACCACATGGAGGCGCATGCTCTGCAGGCGCGCATGGAGCATCTCACGGAAATATCATATCCGTACCTTTGCCTACTCATCAGCGGTGGCCACAGCCAGCTGGCCATGGTTTATGGACCCGGTCGGCTCACGCTGCTCGGCGAGACCCTGGACGATGCGCCCGGCGAGGCCTTCGACAAGATTGCCCGGCGCCTGCGGCTCCACGTGCTGCCGCAGTACAGACTGTCGAACGGCGGACGGGCCATTGAGCACGCTGCTCAAGAGGCCAAGAATCCAAATGGCTTTGAGTTTCCCCTGCCTTTGGCGCGGCAGCGCAATTGCAACTTCAGCTTTGCGGGCATCAAGAACAATTCGATGCGGGCCATACGCAAGCAGGAGCGGGAGGAGCGCACTCCGCCGGATGGCATCATTAGCAACTATCGGGACTTCTGTGCGGGTCTGCTGAATGCGGTCAGTCGGCATCTCATGCATCGGACGCAGCGCGCCTTGGAGTACTGCCTGGAGCGGCGGTTGTTTGGAGCAGCGCCGCCCACGCTTGTCATCTCGGGGGGCGTGGCCAACAACGATGCCATCTACGAGAATATGAAGCACTTGGCCAGCGCCTACAACTGCCGCTGCTATCGGCCATCGAAGCGCTACTGCTCGGACAATGGAGTCATGATAGCCTGGCACGGGATTGAGCAGCTGCTGCAGGATCGAGAGCAGAGCCTGCGGCAGGACATTGATGACATAGACATAGCGGGCAGCGCGGGATTCGAGCAGTCGATGCAGGACGATGTCGAGCTGGCGGCCATCAAATGCAAGTGGATCAAGTGCGTGGGAGCACGATCCTAATAGGAGATATATATCAGAGAGATATATGTTATATACTATAACTGTAGTCATATGAAGTAGAAGAAGACCTATAACTGATAAGATTTTTGTTAATATATATATATATAATATATTATGCATATATTTGTACGATTCATGCTGTAATATCATTCTATAAGCACTTGACTTCTGATAGTCGTCGAGCCAAGAACAAAGAGTTGTAGATAAACACAAGAAAAACAAAGAAAACAGGCACAGGCTATGGCAGCTATATGTTGATATGTCTATATATATGTATAGTAGCAGTCCAAAACTTGATAGAGCTAAGCATTATCGCATGACTGGCCGCTGCTCTGGCATATGTTTTTTACTGCTTGATTCCAGATATAAGCCTGACCTAGGACAAGCTTTATAAATAAGTGGAGAGCTAGCCTAAGCATAGATTCAGCCCCTATTCAGATATATATATAATATAATGAACCTCAAAAGGTTTTGGTTCTGCATCTCTTTCTAGCTCATAAGAAACTATGGTATAATCAGATATTACCAGATTATAGCTATATATGGATTTAGATACATTCTACCACAGATCTTTATATAGATCTACCTTCTTATATTAATATGGGAATATCTCTATATAGATATATCCTTGTATGGATACAGAGGCATCTCTATATAGACAAATACTTCCATAGATATAGATACATTCCAACATACTTCCTGACATAGACTCAGCTACATCCATACTTCGATGTAGCAAGTCTTTATATATCTATATAAAGATATAGATAGAGACGTCCTTATACAGGTATAACTACAGACATAACCCTGTATATAGATACCCGCTATACATACAATTAAAGATGTATCCCTATGTAGATATAGCTAGCTGAACTTCTCTATATAGGTATATCACCGTACCATTCTATATATACATCCTTATATAGAATATATCTATACATGGTTATCTGTACAGATGCTCTTATTGAGACATAGCATACCATATCCTACAGACATGCCTATATAGTCATAACTATACATCCATTTAGAGATATAAATACTTCCTTAGATAGATCTACCCACATCCCCATATAGGACATCTACATCTATCTACATTTTCAGATAGATATAGAAACATCCTTGAATGGGTGCAGATACATCCCTATATAGATATAGACCCATTTCTATATAGATATATATATATGTATATCCCTATTTAGATATAGCTATACTTCACTATATAGATACATATATATCCTTACATAGATCTAACTACATGGACATAGATCCCTGTATGGATATAGCTATTCATCTCTACATAGATATAGCTATACTGTCCTATATAGATATAGCTATACCTCCCTATAGAGATACATATATCCTTAAGTAGCTCTGCCCACATCCTTATACAGATCAAGCTTCATACTCACATAGCTGTCGATCCTTATAGCAACATTCTCCTACAGATCTAGCTATATTCCTACATAGGCAAATTCTACGTATAGATATGATCTCTATCCCCCGCCCTCCCTCTCTCCCTCCCCTCACTCGTTCATCGACCCAAAGTTGTTTTCGTCTTATTTTGTTTATACATATATATATTTGTTTGTTTGTTTTCTTTCTTGTTTTTTATTATATTATCTGAAATCAATAATGTCAAATTTCTAATGTCTAAAAAAAAAATGTAAAAATTGATAATGTATACATATAAAAATATTAAAAAATGCATTAGTTCTTCCTTCCGACTTCTTCCGACTTCGTGTATCCGCTTCATCTGCTACATTTTTGTTTTTCTCTTTATGCTGAACTACAATACAATTTTATGTTTTTCATTCTCTTTTGTTTGGATTATACTTATATAGAGTTTAGTTGTTGTTTTTTGTATTTTCTTGTGTTTCTAATAATTTCTTCTTCTTTTTTTTATATATTTATTTTTGTGTTGTTTTTTTTTTGTTTTGTTTGTTTTGCAACATTTACTTATATATTTCAATACTCTTAATTTTTTGTTTGTTTTGTTGTTGTTTTTTTGTTTTTTTTGTTTATTACATAATTGCGTTTTACATACATTACGCATAGCTTTTATTATTATTATAATAATTGTTGTTGTTTTTTGTTTGTTTTTAGTTATATTTTGTGTACCGTTATTTATTGCATGTGTGTGTGTGTGTGTGTGTGTAAACAATTGGTAGACATATGCTTGTATTATTACTTGATTTATGCATATATACATATATAAGTTTTATATATACTTATATATATACATATATATATATTCATATATTATTTGTTGTTTCTCTGCTCGCGGATTTTTCTATTGCTGTGAGCAGCTTTAACTTCTCTTCACACTTCAATATATATATATAGTGTATATATATTTATTGATTTTTTAATTTTAATGCAAAACATGCAAATTTTCATGTTTTTTTCAGTTTTGTTTTCTTTCTCTGCTTTGATTTTCTTCTACACTTTTTAGTTTTGCTTTTCTCTTTTGCTTCTCTTAATATAAATAATTTTTTGTTTTTTTTTTTGCTATATTCTTATTGTTGCTGTTGTTGTTGTCGTTTCTTTTTTTTAACTTAGAATGGAGTGGATAGTGAGTGAGAGAGAGAGAGAGAAAGAAGTTAGATAATCAAATATATATATCTATATATACATATAGTAAAAAGTTTAAGGTTTGGCTTAGATCGAGCGCACACTGGTTAAAAAGCAAAATGAACGAAAAAGGAAACAATTTAAAAGGAGGAAATACAGTGAAAAGTTGCGCAAATATACATATATATATATATATATATATATATATATATATATATATATATATATATATATATATATATATATATATATATATATATATATATACAGTTATATATATATATATAGAGTTATATCTGGGATCTTCAGAAAGTTAAGAAGCAACCGAAAAACCACAAAAAATATATGTAAAAATAAAAAAAAAGAACAAACACACAAACAACATGTGGGAAACAAAAGAAATTAGAGGAATCTGCATTTCCTTCGCTTGGTCGGCTCTGGGGGCTCCAAGGCGGCCAGGATGGCCTCGTCGAACACGTTCTTCAGTCCCTTCTGTGTGAGGGCCGAGCATTCGACATATTTGACCGCCTTCAGCTCCTTGGCCAGCTTCTCGCCCTGCTCGGACGTGATGGGCTTTTGCTTGTTCTTGGCCAGCTTCTCCAGCGTGCTCGTCTCGTCGCGCAAATCGATTTGTGTGCCAACCAGCAGGAAGGGCGTCTTTTGGCAATGGTGCGTTATCTCGGGCACCCACTGTAGAAGGGACACAATATTAATACAGCTCTCTCTCTCTCTCTCTCTCTCTCGCACTCTCTATATCCATCACTTACCTTCTCCTTGACATTCTCAAAGGAACTGGGACTGACCACCGAGAAGCAGACGAGAAAGACATCCGTTTGCGGATATGACAATGGACGCAATCGATCGTAGTCCTCCTGTCCGGCGGTATCGAATAGGCCCAGCGTGTACGGCTCGCCGCCAATCATCACCGTCACCGCATAGTTGTCGAACACAGTTGGCACATACTCCGACGGAAATTTGTTGGTTGTGTACGATATAAGCAGACAGGTCTTGCCCACAGCGCCATCGCCGACGACCACGCACTTGATGGTTTGCATACCGTACGACTTGGGTTATATACTTAAACCGATTTCTGCGAAAAAGAAAAACAATACACAAATAAACATATATCTATTAATGATAAAGTGTGAACTGCATACAGTAAGCACTAGCTATAAAGGCTCAAGTTCAGCCCGCACAGTCATGTGCTGGCTAAGCGGCTTCACTGTGGGCCACAAGAGTCAAGTGTTGCCAACTTCACGGGCTTCACTGTAGTCATGTGTGTATATGTGTGTGTGTGTGCCTTCTCATATGTCTTAATTACTTTCGCAAAGAGGCGCGTGGGCGTGGAAATAAGGGAAGGCCCTTGCCCGGCCAAGTGATTGTCAAGTTCTTCAGCCGCAGGGTGGTTACATACCAGAGTGCCTGTAGGGGAGGGCAAGGCAGGGTAGGGCAGGGCAGGGCAGGAGTTCGCTTTGTTATTATCAACACACACACACACACACATGCATGCACATTCAGATATATATATATATGTGAGAGAAAAACTTCATATCAATGGCGAGACGCATATTGCCATTTACTTGTAAATTTCTTATTTTTTTATACTTTTTTTTTTGCTTAACTATTGTCTTATCTGTGCGTGCGAATTGTATCTGTAGAACTTTGTACACAGAGAATACACATATATTCACACACAGGAAGAGACAGCCAACTAAACACATACACTTACACTCACACACACACTTGCACATACATTCGCCAGCCGGGCGGTATCGTCGTCGTCGTCGTTGCCGGCGGCTTCCTTTTTAATGGAGCATAAAGCAGAGAGCCGCAGGCAAAGGCGATGACTCAAGCTGTGCATGTGTGCGTGCAGAATAAAAGAAAATAAAAAAGAAGAGAGAAAAAACAACACCAAGCACTCACTCACACACACACACACCACACAGTGGCTAGATAAGCGCGTTCTAATATGAAATATGCAGCGGCGGCCCCTGCCATAACCAATTCACACATACACACACATTGATAGCGTATATGTGCACAAGTATTTAAGTGCGCGCGTGTGTGTGTGCAGCCAATATGCTAATTTATTTTGACACAAATGCACTTGTGTATAAATATATTCACACACACACACACACGCACGCATGCAGGCATGCATGCACATGCATATGCGCATATTGTTTTGCATCGCCCACACACACGCACACAGTCACGTACGAGGAGTTTATAATTATTAGAAAGCCAGTCCAAAGCGAAATGCACAAATTATGTTCACATTTCGAAAATTCGCCAGCAGCAAGAATCAAATTGAGCCAATCGTTTGCAGCAACGCACACACAGACACACGCAAACACTCGCACACTGACGTAGAGCAGCAGACACAAGCACAGCTAAAGCAGTCATCGTTAACATTTTTCGTCACTTTTCACTCGACAGAATTTTCTCTTTCTTGGCGCACCAGATGTATTGGTTTTTTGCAATTGATAAATGGTTGCAGCTACATTGGCTTGCGCAATTTTACTTACAGCAGATCTGAATTGAAAACGGTTGATAGATTTGTTTGGTTTTAACTATTTTTTTGGGCTGGGTTGGGCGTCGATTCGTATAGAAAACTACTATTTTTCTTTTGTGTGTTCGTTCTCTGCAGCAGTAGTAATCTGTATGCGTGCGAATGACGAAGCACAGGGTTGCCACTGCGACAATCGACAATCGCTATTTTGACGTTTATAAATGGCAGCACTAGGTAAACTGATGTTGCCACTCCGTTCGAAATTCAACTCTCTCAGTCACCTAGAATAAGAACAAGAGAACGGGGCAGCGACAACAAAGTAGGCGACCAGAAATTCAATCGCTTAGGCTCTGACTAAAAAATTGGAACCGACGGGAATGACATCAAAATGGCTGGATTTCTAGGAACCAGGTATGTAATTTATTAGCCAATAATTAAATAATTTAACCATTCGAGCCATGTCAATTGCGACTTAATGCAGTCATGCGCATGCATAAATTGAGAAACGCACATATGCATGAACACCATTACAGTGACCTGCAGCTTATTTGTTTCAGGGCCAAATTGTAAATATATACATATATACACATATAATATAGGACATGTACATCTAACTGTGTATACATATATATTCGTTTACAAATAAGTACAAGAAAATTAAAATTTACAGAAAGCGTAGTCGCGAAGACGATCTGCCTTGTGAATCAACCCCACTTTCCAAGCGTATCAACAATCTGCATATAAACTACGACGATGGAAATAGCAGCAGCAGCAGCAACTGCAGTCTACCAAATTTAGTTAATGATAACAATAACTATATATTGCCAACGATCACAAATGGAGGAATCAGCCCTGCTGAAGTCGTTGGCGGCGGTGTATATGAATACAATCCCGAACTGAATGCTGAAGAAAATCCGTACTATTATGAAAAGAATAAGATGTTATATGACTTGCACGTTGAACGTGTCAAGCGCAACAATCATTAAGTTTCATATATAAATATACAAATGGATCCAACTTAATGCTCTAAATGAAACTACAACAACAAATAATAATAAGTTTACGTGTTGCATGCAATACACGAGGTGATAAATAAGAAAACCAAGAAAGAAAAAAACAATTCAAATCTCATATAAAAATATTAATAATAACAATATTAGATAACACCAAACCCACAATTGAACAAGGAATAATCAAATCGCTTGCCTTAACCATTCGTTAACAGAATAAATAGCAATATGATAGCTGATAGTGCCAATAATTCAAGAAACTAAACTCAGATGGATTACTTAGCCGATCTTCAATCTTAAAATGTTCATTTTTAAGACGAGGAGGAGAACCAGTTTATATATTGTAAACATTCAAATTTCTGCGAATTGAGACAAAATGTGTTCGAAATATATATATATAATTATATATATATATATATATATGTTGTAGAATTAAAAATAGGCTTTAGCTAAAGATACAGCTGTTAAATATAAACCTCTACAAAAACAAAAATCGTACTATATATGATAGCTAGTAATTTTTAAATACCTACGTACACTTAACAACATAAGACTTTTCCAATTTTTCTCTATACACACACACAAACATTTGTAAAGTCTGTTAACTATGTTTAATAGATCCTACAATTGTTCTAAAACTGTGCGATGGAGTGTTTTAACTTCAATATAATATATATAATATATAAGTTCAAAATTGATAAGCCATGTATGAAGCAGCAATAAAGTATTATAGGAATTTTAAAAAAAAGTGTTTTATTAAATTTGCAGTAGTTTCTTTACAACAGCGCACCACTGTGCCTACTCATATCTAACGTTGCCTGTGTTGTTGCCGTATCAATTGGAGGCAATGCAATAACCGTTCGCTCGCTCTCTTGAACGCTCTCTTGCTCGCTGTGGCGCTCTCTCATTCACATTGATACGCATTCATCACACACACACACACACACACACATACAACGATCGCACACATGCATGCGGAGACTCACTCATTCTTTGTTGTTGCTATTTATACGCTCGCAATTTATTTTTGACAACGTAAAAATGTTGTAATATATTGTTAAAAACTTAGCTATAACATATTAAAATTAAGTGCCTTCACAGTGCCAGTCCAGTATTTACACGAAACATATCAAAATCGCTTGAATGCAATATGTGCGAATGCGAACGAAGTGGAAAATGTTTGACAAGTGCAACAAGTAAACACAATAGCCTCACATAATAGCCAATTATAAAGATATATATATATATACATATATATATGTGTGTGTGCACGTACATACATACATATGTATATGCACATAGTCATAGCTGAACAATACATCACAATCGATATTGCAATCGGAATCACAATCGCCATCGCCGTAGATGATGAGCCCATTCGGTTCGAAGAAGAACCGTTCGTTGCCGGTGCGCGTGAGCACCTTCGATTCGGAGCTGGAGTTCGAATTGGAGACGCGCTCAACCGGCCAGGAGTTGTTCGATCTCGTCTGCCGTACGATCGGGCTGCGTGAGTCGTGGTACTTCGGACTGCAGTACGTCGACACACGCAACAATGTCTCCTGGCTCAAAATGGACAAGAAGGTCAAAGATCAGCGCGTCGAGCTGCATGCGAACAACAGCATTTACGTCTTCAGTTTCTATGCGAAATTCTTTCCGGAGAACGTCAGCGAGGAGCTCATACAGGAGATAACGCAGCACTTGTTCTTCCTGCAGGTGAAACAGAGTATTCTCTCGATGGACATCTACTGCCGGCCCGAGGCGTCCGTCCTCCTTGCCTCGTATGCGGTCCATGTCCAGTACGGGCCCTACGACTACGAGACCTACAAGGACGGCATGCTGGCCGGCGGTGAGCTGCTGCCCAAGGGCGTCACGGATCAGTATCAAATGACGCCCGAGATGTGGGAGGAGCGCATCAAGACCTGGTGCGTATCCAAGGATCTACTCGATCGTTCTTTATATCTAACTTTCGATTCATATCTCTAGGTACATGGATCACGAGCCCATGACGCGGGACGAAGTCGAAATGGAGTATCTGAAAATTGCACAAGATCTGGATATGTATGGTGTTAACTACTTTCCTATTACGGTGTGTAACCTAACCTCAAAGCGAGTTCGAAAAAGGAGTTCTAACCTCAAATTTGGCCACTTAGTTAATCCTATCTCTGTTCTCTTTATCTCTTCGATCGTAGAATAAGAACAAAACCAAATTGTGGCTGGGCGTTACGGCCGTGGGTCTGAACATCTATGATGAGCGCGACAAGCTAACCCCAAAGACAACGTTCCAATGGAACGAGATACGACACGTTAGTTTCGATGACAAGAAATTCACGATACGTTTAGTGGATGCCAAAGTGTCGAATTTTATATTTTACTCGCAGGACTTGCACATTAACAAAATGGTGAGTGGATAGCGGTAATGTTCTTTGAACTAGTTCCATGAACTAATTTAAGGGAATATGAAGCATAAAGTTAGCTTAGCTCTTACTTTAAAGGTGACCAATATGAACTAGTTCCAAAGAACAATTTGATTTTTTTTTTATATATATTAAATGAACTAGTTCCAAGCTAGATAAGCCCAAAAATCTCATCCACTCGCAGATACTTGACCTGTGCAAGGGCAATCACGATCTCTATATGAGACGCCGCAAGCCGGACACCATGGAGATTCAGCAGATGAAGGCGCAGGCGAAGGAGGAGAAGCAGCGACGCCAAATCGAACGCAAGAAGTTCATAAGGGAGAAGCAGCTGCGCGAGAAGGCCGAACACGAGCGCTACGAGCTGGAGAAGAGGCTCGAGCATCTGCAGGATGAGATGCGCATGGCGAGCGATGCGCTGGTAAGCAGATCAAATCCATATCTATATCCTATATATAACCTATATATATGTGCCCCTGCAGCGTCGCTCCGAGGAGACGAAGGAGCTGTACTTCGAGAAGAGTCGCGTCAATGAGGAGCAAATGCAGCTGACCGAGTGCAAGGCGAATCACTTCAAGACGGAAATGGATCGCTTGCGTGAGCGTCAGATGAAGGTGGAGCGGGAGAAGCACGATTTGGAGAAGAAGATACGGGATGCCGACTTCTATATGCTCCAGCTGACCGTGGAGAACGACAAGCGCGAGGCGGAAACGGAGAAGCTCAAGAAGGAGCTCATCTGCGCCAAGATGGCCGAGCGAGAAGCCACCGCTCGGCTGCTGAACTTCCTCAACAGTGGCCGGAAGTCGTCGACGGATAGTCTGCTGACGGCATCGACGGTGTCGCAGGCCAATGTGAACAATCCGTCGAGCATTGCTGCCATCAGTACGCCTTCGCTGACCACGAGCAGCTCCACAAACGATCTGGAAACGGCGGGGGGAGCGGAGCTAACCAACTCCGCATCCCACTACATTGTGATGGGCGATAATTCAAGCGGCATCTCCGACGACTTTGAGCCCAAGAAATTCATCCTCACCGACAACGAAATGGAGCAGATCGCGAATGAGATGGAGCGCAGCCACCTGGAGTACCTGCGCAAGTCCAAGAAGCAGGTGCAGAACCAGCTCCAGACGCTGCGCAGCGAGATCGCCCCGCACAAAATCGAACAGAATCAAAGCAATCTGGATATACTCAGTGAGGCGCAGATCAAGGCCGGCGAGAACAAATATTCAACGCTCAAGAAACTCAAGTCCGGCTCGACCAAGGCTCGCGTCGCCTTCTTCGAGGAGCTCTAACCGTACCGGAGAGCATACACTGCGCAAAAAGAGGGGGAACAGAAACTACCTACCTAATCCAAGACTCGTACAGCCTCAAATTCTAAGCATTGTTCTAGTTGTTTTTTTTTTGTCATATGTGTATATGTATTTGTCTCAGTGTATATCATTATTCTCACTCAATTCAACTAGTTGTATAGTTTTTGTTGCAGTGTGTACGTCGACACTCAATGTATATACGCAGCTGTTTCTCTCAGTGTATACCATTTCAATCTGTATATATAATTGATCCTCGATTAGCGTACAGTATGCGTTTTCTCTCAGTGTATCTATGTAATACCATGTCAATAGCTATAAGCCCCCAACGTTGGCATTATGCTAAGATTTGTTGCCGAATTCAATAAAAACCTTTTCAATCAGGGCTTACAATAAAATATATATATATATATATTATCAATTTTTAAAAATATTTTTTTTTATAATATTTTCGCTGCAAACTTTGTTTTAGCCTTTAAAAGTCGTAAAAACTATTTCCTTTCCTTTCTAATCCATTTGGTTGCCTGTCTGCTGCTTCTGTATTGCTCTGCTCTTCACACTCATTGTGTTTGCGTTTGTCCAATTGGAATTGGGCACATTTTCAACGTACATATTTTCCCCTAAAATGTCCTATGGACTTTCTAGACTAGTGGCAACGCTGTTTCGATCTCGCTTGGCAAACTGCCTCAAAGTTGCAAATATTTAATTTAAAAATAAATTTAAAAAAAAAACTTTTTGAAAATCTAAATTAAAATTTTTGTTAATGCTGCAAACCACAACATCTAGGATATAGAAAATTTGTGCTAAATCCCAGTTGAGTGCACCTTGCGCAGTTATCGAACCAGAGTTCACGAACCAGCCCAAAAGGGCGTGCAACAGGCGACAAGGCGCCTATCGATTAAAAGCTCTGACAGTTGGAATTTGAATTTTTGAAAAACATTTGACCATTTACATTTATTTTATTTTACTCTTTTAGGTTTGTTTTTTTTTTTTCACACAGAAACACGTAAACGTAGTTTTCCTAACGAATAGGTTTTTTTCTCTTTTGTTTTTTAATATATATATATATATATATATATTTTTTTTTTTTTCTTTTATTAATATTATTTGTTTGTAACTTATGTAGCGGCGTGTCCTTTGCCAACTTTTGCAAACATATATATTATATATGCTCGATTGCGTTAATATTTTTAATGTTAAATTGGAACACGCACCTTTAAGCTTCCCTTGGAAAAAAAATAGATATATATGTTCTCATATATACATATACATATATATATATATAGCTCCCCCCTACCATCGACCCGCAAATTATGACATAAAAGAAATTTGTTTTGTAGTTTTTTTTTTTGGTACTAAGGAATTTCAAATATTTACGTCTTTTTGTTGTAACACCGTGGAATATGTGATACATATATATATGTATATATATACATATATGTATGCATCTATATCTATATGTATTATATATAGAAAATGTACAATCAACAAATAAAAACAGTGAAAGTTTTTAAAATTATTAAAAAAAAGTATATATATATATATAATTATCTATATATATATATATATATATATATATATATATATATATATATATATATATATATATATATATATATATATATATATATAGTTGTTGACTATATGTTTAAACAATTTGAATTAGAAACATTTATTGTAGCTTCTGATTTCCTAGCCCCACATTGAAATCCTCCATATCCATATATACATATATGGTTATATATAGGTATATAGTCACACATCAAATGTTATTAACAAATATCGCTGCTCTGCCCCAGACTTTGGCTTGTTCTTCATTCTTTTTTTTTTTTCTTTTTCTTTTCTTATTTTTTTGTAAATATAATTATTACATATACATATACATATAAATATATATATATATGTATATATATATTTTTTTTTGTGAATTTTTTTTTGCATTTTTTGTTCTCATTTGTGTTGTAGTTTGTTAATGATTTGTTTCATTTGTTTGTTTTTTTAGCCTGTGTGTGTGTGTGTGTTGAAATTTTGAAGCAAATTGATGTGTGTCTGTGTGTGTGTGTGTGTGTGTAGTAAATTTATAGGCTTCCAGGCGTAAAGTTCCTCTTCCGCTTCTTCATCTGCATCTCAATTGCTTATGCTAGATGTGTGTGTGTGTGTGTTTATGGATTTATATGTATGTGTGAGTGTTTTTGTTTCCTTTTTATATATATGTATATAGAAGTATATAAATATATATGTATATGCATTGGTGTGTGTGTGTGTGTGTGTGTGCGTACATGTGTGTGGGTGTGTGTGTTAAGGTTTATCAGCAAACACAACAGCTCCGCCGTTAGCCTCTTTTTTTGTCGGGGTGGGCGTGGCATGCGATTTAGTTTCCCCTGCTCAAATTCATATACGTATTTCGTATGCACCCACTCACACCCGCAGCGATACACACACACACACACACACACCCATACACACACGAATGCGCAAAACACACAGACACACACACGGATATATGTACATATATTTAGTATAGATATATATATGTATACAATATAGCGTGCATACATATATAGACGTATACAAATATATATAGATATAGATATATATAGAGACGATATTGGCGTGTACAGAAGGCATTCGCCTTAACAATGTTAACTCAGGGACAACTGATTCAGCGACAGCAAACGCTCCACGGCCGCATTGATATCCCCAAATGTTGCAATGAGAGCTGTATGGAAGATGAAGAGAGAGAGAGAGATTGGATGAGTATACATATATATAGGGGATATAGAGATGTAGATATATATCTCTATATACCCTCAATTACTCATACACAGAGATTGCATATAGAGATATAGATACAGATATAGATATGAATATGAATATATATATATATATATATAGCTATCTATCTTTGTGATAGTTGAAGTACTAGTTAACTCTTCTAGTTATAGATTATATATAGTGTATATCATCAGTCTAAAGATCGAAACTAATCTATAGTATCTATAGTATATGCATTCTACCTTATAGATTATACCTATGATTAGTAAGTTCTCAATCTTCTTTCTCTACTATTCCTCATATACCTTGTAGTTCCATCAACAGAGACTATAATACACTCAATTTGCTTAAAGATCATACTATATCAATTCAGTAAGGATTCAGGAATCAAGATCGAAGAGATTTGCCTAGCAAACCTTGAATTGACTCGACTGTATACGATTCCTAACTATATATAAGAATATGCAATATGCATATATGGACAAGTGTACAATTGCGCCGATCTGCACTATATATACTTTAGCAATATATATGGATATGTGCACATGGCTATAGCAACTGCGCAGATCTTATATATATATATATATGTATAGCTTAGCTGAAAGGTTGATCGACTCGAGCGTATACCTCCTATATGGTATATATAGCTCACAAATTTACATAAATAGACGTCAAAGCTTACGAAATATATATGTCTATACATCAGACTATAAATTGATTAAACATATGTCTATAGAAAAGCTTTTGGCATATATATGAACACCTTTATATAAGCTATAACTGGCTGATCCTTAATTGCCCAAATCTATATGACTATATCCATTCTGTGTGTGATCTATGAACTGTATGACTACACGGATTAGCTTTCTATATACTATAGAATTGATAGACAATATAAACTTAATAGTCTAAGACTCTAATCAAATCTTAACTTATATACACAATGCTTTGAGTACTCTTAGCTCTACAAAGATAAGCTTCGCTATATATATACATAAATATATATCTATATCTATCCTTATGTTCAGTTTGTCAACCTACCCTGCAAATTGGCATCGCGGTTGACAAAGCCCATGGAAGCGAGCTGCTCCAATTGGGATTGATAGCGCACCTCCGGTGGCTGCGTGCTGTCCGCATTGTTTGACATGCCGTTGAGCATGCGCATCATGAAATCGTTAAACAGCTGGGCGTTGGGTCCGCCGCCGGGTGCCAAGCCGCCAACCGCTGGATTCGTGGCGTTCGAGAGCGGAGCACCAACATTGTTCGACGTTGTTGAGTTGCTAATGGTGCTGGCATTGGTGGCGCTAGTGGAGTTTGTGGTACCATCGCCGCTAGCCGGATCAGTGAGGCCAGTTGGATTGACGCCCGGTGGTGGTGGCGGTATGCCCAGTGTGCCAACCAGATTGGGAGCAGCGCTGCGCAGCTGTTCCATGCCCTGCTGGATCTGTAGGATGGCATTGATGGCCTCCGGATTGGTTAGCATGTTCATCACGTCCGGATTCTGCATCTGGGCCATAAATTGTGGCATCATCTGTCGCACCTGGTCCTGCAGCTGTGGATTGTTCGTCAACAAAGGACTGGTGCTCAGCAAGCGTGACGCCATGTCCGGATCCTGTGCCATCGACTCCATCATCGAACGTGTATAGGGAGCATTGAGCAGATTCTGCATCAATGACGGATTATCGGCCATCTGTTGGAGCAGGCTGCGCATAGCCGGTGTATTGAGTACATTGTTCGGCGGCTGGTCGCCTCCACGTTGATTTGGGCCCGTATTATTGCTTTGGGAGTTGGTGCCGCTGCGATTTCCGGCGCCGGAGCCCCACGGATTTGGCAACGGATTGCGATTCTCTGTGCCCTGCTGTGGATTGACACCGGCGGTTCCGCCGCCGCCCTCGACTAGCCCGGCAAATGGATTGCGTCCAAAGGATTCCGTAGCCGCATTCATCATCGGCTCCTGTATATCACGATAGATGCGCTGCAATGCGCTATAGCCACCTGGCACCGACTCCAAGTTCGACATTGCACGATCATGTGAGCGCATCAGCTCCTGCAACATCGACGGATTGCGTGCCAGCTCCATGGTCTGACGCAACAGATCCGGATTGTTAAGCATATGCGAAATCTCTGGATTGCGCTGCATTAGATCCTGCATCTGAGGATTCGATGTAATCAGCTGACGCATAGTCTCCGGATTATTCATCATCTGCTGCACCAGCGGATTATCCATCAGCGAACGCAACATATCCCCATTGTTCAGCAATTCATTCTGCATGCGAGCCTGCAAGTCCATAAAGGTGTTCGAACCGGCACCCAAAGCCTCCATGCCGGCCAAGCCGCCGAAGTGATTCAGCCCGAATGGTGTTTGACGTACGTCGGCCGGAGCACGTGCCGGTGCTTCGTTGGTACGTGTGGGTGCTTTGATAACGAGATGTACTGTCAAATTGTCCTTGATGTTATGCATCTTAAGGGTGTCAGTGTCCTTCATGATTTTACCAGCAAATATCAGCACCAATTGCTCGGGCTCGGCCTCAAATTTTTGTGCCACCAAAATTTTGAACTAACCGAAAAGAATTCAATAAACCAAAAGAAAAACAACAATTAAACTTTAATGGCAAACGGCAAAGAAAAACAACCAACAATGTTGCCCAATCATCAATAATATTGAACCACTCACACACAGGCACACATACAGTATTTGCACTTTGCCATCCTTTCTAGAAAAAAATGCACTGTACCTTCAATTATACGCACGCACGCACACACACACACACACACACACACTCACACACTTATACACCTTTACACATATGTACGTGGTGCATAGAAGACAAGTGTGCCCACCCCATCGGACAGCGCTTAGCCGCAATAATAATTATGTTTTATTAGGGCAGCCCCTGGCCGCTGCCCGCTGGCCCAATGTGTTTTCGTTGTGCACCGTAATACTCACATCTTTTATTCCAGAATCTTCATCGACTTCAACAGTTTTCTTGTCCTTTGGCGTTTTAACTACCACGTTGATGCGCTTACTACCGCCTTCGGCCATTTTGATATTGTTTTTTTCACCGCTAGTTTTATGCGTTTTCTTAATATCGTGCTGTGTTTTCACAAGGGCTATTTTGCAGTTTTTTGTATTTTCTTTATTTTTTTGTGTGATTGCCTATTGAAATTTATGCGTGCTTCAAACAAAATTATTTTCCATTTGATGAAAAGTAATTCGTCACTTTCTCACATACGACACACACACACACAGATATATGTCACATACAGAGAAGGTGTTACCAGCGACGTGTAGTCGACAAAGCCTAACAATAAATCCCGCAACTGTGGTCACACTCACCCATAGCATTTTAAACGACTTAGTGGCGCAGTTGTTAAATATATTCAATTTATAAGAAAATTCACTTAAATATACATTTCAACATTTCAAGTATGTTAAATATTAAAAAACAACTTTTGCCTATTAATATTTTATTATTTTACGTGTTGTAAATCGCAAATTACATGAGCAAATATTTGAATTTACGTGAAGCAATAATATTAATGTACTTGATGTATTTTTTGTCGTAAAAACGCCCGTGTCGCTGTAACGCCGGCCGGTCACACTGGTTGGAATTCCAAGCAAACGACAAGCAAAAGGGGAACGCATAAGGCAAAGCAAACGGTTGAGTTAGTGAGATCGTGTGCATGTGTTTATTAAAACGCAACAATAAACAACAGAGAGAGAGAAAAAAAAAAAAACAAAATACGTTGATTATAGTTATTCAAATATAGAAACTTAACGTGCGTTATTAAAACCAATTCCTGGTTTGGCCATTGCAACGAAATAGTCGTGTATTTGTGGTCCAAGCATACGAATCAAAATGCCATAAAAATCAGTTCTTGGAATTTTTGGGTAACATATATAAAACGGTTTTCTGAGAATTACCAATACCAGTGCCAACAAGTGCCTCGTCGTGCCCGTGCCCCAGGTATTTTCTTGTCTATCGAATAGCAAAGGTGTGTACTTACTTCAAATATATGTATATATATTTGTTATATATAATTTATAATTGTGTGTGCTTGTGCAAGTGTGGCCCTATTTAAATATATAAATAAATAAATAAATAAATAGAGAAATATGTATATATATATAGAGAGAGAGATGTTTGTAGACAGATTAATAATGAATGTAAATTTTGGTATACGAATTGCAGATGCAAACCAATGACTGCAAACGAAGGAAAATGCAACAAATAACATTCGCTCTCGCCGTTATCTTTGCCTGTTGCACCGTCGGGCTCAGCGGGCAGCCGCCGTCGCCCGGCTGGGTGGTGCCGGACATGGCGGAGGTGCCCGTGGGCAGCGATCTGAACATCACCTGCACCATCAACCAGGCCTTCTTCGACTCGACGAAGACTAACGAAACCTGCAACGTGAACGATTTGTATTTCAATGCGAAAATCAATGGAGTCCAGCGGTTCTTCAATGGCAGCGACTTGCAGATCATCAACGACACGACCATCTTGATGTCGTTCACGAACATGGCCGACCAGGAGGGCGAGTATCTGTGCATGTGCAAGGAGATGGGCATGTTCTCTTCCAAGGTGTATGTCGGCACCAAGCCGCTCCTGGTGGAGGACTTCAACTGCACCAGCTACGACTGGGACTACATGTTCTGCAACTTCACCGAGCCGCGGAATAGCATCAATACCAAATACAACATCAGCTTCACGACGGACAAGAATACCAATTACCGCTACTACGTCGACTGCAACTTCGAAGCGGCGCCTCTGGTCAACTGCAACATAACCAGTGAGCAGTACAAGAAGTTCTCGCAGATCTACTTCTTTCGTCTGGACATTGCCAACACCTTGGGCAATGCCAGCCAGGACATTGAGGTGAACAATGTGGAGCGCATGGTCCTCGCGCGTCCTGGCCAGAATCTGAAGCTGCTCAATCGTACAAAGGACTCGATCTGTTTGTCCTGGGAGATGCCGCGACGCAGCAACTTCGTCGGCGGCGTCCTGTGGCGTGTCTTCGTCACGCCCGAAAACTTTCCCACCTTGGTGCGTCCGATGTGGCGCAATAACTCGTCGGCGGCCAAGGATACGCTCTGCCTGACCGAACTACCCTATCCCGGGTACAACTATCTGCTGGAGCTGCGCGTGCGCAACAATAAAACCAAATCCCGCTGGAGTCCGCCGCTCAACTACGACTTCCGCACGGCAGCCGAGCGACCGGCGCGCCCGCCGCGCATGACCAACGGCAGCTTCTACGTCTACTCGTCGGAGTCCTCGCTCACCCTCTACTGGGAACAGCTGCTCAAGCACGAGATGAATGGCGACAACTTTACCTACGTCATCAGCGAGTTCCGCTGCAATGATACCATCAGGTGAGTAAAAGACTCCAAATGTTTACACGATGAACTGCTGAGTATAACTAGATATGTGTCAATGACTATAATCGATAATATGTATTAGTTTGTTGGAGATTTATGTCTTCCTTTGCCATAAATGCCTAGTAGAAGCAAACTTATCACTAAAACTAAGTTTACACGATAAAGCTTGAACGTGATAAGCTGTTAAAAGTCTTCAATTGATGTAGATCTTTATTAAAGACGGCTTCAATCTTTAACTAAAGCAGTATATGCTGAAAAGTGCGTTTACACGACCTACTTAAATCATGATAGGTCCTAAATTATTTAGCATTATTATTATACATATATAAATAATTTCACTTATCGTGATAATTAGAGTTACACGAGGTAACTAAATCATGATGAGCTTCTAAATATATATAATAAACTTTATCCACTTCTATGGAGTATACGCAGTTTACACGATATTCGTCCAGAATTCACAATCCAAAGTTTCTAAAGGCTTTCCATATGCTAACAAAAAAAAAAGAAACATTGACTACGTCAATGACGTATATACACCTTAGCTTAATTGTGATAAGCAGCTAAATGCCACCAACTATTGAATGAATTTTCATGAACACTGAATACGATAAGATAGTAGGTCGGTTTATCATGATTAGCTAAAACATATATACACACCCACACACACATACGTTTTGGTATTTTTAATAATATGGTCATGAATTGCGATTTTATTGTTGTTTTCTCGCAAATTGATATTCAAATGATATGTTTATTTTCAATTATGAGCTACATACACATATGCCACACACATACATATGTATATATAGGGTTATAAAAATGATTAGCGCGAAATGCTTATTTTTCAAGCGTTTCCTATTTCTGGAGAATTGCTTTTGTCTAATTCCAACTAATTGATAATTAATCACGATTAGATGCATCGTGTAAACTCGAATTTCTTCATGTCTCCGAATTCGGCATCAATGCCCCGATAAACTAAGTGCAATAATCTCGCATTTTACAATTATTACACTAATAAAATGTTTTAAATTTCCAGATTTGAAAATTTCGAAATTTTCAAAATTCAAATTGAATTTCAACGTTGATTTACAGTTATTGCTTATGGCGTTGCCACCTTGTCTATATTTTGCTAATATTGTTCTTGTTTTTCGATCATTTGTTTGTAAACATGTTGGATACCCTGTAAATAGTGAGAGCGTCGAAATGGTTGGGTATATGAAAAGTGTTGGAGTGTTTGTAACGGAGCTTCTTTATGCTTATACTTGTTACTTATACTGACACTTATTCTTATAATACATTCTCTTATAATACATAATATGATTTTTATGCCGATTTGTTAAACTTATACTAACACTTATACTGAAGCAGTTGAGTTGAGCCTTATACTTATGCTTATACTTATAGTTATATTGAAGCTGCATTATACTTCTACTTTTACTTATACTTATACTTATACTTATACTTATACTTATACTTATACTTATACTTATACTTATACTTATACTTATACTTATACTTATACTTATACCTATACTTATACTTATACTTATACTTATACTTATACTTATACTTATACTTATACTTATACTTATACTTATACTTATACTTATACTTATACTTATACTTATACTTATACTTATACTTATACTTATACTTATACTTATACTTATACTTATACTTATACTTATACTTATACCTATACTTATACTTATACTTATACTTATACTTATACTTATACTTATACTTATACTTATACTTATACTTATACTTATACTTATACTTATACTTATACTTATACTTATATTCATACTTATACTTATACTTATACTTATACTTGTACTTGTACTTATAGCTATACTTATACTTATACTTATATGCTGACTTATACAAACACTTATACACCGACTTATACGAACACCTCGCTGAGCTTTGCCTAAAACTAAGAAACCTTGTCGCGTAGCTATAAAATCTTAATTTTTGCACAATTCTCATAACTGTTCATTTCAATTAGCAAGCGAAAACTGTAAATATGTGCATATATAGTGTGTATATATAGTGTATATATGACGATTCTCAAATTGCAAGAAAGCGCCGTTATTTAAGTTTAATGTGGGCACACATATATGTACATAGATATATATATGTACATATGTATATAGATACCGAGTACATCTGGTCGCATATCTGACGGCGGCGGAACTGCATTGAAACATTGAGAAATTTCCATTAATTTTCATCTAGCTAAAGCATTCGTATGAAATACCCTAACAAACTGGCATAACTGTGAAGTAATCAGATATGCGACATAAGCAGAACTATAGTCATACGATATACGATACGTGAACACTGTGAATAAACATTGTTTCCGGGAATATCTTGTTTCTCTAATAGATATACGATATATCTTCCGATCTCTGATATAAGATATACTCTGAATAAGATATTCTCTGAGAGAGCTCCCATAACAGCTGTATATGTTATAGGATATATCTCAAGTTGCATTCAGATATCGAGGTAGGGTATCCGCGCGTCGTTAAGCCCGCCCCTCGCTGGCTTTTACATTATAAAAGCGCATTTCTTACTAAGCAAGCGCCATATACCCATTGCAGGAACGTAACGTATGCTCAGCCAAACATACGAAAATTCAAAGAATTTTTAAAAATAAACAATTTTCAAGAAATTTTCAACACGCTACGTAGCTATCACATACACACACATATGGACACATGCATGTATGTATGTATGTATGTATGTATGTATGTATGGATGTCTATATATGTATGTAGCGTCGGTCTGTCTTGTTAATATTCGTCAAATTGTTTCGTTATCTCAATTACTTAGAACAGAAGTTGAATACGAAAAGATTTTCGCTCGAAGCGCTTTGCATTGATACCGATTTTATAGGAAAGAAAAGATATAGAAAATAATTAGTGGGTTTTGGGGAATTCCACAGTTGTTGATTGGGAAAGCAAGCAGCGCGGCATTAACACTCGCTCGAGCAGTGCTAAAAGGAGCATATTAGCTTTGAGTAATGTTTGTTTATTGAAGGAGAAGACTTGAATGCATAGATAGAAGTATGGAATTTATGTAGATCTGTGCTTAAGATATTCCCTATACATTCCCTATGCCTCTAGTGAAAGTCTTCCCTGAAAGGTAGTTGAAACTTGGAAGCTAAACTCGCCTTGATAGGCCAAGTTCATATGGCTATACCGAATATATATGAACTGCAGAAGCTTATATCTCCTAAAGTTTACGAGCTGAAAGCTTGAAAATTGAATAATTGAGTTACTGGCGAGCTCCGCTATGCCTTTGGCACCTCCTTAGAGGCGTGGCATATTGCAAAATACCCTGTAATCTTGAGATTGCTGTAGCCTAAGCTTATCTGTTTAATAATATTTGCTTTACCTTACCGTCTCTCTCTCTCTCTCTCTCTCTTAAACAGCGACGCCTCCAAGATTAAGGTGGATACGAATTCGGCGACAATTGACAATTGGAAGCGGGATGCGCACTACGAGATCTACATACGGAGCAGCAACATTGTGGGCACCTCTGTGGAGGCGAGTCGCCTCTATATACCCAGCATCAGCAGCGAGGATCGGCGGCTGCGCATGCCGCTCAAGATACAGGGTGTCTATCACTCGAGCAATTCGAGCTATACGCTCGGCTGGAAGCCGCCGAAGAACACCTCGGAGCTGATCGACTATACGGTGTTCTGGTGCAATGCTAAGCCCGCGCTGTTGTCCAAGTGCAATGGCACCATTCACTTCGAGCACGTCTCTCCGGATCGGCTGGAATATAGCACGGCCAGCGGGCAATCGCCGTCGCTGAATATGGCCGTATCGGCGAACTTTGTTGGTAGGAATACGGGCATGCACTGGGTGACCTGTACGGGCGATGGCAACGATGACCTGGCCAAAATGGATCCAGCCATAGATAGCCTGACGGATACATCCATTACGGTCAAGTGGGGCACCGAAGGTGTCTGCGCGGCGATCTTAAGCGGCTACAATCTGACCTATTGCAAGCGGTCGGACGGCAAGCCGGATAACTGTACGACGATGGAGCTGCCCAAGGATGCGACGTCCCACAAAATAGCGAATCTAGAGCCGTATACCTTCTACACGGTCAAGATGTCCATGTACTCGCCGAAGCGCGCCAGCAAGTACAGCGATGAGCTGTTCCAGCGCACTGACCAGGGTGCACCCACTCCGCCGCGCCAGCTGATGCACATGAACGTGACCAACTCGAGTGTGCTGCTCGCGTGGAAGCAGCCGATCAAGGCGAATGGCATGCTGGTGGAGTACGGCGGCACCATCACCCATGACAACACCACCACCACCTTCGTGGTGCCCACTTTAACCGCCGAGCTGGTGAACAATGAGAAACACTTTGTATTAAACAACCTAACGGCCTATACGGAATATGAGATTAGTTTGCGTGCGAAGACCATACACTACTCGGAGCCAAGCAATAAGATAAACTTTCGAACAGCGGTTGGCGGTGAGTGTTCAGATTCGAGTTTATTTATTTTCATTTTCATTTTCAAATTTTAACTACCATTGAAGTCACTAGTTCCCTTTGCGCTTCACTTAAAGCTAAATCGATAATTCTAGTTACTTGCTGAACCAGTTGAGATATCGTTCATGAGCAGCTCAAAAGAACCGATGTGCAAAATTCATCGTGCAGTTAGCGAAGAGATTCTCTCGCTTGAGTCAGTTAAGAACGAATCGTTCACTATCGATAAATATAATCGTTCGGTGATCACTGATCACTGGAAAGAAGCAGTTCAGTGGTTCGTTATGTGAACAGCTTTAATTTAAATTTAATGCAAATAGTATTTATATTTGGAATTACAAATAACTAATTGATGCTTACTATTTGCAGTGCCCTCGGCGCCGGATGACTTGCGCGTGGACAATTCACCCTGGAGCACCGTGCTGCAGTGGCGCGCACCGCGCCATCCGGCCGGACGTTTGGAGTTCTACGAAGTGGTCATAATTGAGAGGAATGCGAACAATACGATCATTGGCCAGCCATTCAGCTATGTGAGCGCCCGTCCCAATCTCACCTGTGTGATGACCACGCCGCTCTGCACGCCACTGCATCGCTTCCACTACAAGGTGCGCGCCGTCAACGCGGAGCCATTGGCGGAAATGCTGTCAACGCTCACGGACAAAGCGCTAGTGCCACGTTTAGTGCAGAGCCAAAAGTGCGATGCTCAGCCCCCGTTGACGGACAGCGAGTGGAGCGACATACAAAACTATCTCAATTCGAGTCTCTATCGGCTGTACAAGTCCGCCTGGGCGACCCACGAGGTCAGCTGCTCGCCGGGTCAGAGCAACCTGAAGGTGTTCGTCACGTCCGTGGAGGTGGTGACCTCCATCATCTTTCTCAGTGCGTTCGCCTACATGGTCTATCGCAAGCTGTTGAAGATGTCCGATATCGATCTGGTGCTGCCGCCGGGCATCGATGAGACCCTCAAGAAGCCCATCGAGATCGGCTCCAGTGGCGGCGGCATGGGTGGCAATGGCGGCGGTGGCGGCGGCGTTGGCAGCATTGTCGGCGGCATCATCTGTACCCGCATCGATCTGCCGCACTACTCGCAGCACGACTTGCCGCAGGACTTCAGCAGCGGCAACGAGAGCTCCAAGCTGCTGTTGGCCAACAGCTCCAGTGGCGGCATGCTGGAGCAGCGGGATGCGTACGAGGAGCGAGCGACGCTGACCACCTTGCCGCCGTCCAGCTACATGTCGATGAGCCAGGGGCTGCTCCTCGACGACGACAGCCAAATGGGCGCCACGGAGCTGCAGACGAGCAGCCAAACGAATCCAAATCCCAATCCCAATGCTGGCGGCTACATCAAGCCCACCCAGATGAAGAACTGGTCGACGCCGAGCAGCATGGCCAACACCTTGCCCAGCACCAACGGTCCGTTGAGCATGCCCCTCAGTGGCTATGTGCCTGTCCAGGTGCTACAGTCGCGACCAGCACCTGCGCCCGCTGCCTCCCCAGCAGCGACACAAGCAGCGGCGCCGATGCACCTGCTCAACACGAGCAACTATGTGCAGGCAGCGGACCTGCACAAGCTGAAGCCGCTGGCGCCAGCCATGCCCACCACGCCATCCGCCACGCCGCTGATGATGCCCAACGGCTTCGGCTACACGGCCATGGAGCAGTTGCAACGGAATGGCCTGATCAAGCCGACGGCCGCAGCGGCTGCGGCAGCAACGGCACAGCAAACGCCGCAGCGACTGCAGCCCAATATAGGGGGATATGTGACGCCGCAGGATCTGAATGCATTGGCGCACAATCGTCATATGCTCTAAGAGGATCACAGAGAGGGAGAGCCACAGAGAGAGAGAGAGAGAAAGAAAGAGGGAGAGAAAGAGAGAGAGCAACACATATACACACACACACACACTCAGAGAGAGATAGAGATAGAGAGAGATTTTTGTGGATTAGCTGCATTTGGAGATATGCAGCCAGCTAGCAGCTACTATTGCCTTCCGTTAACACGAAGAGAGAGAGAGAGCAGAGAGAGGAGAGAGTGGGGGAGAGAGCCAGCAACACTCACACATGAAATTCACACTTACAAATCAGCTCATTTAGCACACATATGCACACTTCATTCATACACCCTTAGCCCGGCCACTTGTATTTAATGAACTATTTGTATACCCTTTCCCGTTTCCGTTTCCTGTTTCCTGTTTCCTGTTTTGTATGCCCCTGTTAACTCGTAGCTTTTACATCGAACATCGTCATTTTACAAATTTGCTCCTTTTTTTTATTTAATTTATTTTTACTTTTATGACTATTATAAAGTTAATTCATTTCTCGTTTCGTCATTCGTTCGTTGCTAGTTTCTTCTTTGAGGTTTTTATAATTAATAGCGCTCTAGTATTGTTTATGAACTATCCTATATATAAATATCTATATATATAATTAACTTTACATGACTACCTACTATATAAAAAGAAACATATATAAATATATATGTTATATGTAAAACGAATTGGCCAACGCCGATGCGTCAAGTTGATTTAAGATTATAATTTATCTATATATATCTATATATGCATATATATACCTATATATGTCTATATATATTATATACTATCTACTTTAAAAAAGGCAAATGTAAAGCAAACTAAACATAAACTTGCATTTTTATTCCCTTTGTCGACTTGTCTTCCACTAGAAATTAATCAAAGAGCAACGGAAAACCCAAAATAGGCAAATTTTTGTTTTTTTTTTTCGTTCTTCCGTTTTTTAAGTTATCGATAACTCATGCAATGTTTATAATTTCAAGCGATTAAATTAACTATATTATAATATAAATATATCATTTTTGTAGACCTAGCTCTCTTTCTTTTGTTTGAACTAATCCAAGTTTTTAATTTAGGTTATGTGGGGCTTACGTGAGACCCCTAAAATATATATGTCTGTATATATCTCTGATCAGGCTTAACTGAGCTTGTCTAGCCGTAGCAGAGTTAAGAGACTTTAATTTGCTTATTTTCTGTCAGTTTGACAGTTATCGATAATTTATCGATTATTTCTTTAATTACAGATAATTAAGACATGCTCGACTTGATTGAGACTTCTCTAAAGGTAGAACAGCTAAAGGTCTTCATTTCATATGAGCGTATGTTATCGATAACGTGTCGATATTTGTCGATATTTTATCGATATATTTGTTGATTCATTGCTGACAAATTCTGATTTGAGAATTATATTTAAGGCATATAAAGATAGATGCACCCCATAGATCATGCTGAAATGGACTTAGATCTGTTATGTTAAGTCTCGTTATATATAATTTGATAGCTGGCAGATCCATGGGTACTGGGAATGTGTGAGTGAGCACATCCGTTCGCTCGACTGTCAATTCCCAGTTCGAGCTTTATCATCCATCGACCATCAATCAATCACATTGAATGACAGCATCCTTTATCAGGGATTTGTTTATAGAAGAATTCTGCGTAAGTTCTTGAAATGATGTAAATATATGAACAATTTAATAATATATATATAATTATATATAATATATTAACCCAATTCTCTGGAATTCATTAAAAGTTTTCTGTGTGTTTTCAAATCAAGAAGTTTTGTAATTTCCAATTGAAAGGGAATTTTGTATAATTCTATGAAATTTTCAATACAACGATTTCATTGAAATTAATGCGATAAGGCTTAGTTTTAAGTTACGCATTAGTGAGTATAATATATATATATATATATTTGTGTGCATATATATATCATATACAGAGAGTGAAAGGGAACGAGTAAGAGTAAGAGAGAGAGAGAGAGAGAGGAGAGTAATTTGCAATAAGGAGAGTATAGTCATCATTGTTGATAAGAATTAAAAATATTTGAGCTTTGATACCCTAAAGCCCATTGGAGGTTCAGGCTATACTGGTGGTGTGAACATATTTGTAACGGGCAGAAGGAAGCATGGGGTCCAAATCAGAAAGATGAGCTGACTAAATTCCTTGCCTTGCCTTGCCTTGACTGTCCGTATGTGTACTCTTTTACTTTTCTATAACTCATCTCATACCATTAAAGCTGGAGTTTAAGCTAGTCGGACACTCCCGACGGGTTTTGATGCAGGCGCATGTTAAGTGGGCGTATAGCACATTACAAGTTTTTTTTTTCTTTACCAAAAACAAAAAACGATAAAAACGCACAAAATGATTTCGGCATTCGCGGAACTCACACCCGCTACTGTCTGCCATATAAAGATTTATGATTATGGGGGACAATAGGAAGCCCATTTCAAGCAAAGTTAGATCAAGAATTTTTATAAATTTTTAAAGATTTCCTAGTTGCTTTATTTATTCAAAATCTAATATTTAATTAAATTTAAAAAATAAAAATAATAATTGAATATGTGATCGAGGTGGATTCGAACCCGCACCTGTTGGCATAAGATGTTTAAGGATGTTTTGGAAACTTTTGAATTTGTATTTGATTGTCATATAAGAAACTACATAAATAAAATTAAAAACTATATATAATATACATAAAAATTTATACTAAAAATTTATGAAATTATAAAAATTTAAAAAAATTTAAAATAAAAAAAATTTTAAAAAATGTGCGTGGTGGATTCGAACCCGCACCTGTTGGCATATCTAAATACATGTGGATAAGATGCTAAGGATGCTTCGCAGGCACTTTAATTGCCATGAAAAATATGTAAATATATGTAAAAAATATTTCAAAAATGGCTTAAATAATTAAAAACTAATAAAAAAAACCTATAAAAACAAAAATAATAAATTGACCTACATCCGCGAGATTCGAACTTGCAACTGTTGACACACTGCGACCCGAGTACAGGATGCGACGCTGGAGCAAATCATGGCTGCAACGCTTGCGCCCTTTATCACAGGGCGTTGCTCATTTCGTGTAAATATCAAATATATATATATATGTATATAAGTAAAATGATTATGTTTATTAGGTTAGCTTTCAATAGGTTGGTGAACTACAAAAATAAGTACGTATTTTAGCAAAATTGTGCTACGGAAAAATACGTAGATATTGGACGTAATTTTCAAATTTTGAGTTGACATCCCTGATTCTTACAGCGAACTCAGCAGGCAGCACTGCCGCTCGCGCATTGCGGCACTTAAAATTGATTACGAGCTGCGCTTTGAGAGCAGTTCGAAGGCAGATTCCGCTGAGAGACGTGCTTCTAGAACCATATCACATGCGCACCACATAAACACAAACATAAATATAAATAGGAAAATGAGTCGAATGCTGGGCCTGGTTCTGGTCAGCGTCTTCGTCTTCGTCTTCGTCTTCGTCGCCAGCTTTGGGTGCGCCCTGTGCCAGGACGAGGACAGGCCGCCGCTCGATCGCTTCCACATTGAGCCCTCCAGCCGGAATTTGCGCGAGGGGGACGCCTACAACGTCACCTGCTGGGCGGACGACCTCGCCGCCCTCAGCAAGCTATGCGGTGTCGGCGGCGTCAGCCGCCTCTACATGCAGGCGAGAGGCCAGAACCAGACTTCGAGGGTGCTGAACGAGACCGCCATCTACCATGAGGAGCGCTTGGCGCGGCCGCAGCACGAGCGCTCGTTCGGCTACGAGTGCCTGTGCAACGGCACCTCTATAGTCGCCGCGTTCTTCCCGGTGGGCGTGCGCCTGCAGGTGAAGGACTTCAGGTGCCAGTCCGAGGACTCGGACTCGCTGGCGTCGTACAACTGCAGCTTCAGCCGGCCGAGCTTGAGTGACGAGGTGGACGCCAGGGCCAACTATACCCTGGAGCACGCCGACCAGACGGCCGACTGCCAGCCAGTGGGCCTGCGGATGCAGTGCATCGGGAGGCTGAATAAATTCAAAAGAGCCTTCGACTTCACGCTGCGCCTGAAGGACCTGCTGGGCGAGCAGCTGCAGCACTTCCAGCTGCGGCGCGAGCAGATCATCGTGCTGGAGCAGCCGGGCGCCCACGTCATTGTGAGCAGCCTGAACAGCTCCTCGATCTGCCTGGTGTGGAGCGCCAAGCGGTCCACGAACCACATCGGCTACACCATCGAGTGGTCAAGGCGGCTACTCTCCGGCAGCGACAACAACAGCGCCGTCCTCTGGTCGGAGGTGGAGCAGCTGACGAACAGGGAGCGCCTCTGCCTGCACCGGCTGCCGCATCCCTACCAGAACCACACGATTCAGCTGATGCGCCGCTACGCCCACCCGAACGCCAGCTGGAGCCAGCCTTTCACCTTCAGCTTCCGCACGCAGCCGGAGCCGCCGGCCCGGCCACCCACCGTCTGGGCCAGCGGCTATCACATCGATCGCCTGCGGCCGCACGAGCTGCACATCTACTGGCGGCAGCTGCCCCAAGTGGAGCACAACGGTCCGAGCTTCACCTACAACGTGAGCGTCCGCCAGGGCAGCTATCCGCAGCAAGTGATGTGAGTCAACTTACCTAATCCAACTCACTTCATACAAGCTTTATCAGCCCATGCACTGTGCGAAATTCAGCGTCAGTCATTGGTAGAGATTGCGGAGATTCCGCAATCATTGTCCGTTTGCCGTGAGTCACTCAGTCAATCAATGTTTGAAATGGTCAATCATTCAATCAGCTAATCTAGCAGTTAGTCCATCAATCTTTTCATCAATCAGTCACTATATCAAGCATTCAATCTGTCAATCAATCAATCAGAAAATAATCTAATCAGTCAATCAGCCAGTTGGCCACTCATTCGATCGGTCAATCAGTCAGTCAGTCAATCATTCAATGTCAATCAGTTAGTCGTTCAGTTAATCAATCAATCAATCAGCAAGTAAGTCAATCAATCAGTCACTAAATCGATCAGCTGGTTAGTTGATAGATTAATCAATCAGTCAATCGTTTAGCCCGTCCATTAGTCAATCAATCAGTCATTCAATCCGTCTGTAAGCCAGTCAGTCAGTCAATCAGTCAATCAGCCAGTGGCTTAATCATTCAGTCAATCAGTTAGTCAGTCAATCATTCAATCAGTAAGTCATTCAGTCAATCAATCTGTCAATCAGTTAGTCGCTTTGTCACTCAAGAAATAAGCCAATCAGTCATCAATCATTCAATCAGCCAGTCAACCAACCATTCGATCTCTCAATCATTCAATCAGTCAGTCAGTCTATCAATCATTCAATGAGCCAGTTGATCTGCCAATCAATCACTCAGTCAATCAATAACTGAAGCTTTCCAGCTAATGCCAAACATATTTTATGCCTATTGCCGCCCCATCAACTCGCTCAGCTTTTTTGGGCAGTGTATTCTAATCTCGAAACGGCAAAATATGCGTAACAAAGTAATTCCTGGAATTTGACGTTGCTTCGAATGTGATTGTGTGTGTGCATTGTTCAAAATATTATTATATTGTTGGCGGCACCATAATCGAATTTAAATACTCAGTGAGCGCCTGTCATGGCCGACTCGAAAATACCGTGTAAGTGCAGCACAAGTGAAATATGATAGCCAGTTAGTGACTTGCCAAGTTATCGATAAATACATTAACACAGAGTTATCAGCTGTTGTAGTGATCTTTCGAGTTATCGCTGCCTGAACTAATCGAGCAATCGATATATTACATTATTCATCTGTTAATTGCTCGATATATCGATTTTGGACAATCACGTGTAATCGATTATTCGATTAGTCAATACATCGACTAATCGATAAACGAATAATCGACTAGACATATCGATATATCGAAATATCACATATTTGGATTGTTTGATATATCGATTTTTTCTTCAATTTATCGATTTTAAATGTTACTCCAACTGACAGTTCTTCTTCTTCCTTTCCGTTGCAGACCTGCCAGAGTGAGCATCCAGTCGAATGGCGCCATAATCCGGGATCTGCGGCTGAACAGCGATAGCTTCACGATAGACGTGCGCAGCCAGAACGCGCTGGGCTGCTCGGTGAATAGCAGCCGGATACGGGTGCCTCGACTGCTCGAGTCGATGCGCACGCGACGAGTGCCCAGGAACCTGGCCATTTTCCGGCAGGAGGGCGAGCCGGAGAGGCGTCAGCAGTTGACGTGGGAGGCGCCCGAGGAGCAGAAGCTGCTGAGCAGCTACACCGTCTACTGGTGCAGCTGGAACAGCACGGACCGCAACCAGTGCAACGCGAGCCTGCCCATTGAGACCGTTGAGGTGGAGCGCTGCAGTCCGTGCCAGTACGAGCCGCCAGCCCGGATGCTCGTCGGTGCCTACAACTGGGCCATCTCGGCCAACTACGATGAGCGCGATGCGGTGGGCAGCGGCGGCCTCTGCTGGCTGGCCTGGTACCATGGGCCGCAGATCACGCCGGTCGTTCATTTGGATCTGCTGCAGAGCTTCCAGGGCATCCTGGCACTCCTCATACTCGGCGGCTTCCTCTTCTTCATGGTGAGGAAGTACCGCTACATGTCCAACATCAAAGTGGATCTGCCCGAGGGCCTGCAAAGCGTGCCGCCGGCACTGCCAACAGCGGACCCGGAGCTTCTGCTGCTGGGCATCGAGCTGCAGCCGCAGCAGCCACTGGAGGAGGAGCTGCAGCAGGAGCAGGAACACGACCAGCAGACGACTTTCGTGTCCAGCGTTCAGTACCCGGCGGTGGTCTACGGCAATTTTCGACCGCCGGACAAATTGACCCTGGACTATGTCAGCATGCTAAGGCCCTCTACTCCATCTCCATCTCCATCTCCAGCGGATCTGTCCGCATCTCCGGTCAGCTCCTCGGGCTACATTTCCATGCAAGCCGCACACCCCGTCCAAGTCACGGGCTATGTGAGAGTACCCTGAAGCATATGGCCAACACATATTTCGCTATGTATCGAGATATATATATCGATATATGTATATCGATACAAATTCCCATACTTCGCTTCGCATCGCTTTATTTCAGTTAAGCAGAGAGAGAGAGAAAGACAAAGGCAAAGAATCCCACGCAAATATTGATAGCACAAATCCATTTGTATATAGCACAACTGTACAAAGACATATATGTACATATATAAATATAGATATATATGTATATACGATATAATATATAAATTTTAAATACATATATGTATATATGTATATATATATATATCTGTTTTACTGCTGCTCTAAAATCTATTTAGGTATTCAAATTTGGTGCTGAAGATCGACTCCGAGAAAGCGACTCAAATATTGAAATGAATCGGACTGGACTCCGAAAATAGTTTTGTATAAGCTTTGCTGATGTTTCAAAGTTATTGGATTCGTAGTTCTCTTGCGTCTGTTGGAAATTTGGTAATCTTTACTCCGAAAATGAAAACTCCGAAAGTTATATAAATGCTATTGACTCCGAAAAAGGCTTTTCGGAATTGTTAGGATGCCAAATCAGCTCAACTGCGAATCCAAAAAGCTGCCAGGCTTTCGGAAAAGTATATATTGCCCTACAAACTCTTACCGAAAGAGCCTGAGCGGCTCCGAAAACAGCAATTTGACGAGCCGAGCATGAATTTTTACTAACTATACCGCGCATGCCTCCCAAAACAAATATATATATCTATTATAAAAATATATATATCAGATATATATATATAGAATATATATATATATACCAAATATGATCAATTTAATACAAAAAAAATTGTAATTGTAAGTAAAAAAAAACCGCAATAGAGTTAACCGATAGTAAAAGAAAACGCCTATGATATGTACATATACATATATAGATATATAGATATATATATATGTATACATATAGAGTACATATATAAATGTAGCTAGAGTAGTTAATGATCAACACCAAGAAAGTCCATGGAGAGTCGCAGATCAGATCAGAGATGCGATGCATCGGTCTTGTTGCCGTGCCATTTGTAGGATCCGGAGTAGATAAAGTTGTTCTCGACGCACTTGCGGTCGGCCTCGGTGGGGCCGCGGGAGCCGTACGGATAGGGTATGGGCGGGGTGTGCTCGTGCTCGATCTTGTGCAGGATCGGGGTGAAGATGCGCCACGCTTCGCGCAGCTCGTCGGAGCGCACGAAGTGCATCTGGGAGCCGCAGAAGACGTCGAGGATGAGTCGCTCGTAGGCGTCGGGCAGCACGGAATGCTTGTAGCGGTGCTCGTAGGTGAGGTCCAGTTCGGTCTCCTCGATGTCGAAGGTGATGCCCGGACTCTTGGTCATCATCTTGAAGTAGAGCGCCTCGCCGGGCTGGACGCGTATGACCAGCTCGTTGCGCTTCGAGTTGCCCTCGAAGATGTCGCCGGGCACGTCCTGGTACTGGATGCGCACCTCGGCCTTGCGCTCGTTCAGGGCCTTGCCGCAGCGCAGGATGAACGGGACGCCCTGCCAGCGCTCGTTGTTGATCTGAATGACGGCCATGGCGTAGGTGGGCGTGGTCGAGCTTTTACTGACCGTCGGATCGTCCAAGTAGCCGGTCTGCTCCTCCGCCGTGCTGCCGGCGGGATTGCCCACGTACTGGCCGAGGACCATGTCGTCCAGCTCCAACGGCCTGATGCACTTCAGCACCTTGACCTTCTCGTCGCGTATGTCGTCCGGATGGCAGCTGCACGGCTTCTCCATGGCCACCAGCGAGAGAATCTGGAGCAAATGGTTCTGCATCACGTCCCGGATGATGCCGAACTCATCGAAGTAGCCGCCGCGGCCCTGGGTGCCGAAGGGCTCCTTGAACGTGATCATGACGCAGGCGATATTCTCGCGGTTCCACGTCGAGCTGAGTATCTTGTTGCCGAACCGGATGGTCATCAGATTCTGCACCATCTCCTTGCCCAGGTAGTGATCGATGCGGTACAGCTGCTCCTCCTCGAACAGCCCGGCCAGGTGGTCGCTGAGCGCCTTCGAGGTGACATCGTCCCGGCCGAAGGGCTTCTCCACGATCACACGATTCCAACCCCTAAGGAAGCATCCGATTCAGTATGAGCTAGAGGATTACGGACTAACGCTGCACTCACCCCTTGGACATGCAATGGTGCTTGATGTTGTACGTCACCTGGTTGTAGACTGTGGGCGGCAGCGCCAGGTAGAAGATGCGATTCGCATTGAGGCGATTCTCGATTTTCTCCAACTGGCGATTGAGCGCGTCGTAGCCCGATCCCTCGTCATACGGCCCGGCGACGTAGTTGTTCAAGCACCAGAACTGCTGATATTTCTGCTGCTCGTGCGGTTGAACCTGGCAAAGGCAAAGATGTTCAGAGGTTGAGAAGCGCATAGAGGAGCACTGAGTCAGCCTAGTGTATCTGGCAGTCGTGCATGCCCCCACCTGAAGCTTACCTTCATGTACGCCTCACACATCGTCTTCAGCTCTCCCACGGTCATCTTGGAGCGCGCGTAGCCGCAAATCTGTGTTGGCTTCGGCAACAGATTGTCCCGATATAGCCACCATAGTGTTGGATATATCTTCTTCTTGGCCAGATCGCCCTGCAATTGGTCAAGAGTTTCTACAGAGTTTCTGTTGGGGTTCCTTTAGAGTCCAGAGATCCCTTACCGAGGCACCGAAGACCACAAAGGTGTGCGGTATTTGACCGTCAAAGTGGGTGCCCTCGCATATCATCGTCGAGCACTTGAGGGTGTTGATGATCCGATCCAAGGTGCCCGAAGTATCTGCGCATTTGCACTCTAGAAAAGGAAGAGATATATGCATAAACATAAATATTTATTAGAAATATATGAAAGACAAGTAAATACTAGGTAGATAGGTGGGCTTATCTTCGATCGGCGTATTTTGAACCCGAAACTAAAGATCGGCTCTGCCAGCGCGTAGCGCTCGATGCGCTGACCAGAAACGCAATAAACCAAAAATCGGCGAATGCTCTTAGCTTGACTTTCAAACGTTGACTATATCTTAGTGCCCAGCTCATGCCTGTACGACAGATAAGTACATACTATTAGAGGAGATATTTACATTATGTATACTATATACATATCGATATATATATATGTATATATGTGAGTGTTATATGGCAATAACAGCTGAAAGTCAGAGACGGAAATCGGTAGGTCGCGCGTTGCGCTTAGTTTTGTTTTCTTATGGTATCGAATAACATAGAAGATAGATAGATATATATATAATAGATAATGGGCTGAGAGTTACAAAAGATATATCTATAACTATATATATTATATATATGTGTGCATTGGTTACTACTTTTTGTAGCCTTATCAAAGCACGTTTCTTTAGTAGGTCATATCATATGATACGATGGGCTGAGATATAGCCAGATACGGCTTACTATATCACATCATATATAATACAGTTAGCTATGACTTACTAAAGCTGAAAAGAGCTCAAAAATGAACCATAAAATTATATATATATATTCTTATGATCATTTTTATATATGTTTTTTTGTTGCTTCTCACTAATTTTTTTTAGTATATCATATTTAACTAGCTATACTATACTATATGATAGTGTAATCTGCCTAATTATTATATTAAAGCTGTAGCTATAGCTTATAGCTATATATATATTCCTAATCTATATCATTCAAATTTAACTCTGAAGCTCAAAAAGACGAAATCTTTTTGTCTTTATCAGATATATTTATTGAGAGTAAACTGTAACATGCCTTAGAGTCGGATTTACTATAGCATACTATAACTGGCTATATCTGTTGTATTTACTATATCATGCTATAGCTCGATATCTTAGAATACTAATTATATATATTATATACGTATCTATTTCTGTCAGATCTACAGTCTCAGCTCTCTGTCAAGTCTCAAGAACGTTTGTCTTAGCGTGGGTTCACTGTAGTTGCACTGCTGATACGACAAACAGGAATGCAATCGCAGCAAATCACGCAATAAACAAAAAACAACTTGTTTTTTATCGTGATTTTATTGTATATCTTTCACTTTTCTTTTAACTTTTAACTGCCTTTGCTGCTCGCTACTTTTGAGCTTTTTTTTTTGACGCCTACAAGATGACTCAGCATCGTGTTTAGCATTGCTTATGACAAGGCATTGAAATACATTTTGAAAGGCTTTTTATGCACACACACACACACATACATACATACATAGAGACACGCACACATATCGTGCGGTATGTAAACCATTCATACATGTGTAATTATTTACGTGTACATTCTCAATGTCATTAACATTGGCTAATTCTCAATGCCAATGCACGCTCCCTCTCTCTCTCCCTCTCTCTCGCTCTCCCTCTCTGTCTGGCGCTCAACTTTAAGTTAGCATTAGCGCATTAATCTTTGAAGTGAATGCAAATAGCAACAACAACGACAACAGCAAGAGATAATTGGAGAATGAGGTAAAGAGTGATTGGAATTGCGATAAGCAATTTGTAGGTGACCCTTTTACCTAAAGAACGCAATTTGAAGGGCATTCTTTCGCGCGCGCCCTCTCGCTCGCTCGTGGTACCCAACACTGTAACGCACATTGAGCGCCCGCCGCCACCTGTTGCGTTTCCCAACACCAAAGCCGAGAGCAGCGCTAACTGTTGTTGCTGTTGCTGCATTCATTGACTGCTCCGGCAAGCGTAAATCGTAAATCGTAGCTGAACTTACCCATATTTATTGCCGTTATTTGTTTACTTGTGCCGAGTTTCTCTTAGGCAAGTTTGCTAAGGCAATTTATCAAGCTGTTGACCAATAATTTGAATAAAGGTCAAGTGCAGACAAAATGTGATGTGATTTTCGCTGCGGTTGGCAACACACGCACACAGACACAGCCAGAGCCACACGCACACTCACGCACACACACACACTCACACGGCTGCACTTGCACGCAAGCGCAACGTGAACGAACTTTTTTAAAATTTATTAATCGTTCGCTATTTAGTATTTGTTTTATTTTGTTTATTTTTGGTGCGCAATCTGTGTAGTTTGGCAAGAAGGTTTAGCTTTAGCCGTGAGCCCTCAACTGCTAACGATATGTAGCTTGAGACGATCGCTGCGCGAATTCGCCAAAGCAAATGTGTAAAGCGAACATAAAGCAACCGCCAACAGCCAGCCGCAGCAACAACAACAGCACATGTACGTAAAGTAACAAAAACAAAGAGCGCGAGAGAGAGGGAGCGCGAGAGAGCGAACTTGTGCCGTGCCGGCTCTCTGTTGTGCATAGGCGCACACACACACACACACACACACACACACACGCACATGCACACAGCCCGCAAGGCGTAGCCAGTGTTGGACAACAACAACAACAAGAAATACGTTAAAAAAGCAATTAAAAATACGATCAATTCGCACAGTCACGATTTCAATTACATTTACATAGCGCCAGCAGACAGTGTAAAATTTAATTCATATAAATTTATGTTTACATTATAAACGGGACACCGAATTTTATTTTTATGCAGAGCCAAAGCCCATTTTAGCATGCAAAAATAGCCAAATAATAACAAGAAAAATTATTAAATTAAGATTTACATTTGAAATTGAATTAAATAATTTTTTTTTTAATATATATTTTGTGAAAAGTTTTCTAGTCAGAATTATTAAAAATAAATATTTATTTTTAAATAATAAAAAAATAAAATAAATATTCTTTTGTTTTAACATAAAAATTAAATATTAAAAATATGTTTTTATTTTCATGTTTTTGTCAGTAATTTAAAATTTTCTAATTTTTAGAAAAAATAATTTTTTTAAATTTAATTTTATTTTATTTATATTTTGTTCAATTAAAAATTTAAAAAAAAGTGTAGTTTTTCAGTTTGAGCTATAAAAAAAATATTTTAAATCATTTTGTGAACATTTTTTATATTTTAATTTAAAAAACAAACAAAATTATAAATTTTCAATCAATTTAAATTATTAAAAAAAAAAACAATTTCTAGTTTCATATATATTTTTTCGTTCAATAATTTATAGAAAATTTGTTTATTAAGCTTTCTTTCAGTCGTTTCATTTATAACTATCAATAGAAACAATTTGGGCTTGTTGTTAGCAAAAATAGTTAGTTTAAAGCCTTAAAGCGCGCTTAAAGCTGTATTCGTTTCTGTAGTTATTTATTATCGTTCCACAAACTCTTTGAACTCTCCGGCTTCCGGCTTATCAATTAGTGTCTGGTCTGAGTCGCCCAGCTGCTAGATGAAAGTCATTCAGATTGGACAGACATATCTCTGAGTGCTGTACATTCGAGTCGAGATTACCACCAACAGAGGATTTTTAGAGGTCTTCCAAAATGATTCACCGTATGAGTATGTGTGTATGAGTGTGTGAGTGAGTGTTGGTTGAAAGCTTATCAGTTGCCCCTCAACAGGTAGTTTAAGGCTGTGAATCCATTGACAGGTGAACGCAATCATAAAATAAAACACCTAACAAATTTATCATACATCTAGTTACAAATATATATACACATACACATTTATGCAAATACAGTGAGCACTCGGTAGATGTGCCGCTAGCTTTATATATATATATATATATCTTCGATCTGTCAACATTTTTGTATGCAAAGTAGAAAATAATTTCAATCTGCGAGGAAGACATATTCTCGTTCGTTCAGGCGAGCCTTCACTGTATCTCTCTGTGTGTGTGTGTGTGTTTAAATGCCAATAGTTGATGTAGTTCTTTGTTTTATATTTACATTCAAACTAGGATTAAACTTTGAGAACATTATATAAAAAATTACAAACAATCAGTTTTTCACGCATTGTGTAGGATAACAGTCTAAAACCGCATCGACCATATATATATATATATATCTGTTTCTATATATATATATATATCTATATGCTGCATACATATGTCCTATATATATGTATTTTGAATGTTTGCATAGCACATGCAGTCAACACATATTACAATTTTATTGTATCATCTTCTTGCTGTTTTCTCTTTTGGTTTTTCTTTTCTTTTCTTTGAAATTCGACTCTTTTGTTTTGAGTGTGTTGTTGTTGTTGTTGTTTTGTTGTTGTGGTTGTTGTTGTTGTTCGTCCGTTTTGGTAGACATGCTTTGTGGACGTTTTCATATCGATCCGCTCATCATATTTACAAGTCTTAACGTATCGATAGGCGCAATCGATTGCGCGAGTGTGGAGCGCAGGTGATTGTTTGGACCAGTACCGTTACGAAGCATCATCGGCTGTCAGTAAAAGAGCACCGAGTGGAGAATCACACGATTTCTTCGCTCCTCGAACTCTTGTATCATTTCATCGATATCATTATCGATATCATTTGACTTGGACATCTGGAAATTTAGCAGATTTGCCAACACTCGAAATGTTAAATGCAAATGCAATTGAATAATTCATCCAAATTGAAATTCAACCTACCAAATTAAGCATATCCGTTATTAAAAAGGCACCCATTAGCGCATCCTCTGCATTGTCAACGACATCGACGTTCAGCACGTGCACGGGTCGATTCACCACGGAGTCCACCGACTCCATGTGCATCACAACCAAATCGTAAACACGCTCCTCCACCGTAATAATAATATCAAATTGTTCTTTGGTTTCTTGAAAGCGCTCGGGGCACTTCTTGATGCGCCGATTGCGATCCAGCATGTGCAGCAGCCCGTTCTGTGTGTAACTGTAAAGAGCGAAAAGCAACGTAAGCCGATTTGTTTGAAATGTGCTGATTAATGATTCGTGGAATTCGGGGTGCTTACAACTCTTTGTCCTTGGCCTCGAGGTCCCGGTATATTTCCTCGTAGCTGGTGCCGAATTCGTAAACATTGGGCTTGTCGAATGCGAGGCCGGGCAGCTTAACACGTTCGCCGGTGCCGTAGGAGCGCACGTTGAAGCCCTTTTTGGCCAGGAAATTGTGCGCCTCCATGGAGCGATTCATGTTCGACGAGCAGACGACTGCAACGGATAGCTTGCCTGGCTCAGTCATTGCTGTTCTGGCAGTGTGAATAATTGCGTTAAAAGCCACTTTAAGATACGACCTACAAATTATTCGCGGAATGACGATGGTCTTCGTCAATAATAGTACAATGCGTGAGGTAAGGCGATAGACAGCGGCTGACAAAACAAATAAGGCGGCCGGCCGATAGGCAACACAGTGCTGCATAACCTAATGCTAATGCCAGTCTTTAGCACTGCCATAGAGTGTGACCGTATGTCAGGCAAATCACTAATACCCAAATGTCTGGCAACGCCAATTGACAGTTAAAAAGGCGTTACAATTATGAATATGAAATAAATACAATTATTTGATTTTATTTAATGTAAAAATAGTTCAATAAAAATTATTACTGAAAATCAATCAAATTTAAAGCCATAGAAAATGTCGTTTTTGTTGTGAAACTTTCATAGCTACTAGTAGATGTATGTATGTGTGTATGTATGAATTTATATACATGTGCTATGAATGTTTGGTATGCACGTTGAAGTAGACACAGAATGTTGTTATGTGGCAAGTTGGTACGGGCAACAACCAGACGCCAAGCTCCCTAGCTAATGCAAAAGAGCGCACGCCCTGTGCCCCATCCAGATCCAGTCGGAACTCGAGGAATGCGGCTTAGCAAGTTGAAGCTGTTGAAGTTGCTGCTGCTGCTGCTGCTGTTGTTGTTGTTGGTGGCACACCAACACGCGCTCGATTTGCCTATACCCTATACACACACACGCACGCACGCACACAGATACAAATGCAGATGTGCAACATAGACAGAGCGCCGATCAGGTTCAGGTTATTTGCTTGCTGCACAGTGGATTCAAATTTATGTATATTGAGCATGAGCCAGAAACAACCGTGGTTCACTGACTATTTTAATATATAACAATTAAGCACAACTTGTGCTTGAAATATAAAATTGAATTACAAAAAATTAATTTATAAATTATAAATCATTAATTAATTTTATTATAAATATGTTAATAACATTTAACTAAGCTTTAATTTTAATTTAATTGTAGGCTGTAATCATGTGTTTGGCCCACTGTGCCGCGGTGTTGTTTGTTTTTTTAGCGTCAGCCTTGTGTCCAGCTCGCTCGCTCGCGCTGTCTCTTCCCTACGCACACAGCCGCAGTCGTGCTTTTGTTTGTATTTGTGTTGCCTTGTTAACTGGTTATGCGAATAGTGGAAGCAGCAACATCAGCAGCAGCAGCAGCGGCAGCAGCAGCAGTAGCCCCTGCGGCTAGAACCAACGGCTGATGCCGATTGCGGTTCGGCTTCGTGTTCGGGCATAGTCGTTGTTTGTCACTTGATCGCTCATCGTTCACTTGTCGCCCGCTCTATTCCCACACACACACACACAGAGGCGAGCAGAGCATGCACACACACGCACCCATACATATGCATGCTTGCTGGGCAGCCTGTCTCTTCGCTTGAGTCCGTTTTGTTTTGCTCGTTCTCGTCCAGTTGCTGCTCGTGCCTCAAGCTCGCCGCGTCGCGTTTTCGCTCCACGCTCTCTCGCGCTCACTCGCTCTCAAAAAATGCCGCTGCTGGGGCACAGCCAGGCCTAGACCCGTCCCGTTCATCGACACACACACACGCACACATACACATAGGCAGCCAGCCAATTTTTCAATTAATTTCGGGCTACTCAAAATATTATTTAGCCATGGCTATGCAAATGTCACAGCCGCGTAACGGAAATTAAAGAAACAACAAAATCAAAGAACACCAAAAATCGAAAAATACAGCAACAAAAACAAACGGAAAAAAAAGAAAAACATAAATAAAAGGTAAACTTGTTTAACAACTCGCCAAAATGCATTACAGTGTTTACCGTACACACACACTCACACAGCCACACACGCACACACATATGTACATATGTACATATGTACACACATATATATTTTTTATTTGTTGTTTTTTTACGGTGTTTTGTGCATGTGCCAAATTGCAAGGTAATCAAAATTTCGCCTCAAACCATCTGTGAAATCAGTGTAAAAGAAAAAACTAAGGAAAAGGCGAAAGTAATTGATCGAAGCGAAAATACTCTAGCTCGATGACAGAGATACGATATTGAATGTGGAGTATATATAGAAAGATAAATGGATATGTACATATGTATATAGATGTTCAGTGTAGAGCATATAGAGAAACGATATATAGAAAACCTTTTTAAAGTCTATATAATTATAGATTCGCTTTGCTTAACCGAAGCTTAAATACTTTAACTGTTAGACATACGATATTCAATATACGATCTACAGTGTATGCAGCAGTTAAGCTAACATCTTTTAGCCAACTTCCTCAGTTAAACTTCGGCTAAGCTGAGCACTAATAGCTAGTAGATGTACGACATTCAGTATACGATCTAATGTATATCCAGCGTATAAGCGGATTATTTTGAGCCTTGATTCTCTACAATATACGATATACAACATACAACGATCTTCAATATACGATATTCAACTTATTATATTTTATTTACGATATTTAATTAAGTATAACTGAGCTAGTTGTCATACGATATTTAACAAACGATCTTCAACATACGATCTTCTATATACGATATTTAACTTACTATATTTAATTTACGATATATACTGCTGCATATGCAAAATAAGATTCAAAATAATAGATGAAGTATACGATAGGCAATATACGATATTCAATATACGATATTCAGCATATAAACAAGCAATTTAGTCAGCTTTCTTAGCTAATCTTTAGCATGAGCCATAGTATATCGCATTCAAAATACGATATCGAAATACGATATCAAAGAAGCCAATCTCGTTTATATGGCATTTACAGACACTAACTCATCCAACTTTTACTCGAACTCAAAACTAGAGCTTATAACTAGTCATCCCACTATAGTATCTCGATCTAGTGTTGTATCTAGACTTTTGCTTCATAGATATATAAACAAATATTGGAATATCGTATGGTCTGCCCATACTCTATAGTAAAAGTTACAGAGAGGAACGTTATGTCTCCAGCTAGACCGAAACGAATGAGCTAGCGAATGTGCCCACTGCGAGGGCGAAAAACAAGAGTCAGCTGAAAAAAGAGAGAAAAAAAAAATAGTTGAGCTTAATTAATTCGAATTGCGGTTTCTACCTAAATATGCCAAGGATTTTGCCCGAGAAATTTTGGAGCTGTCAAACGTAACGTGATTTTTTCAGAATTGAGCTTTAGTCAGGGAGAATATGTAAATGGATCGGTTAAGGAACTCGACTCTACGTGCCACTTAGCCACTTAATTCTCATTTCTCTGGCTCAGAGCTGAGCGTGCGAATGCTGCTGCTGCCGCTGCTGATTTTCGTATCTCTGTATCTAAGTATCTGACTAGCTGGGTGTATCCAAGCCGCATCGGAGCGGCGCAGCTTCGGCCGTGGCATGATAAACAGCGCTGAAGAAAGCCATTAAAACGGTGCAGAGCCCAATGAGTGGGGGAAAATTAAAGAGTCGACAAGAGAAAAGAAAAGAAAAGAACAGAACGGAACAGAACAGCTCAGGCAGAGAGGAAGAGGCGGAGAAAGAGAAGATAAGAGCTGAGGGGAGAGAGCTGCAGTTGGGGCCTCACAACAGCTCAGCCAACCAAATGACGATCCTATACTTTATGGAGCCAGAATCGAGAAGCGAGACTCCAGAGACTTGAGATACTTTAGAGATTCAGCTAGAGCGCTAAATCTTGGTCAGTTGGGAAAGTTGTTTATGGCCCGATATATGGGAAGCCTGTACTTGACATTGAGTTAAGATTCGGGAGGAAGGGATAGAGGGAGAGGGAAGGAAAGATAGAGATGTGGAGAGTACCTCTCTCTCATAAGATTCTTGAGAAAGGAGAGATATAGTGAGAGGGAAGGAAAGATCTATACAAAGAGAGAGAAGAGGGAGAGAGAGAGAGAGAGAGAGAGAGAGTCACAGAGATTAAGACTGAGAGAAAAGTAAGGAAAGTTTGAAATATCTTCTTCTATAAGGCGTATTTCATTCCTTAGCTAATTTCATTTCAAAGTTTCCTCGTTTGCCTTGCAGAAATATCGTTTTCTTATATAGAAATGGGATTTACTCAGCAGTTGAGGGAACTTTTGTTCTTCATATTACTATCCCTATCTTTCATGGAAAAGGATTTCAACTGCAGGGCTACTTTATTGGGTATTGCTCTTCTGCTCGGCCTACACGATTGGCTCTACTCGAGAGCCTTTGAGCCCAAGCTCTATGGTCATCCGTGCGAGTCCTGCGTCCTCTCTTGCCTATCCAATGCCTTTCGACGAAGGCATAGACACTTTTGCCAACATCTCGAGCTGTTGCTCTATATATTCTCTACTCTCTACACTCTCCAACTTGACTGCTCCGACAGTTTCTACCAGGTCGATCCTCTGCTCTCCTCTGTGCTCCTGCGTGCTATGGAGTTGTGCTTTATACTTATTGTTGATCTCATTATCATTATCATTATCATCATCATCATCATCAGCAGCGTCATTCTTATAGTCATAATCATTACTATGACTATTATTATCGTTATTGTGATTGTTGATATTATTATTATTAGTAGTTTATTATTCATTGTCATTAGTCATCAGCATTATCATTGTTCTATTATTAAAGCTATCATAATTGAATATTCACAATAATAAGTTTTATATGATTACTCATTATCATTATTCATTATCATTATCATCATCATTGTCATTACTGCAATTATTTTGTATTATTATTATTATTATTATTATTTTTATTGCATTATTGTATTTATTATCATCATTATGATATACAGACATACATAAGTCATCATCATCATCATTGTCATTGTCATTATCATTATCATTATCATTATTATGATTATTATTATAGTCATTGTGATTGTTAGTACCGTTATTAGTACATATGCTATTTCTTTATGCATCATCATTATCATTAGTATCATTATTATTATTATCATTATCATTATCATTATCAATATTACTGATATCCGGATTTCCATTATAATTATAATTCGATTTTAATTTCTCATTTATTATTATCATTGCTATTATCATTATCATTATCATTACTATTATTAATATTACCATTATTATAATGCAAATATCATTGCAGTCGCATAGACTTCGTCCGGCACAAGGCATTCATTATGTGAACCATCCATGGAACATTGCGTTGCGGAGCAGACTTAGCCAGCAGCAGCAGCAGCAGCAGGAGCAGGTGCCACTGGCAGGAAAACGTCATAGTCTAAGCACAGGAGAGAGCGAGAGAGAGAGAGAGAGAGAGAGAGAGAAGGAGAAGGTTCTGGACAGGAAATGCTGAAGCACGCCTCAAATGCGAGCAGTGCCACAGCCGCTGCGCCTGTCAGCGGGCAGCTGCTGCGCACTGCCAACAACAACAACAACAGCAGTAGCAACGGCAGCGGCAGCAGCAACGCCAACAACAGCAGCAGCAATTGCAATGTTAACAACAACAACAACAACAGTAATCCACCCTCAGCGGCGGCCACAGCAACCACCACCACCGGCATTGCCACGAGCCCCGTGCCAAACGGAGCAGCCGCAGCGGCGGCGGCGGCGGCGGCGGCAGCGACTGCTGGCGCTTCGCCGACACCGCTGGCAGCAGCTGCCGTCGCGAGCACCGCACGCAACATACACCTGCGGCCGCCGCAGCCGCTGAACATATCCGCGCTGAATGCGTCCAACCCGATGCTGAATGGGGGCGTGCGCAGTGTGGCCAATGCCTCGACGCTGCTCAACATTGCCACGCAGGCGCCGCTAAAGCCGCTGACGCCGCTCACGCCCAACGGCAATTGCAACGGCAACGGCAACAGCCTGCATCATCACACCTACACGAATCAGCACATGCTGGCCAGCAGCAGCAGCAGCACACATCTGCCACAGCAGCAGCAGCCGCCGCAACAGCCGCCGCCGCAGACATTACACCTGCCACAGCATCCACTCAACAACACCATTAACAACAACAACAACAACAACAACAACATGCATAATTATAGCCACTGCAACAATTTGGGCCTGAATCCAAATTCAGTGCTGCAGACGACTGTGAAGCCGACCAAACATGGCCCAGGACCACGCGAAGTGCTGACCAGTTTGGGTTTGCTTTGCTTAGGTGAGTGGCAGCACTTTTTAGCTTGAAATTGCCAGCCGTTGGCTAATTTGAATATAGATTGACGATGTGGCAGCACTGCCAGTGATCTGTTAGACTAGTGTCATCACAGCATAAACAAAGCAACGTGTTAACAGCGCTGCTAGCTAACAGCTGTCAGTGCTGTGAGATGATCTGCCAGCTTAACATAGGCATTTAGCAAGTCAGTGTCATAGCAGCATAAATAAAACAACGTTGCCAGCTTTTAGTTTTTAGTGATGCGATCTCACAGCATTAGCGATACTCTCATTTGCACTTTATTATAATGTAATTATTATTCTAAAAGTATCATTCCACATGCTTTTCTTTGCAGTTTCGCTGCTGCTGGCGCTGCTCTCGCTGATCTTTCTGCTGAAGATCTCGCCGAACAGCCGCGAGGATGCGCTGACGCGCAGCATCAGCAGCGACGACTTCATCATCGTCTATGACGTCACACTGGCGCTGTGCGCGCTCTCGCTCTCGCTGAACCTCTGCTGCCTGCTCGTCTGCGCCATACAATTTCTGTTTGCTGTGAAACTGCTGCGCTCGCCCATGTTCGATGGGCGCGACAACAAATACTTGGAGAAGTCGAGCGCCAGCAGGACGTGCGCCGTGAGTGGCTTCTTCATATCCATACCCGTCTTTCTCACCGGCATCATACTGTACACCTTCAACCACTTCCACTCGACGCCGGCGATCATCACCAGCATCCTGATCGGCGTCGGCATCGTCTTCTGCGGCGGCGCGATGGTGCACAACGTCTTCGTCTGGCAGAAGGAGAAGACGATCAGCTATCGGACGCCACCGCTAAACATGTCCCTCCACTTGCCGCCGGTCCAGCTGTTCAACAGCAGCGTCTGCCCACCGGTGCTTCCGCTCTACGGGCAGCAGAATCATTCCATGCTCCATCATCCCACGTCGGTGACGCCCGTCTCGCCGAACCATTCGCACGGCAGCTTCAACCCGCTGCTCTGCACCAACAACAACAACAACAATGCTGGCGGCATCATCAACTCGCCGTTTCTGGTGCGGCCGGCGACAGCGACGCCGCCGACGCCCAAGCCGATTTCCATTGCCGCCAACGGGAGCTGCCTGATGGGCCGCGAGGCCAGCGGATCGGTCAGTCCGGGCATTCCGCCGACGCTGGACATGAGCAACATGACCATCTCGCTGCACGAGCTGTCCACGCTGGTCTAGAGCCCAGTTCACAGCTCCGCTTCACAAAATACAATTAGCGAAATAAGTTTTAGCCGTTAAATTTGAATGTAGTTACACGTAGCCCTAGACGACATCCACCGTAAAGTGCTTAGCTTTAAAGATGTCCCACTTGCCGCCCCGTTGCCGTTTACGTTTTAAACTGTTGTATATATTTGTATATAGCTATAATGAATCACAAATACATATTTAATATATTTAAGTCGCCCAACTCATTTGCCTTACACACATATCTATCGATATATCGATAGCGAGACAGCCAGTCAATTGCCCACTGCTATGGCACTTGCCCAACAATTTTTCGCATTTCAAATATTCAAGATTTTAAGTTTTTTTTTCAACAACCCATATATTCGTATATAAAAGTATATATAATCAAATTTAATAATACGTATGCAATAAATTTAGAAGTTTTGCGTTCAGTCAGCTGCCCTCGATAGCTCCATAACGATGTCATCGATATTTTGTGCTGCAACAAACGATTGGGCAACACCAAACGCTAACAGTTATTTCAATTTGTTTTGTTTTTTTCTATTGGTTTGCATTTGCCAGCCCTTTCGTTATTTTCATCTTTTCTTCTTTTTTTTTGTATTTTCTGTGTTGTTGAAATTTACACCTATTTTTTGTAACGTTTTTACCCTGTGCTTTTCTCTTCCTTTTGTTTTTTTTTTGCTGCCTTTTGTCAGCCATTTTTTTTTTTTTGTTTTGTTACCTTTAAATTTGGCTTTGCCGCTTTTGGCAATGTGAACTCAATTGCTTTAGATCTACGAATATATAGAAAAATACGAAGCAAAAATCATTTTTGCATAAACTACACTAGAGTACGTGGGAGAGAGAGTCACTTGTCGGGACTACTTCTTCGGACGTCCACGCTTCTTGGGTGGCACACTGGCATCACTAACTGTAAATGGGAGGAACGTGAGCTTTTAGTTTTTTTTTTAGCCAATCCGGGTACTTACTGCTTGTCACGCTTGGGGAAGGTTGGGCGGTTGGCTCCGGCTCCTGCTCGATGGTACTGCGGCGACTGCGCAGAGTCCGTGGCGCAGCTTCCGGCTTGGGCGAGTCCTCCGGGTTCGGCTTGGCGCGACGTCTGGCTTTAGCCGGAGCCACAGCGGTCAAGGACAACGGCGGCTCACTGTTGCCGCGTGGCTTGCGATGCGGCGTGCCACCCTCCTCTTCATCCTCCTCAGCCGGATTGGAGGCCAGCTGCTGCTGCTGACTGATCAGTCGACGGGAGCGAGTGCGCGGTGTGTTCGAGGAGGACGAGGCACCTTCGCCAGTCTCCTCGATCACCTCCAGCTGACGGGGCAACAGCTTCTGGCGACGCTTGGGCGTGGACACCGGCACAGTGGATATCGGCGGCAAGGAGCTGCCGCGCAGTACGCGACGCTTGGCTACCGACAGATTGTCCGGGATGGGACTGTCGGCTGCGCCGCCGGAAACCTCTGTATCATGGCTGCGCAAGCGCAAACGACGTCCACTTGGAGCTGGCGATGGAGTCGTGCTGCGATTGGATGCGACGCTCCTGGGGCGATCGTCGCTGCGCAGCCGAATGCTGCGCTCCGGCACGGGCGGAGTGCCGGACAAGCTTTGGCGCGTGCGCTTGGCACGCGAAGCGCCCTGTTTGGAGATGTGGACCAGCAGCTCCTTGTCGTCCTCCTCCTTGTCCGAATCGAGACTGATGGGCTCCACTGGCTCCTTTTCCTGCTCAGCCTCGTCCTCCTTATCCGATTCGAGATTAATGGCGTCGTCCACTTGGCTGGGATTTGCTACTTCCATGGACTGATCCTGCTTAACCTGCTCCGCCTCCGCCTCCTCCTCCATCTCTACGTCCATCTCCTCCTTGTCGGAAAGCACCAACAGACTGGGATTGGAGTCGACGTCGGAATCAAGATTGATAGCTATCGAAGAATCCGGATTTATGGCTGCAACTGGAGCGTCCTCCTCCATTGGCACCTGCTCCTGCTCCGGCTGATCCTTGTGCTCGCTGAAGGCGACGGTGGCCACAGACTCGTTGCTGGAACCGGCGATCGAGGTGATTATGGGCACTGCGGGCTGCACCTCTACACTGTCCACGCTGTCCAGGTTGATGGTGTAGGCCATCACGGAGTCACTGTTGGCTGTGGCGCCCAGCGAGGGGCATGGCGCCTGGCTGGCCGGCGGCTCGGTCTCGTCCTGCTTCTTGAAGGCGAACAGCTCGGCGCTGTTGCAGGCGGCCAGGGGTTCGGGTCGAGCGACGTAGCCGCGCACCTCGGTGCCATCGAGGGCAATGACGCACTCATCCTCCTCGTCCACGTCGTCTTCCTCCTCCAGCGAGCCCTTTGTGGTGTCCAGATCATCCACCGTCTCCAGGCTATTCGCACGGTAGAGCGAGCGATTGGAGCCGCCTTCCCCTGCGCCGCCGTGGGCGGCGCGAGGACTCGAGTTCTGGGAGACGTTCGTGTCGCTGGGCAGGAACGAGTTCGGCGTGTGCGAAGTGGGCGAGCGTGAGTCGCTAATGGAGTTGGTCGACTCGACCACAATAGAGTAAACGGGCGCATCCGTGCGCGGCGAGGACATATCCGTGAGATCGCTGCTCACGCTGTAGCTGCGCGAGTTGCGGGTGAAGGTAAGCGGGGTGGTTGCCCGTTCGTTGCTGAAGGAGGTGCACTGCTCCTGCTCCTCCACCTCGGTGGTGGCATCGTCGTCCTCCTCGTCCACGCGCAATTGAAGCGGCTGCAACCGTCCGAACTCCTCGAGGCCCACCTCCAGCTCCTCCTCCTCGCGCACCTGCACGGCCTCGGCCTCGTCAACCAGATCTATGTAGGCCAGAGGACTTGCCGCTGGCTGATTCGATACTGTCTCGGCTCTCTGGACAGCCTCCGACTCCTGCTCAGGTATGGGTGGCTCCATTGTGGTCATATCGTACGTGGACATGCCGAGAGTGGTGTCCAGCATCTGGAGCACGTGCGGCTGGCTTGAGGCGCCAATCTGCACGGGCTGTCCCAGGATCGAGGGCATCGACCAGGTGGTTGTCGAGCTGCACGGCTCCTCATCGATGTCCCCGCAGATGGTGGTGCGCTCCGAGATCTTCACCTGCTGCTGCACGCTGCTGGACATCCGCGATATGCTCTCGAACATCTTCGAGGAGCACACGGGCGGCACGAATTCGCTCGGTTGCAGCGATCCGATCGAGGTGCCCGTCTCCAGGCTCACAAAGCTGCCAAAGCCGCTGCTCAGTGTGGAGCGACGCTGCGGGCCAGTAGGTGGTGCCATTGCCAATCGACGAGGCTCTTCCTCCTGCTGCTGCTGCACCTGCTCCTGCTGCACCTGCTCCTCCTCCTCCTGCTGCTGCTCCATGGGATTGTTTCCGGTGAATGAGACAAAGGAAGCGTTGGCTGAGGCCAATGGCGACATATAGTCATCGGAGCCCGAGTCCGAGTCTGTGTCCGAGGCGCAGTCGGCCGGCGCCTGCTCTTGCGTCTGTTCCCGCTGCGGCTGGTCGGACGACCTAGTGGAATTCGAGGTTTGTGGATCGATTTCCACAAATATTTCATCTCCACCCGAGCCCACATCCGACTGCTCGTGCGCTGGCTCCTGCTCCGGTTGCTCCTCCTGCACCGGCTCCTGCTCCTGCTCCTCTTCCACGTCCATCATTTCCACATTCTCCACGGTGCGATCCAGCGGTATCGGCGGCATGAAGCTGTAGGTGGGCGGCAGCAGCGAGCGGCGTCGCGACTTGCGACGCTTCAGTATGGTTGGACGCTGCTGCTCGCTGCTGGCCGTGGCCAGCTCCGACTTGACCAGCAGATAGCTGGGTGGAGTCAGGAACTTCTTAGCCGAGCGCTCATCCAGCAGATCAATGGCCACATCCTTCACCTGCTCCGGCACATCCTGCCCATCCTGCTGCGAAGTGCTGAAGCAGGACACCTTTGGATCCTCGGTCAAGAGGCGACGACGCTTCGCCTGTTGGATCTCGGTGTCGCCACTGCTGCTCGGGGGGCACAGGCGCTTCTCGGCGCACTGGAATTGCGTGGGCCGCACGTGGCGGCGCAGCTGCGGCCCCGCCTGGGTGGACTGCGCCGCGTTGCGCAGGAAGGGCATGTTGCGGCATTCGAGCTTCAAGGACTGCTGCTCGTTGGTGTAGCGCGTGGCCCAGTGGGCGCTCAGAGCGGAGTTCTGGAAGATGTTGCCCAGCTGGCCGTTGGCGCTCTGCTTGGCCAGCTGGCAGCTGAACGGCTCCGGCGCGCTATTCCGTAACTGATCCCCGTTCAGTTTATCGCGTATGCGGAAGTAGGTGCCGGCTATGGATTGGGTGACGGGCGCCATGGTGGTGCGGTAGGCGGAGAGTATGCCGCGCGTATCATCGTTGGCGCTCTCCTCGCGCTCCGCGGCCACCTCGTCCATGAAGGACACCGCCTCGATGTACTTGCAGCGCTTGAGCAACAGAATCAACTGGATGCAGTCGGTGGCACGGGTCTTGCACTGCCGCAGCTGGCGGTAGATGAGCTGCTCCTCGTTGTCGCGCAGACAGAGGGAGGCCAGCACCGTGAACTTGCCCTCCGAGATGCAGTGCTGGAAGAAGTGCTCCAGCAGGGGACGACCCTCCTCGTCCATGTAGTTGCGCGCATGGTGGAATGCCTCCGGAATATTGTTGTTGGCCAGGAGCACCTGCAGCTTCAGCTGAGACGAAACGAATCCGGGTGGCATGCGCACCACCTGCATGGCACGCGTATTCCCATTGTAGTAGAGCAGAGTCTCTATCAGGTGCTTGGTCTGCCAGTCCGTGTAGCTGCTGTGCCCGCGGCGTCCTCTGTACAGAATGTCCATGGCGAGCTAGAGAGGAAGTGGCATCACTTAGAGAGGGACAGCTATATCGAGAGACAACTCACCTCGTACTGGCCTCTGTCCAGGCACCAGAAGGAGCGGACGCACTTCATCGTCGGCTCGTCTACGGAAAAGGCGAGCACAAAGTCCATGAACAACTCGTCTTTGTTGCCCTCGACGAAGTCCTCCAAGTCGAGCAGCAGGTAGAGCATTAGTTCCACCTTGTGCTCCCACTCGATGTCCGGGAGCAGCATGAGTCGCATCAGCGACTGCATCGACGCCGGCGGATAGATGCCCGTCTCATTGAGCTGCTGCAGCTTGGCCTGGAATCCATAGTGCCGCATCAGCAAGTCCACGTAGAGCTCCGCATTATTCTGCAGTGAAGATCGTCGCTCCGCACAGCTACGGCGTAGCTCAGACAACGGCTGCAGCTGCTCACTGCCCTCCGGCAGGATGTGGTGATCAATCATCCAGAAGAGCACGCGCTGATAGTCGTATAGCACACGCAGTGCCCGATGGGTGAAGAGCATGTCGTCGACTATCTCCTCGCCCACGCGATTCTTGGCCAAGTCCACCAGCAGCGTCTGCAGTTCGTGCAGCTTGACGAGCTGCCCGTTCAGGTACAGATACTCCTTGCGCTCGTGCTCGTCCAGCGCGAAACCCTCGTAGTCGAAGAGCCCCTTGCACAGCTCCGAGCAGCGTCCTTTGACTTGCATCACGCGCTTCAGCACCCAGTCGGTTATGATGGGACACGTCAGCTTGGTCGTGCTCAGCAGGTTGCATAGGAAGCTGCCGTCGAGGCAGCTGCGCACGCAGCTATTCAGTATCCACATGCGATCCTGCTCCAAGCCCATTGAGAGAAGGATCTCGTACACCTCATGCTGCGAACGAAAGAAGAAGGCAAAAGTGAATGGATGCTTGGAGTTGTCACGACTGCAGACATACCTTCTGCAGCGCCTTGCCCGGATAGTAGTCATGGAACTGAGGCATCAGTCGCAACTCTGCCAGCTGATCGATGTAGTTCTCCGGATAGAGGAACACATTCGCCTTGCTGTAGTAGAGGGTGTTCAGGAAGCGACGCTGAACGCCCATGTATTCGTACTGCTGGCAGCCGGTAATTGACATCAACTTGCAATCTGAGAAAGGGAGAAAGAAAGAGAGAGAGAGAGAGAGAGAGTATGAGTATCAGAGAGTAGCGAAAGAGAGCAGAGGTTGAGAGAACAGTGTAACTGTTAGATAGATTGAGGCTAACAGAAGGATAAAGGAGTAGCTAGAAGAGACAGATAGAGATAGCCAGAGAGAGAGAGACAAAAATAGAGTCAGTATGAGAGAGAGAGAGAGAGGGAGAGGCTGATAGATAGAGAAAGGGAGATAAAGGAGAGAAAGAAAGGAATATTGCTAAGCCCTAACAATAAGTCAAGCTTTCTAAGCAAGCTAATCTAACTATGGATTGTTCTCAACTCCTGCCCATTTCATGAGCTTTCGAAGCTCTTCGTCGGACTTACCGAATGACAGTGCCTTGGGGTAGTAATATTCGTCGTAACGGTGCATGGCAATGAACGGAATGATCGAGTTCGAGTCCATGCGTATGTCCAGTCCCATGCGCTGGCCGGCGAAGACGAAGCCACACAGATAGTCGAGCTTGCCGTGCTGCGCCGGATGGCTGGGCATCTCGTCCTTGTACCACTGATTGATGTCAAATATCACCATTTTGTTGCGATGGTCCTTGTGCGAGTGCCACGTAATGGCGGTCAGCATGGTGCCGTATTTCCCGGAGAGCACGAACGTAGAGGCTGTGCTGCAGTTGATGAGCGTGCAGTGGCCCGTGTCGACCACCATGCGGATGCGTGTGGCAGCTCCACGGAAGTCGCGCAAAGCGAAATCGTCGGCGTCCAGAGACAGACTCGATGGGTTTCCGTAGTTGAACGAGTGGAGCGAGGCCATCATGCGGTCGCCCTCGTCGGAGACGGAGCAGATGTAATAGCACGGCTGCGGATCGTCGGGCGGCTCCACGCAGCAGAGGCCAATGATGGGCGCTGGGAGCTGATTGCCAGACACGCGTATCTGCGCCACTTGCAGCAAACAGCGGAGATCGTAGACAAAGATGCGTCCGTCCTGCGTGCCGGCCGCGAAGCCGGCAATCAATTCCATTGCCAACAAAGTGGAGACGCCGCTGTAGGGTGGCACGCCCAGCTTGACCTCAAAGGCCAGGTGGCCCTGCTCGCGGCGGCAGTGGGTCAGGTGGACATCCAAGCGGACGGTAGTCGTCACCGAGGTAACCGCACTGCGCTCCACCTCAGCATCGCTCAGGATGGGATTGGCCGATCTGCTGGATATCAATTCCTTGGCATTCACATCCATTAGGAGGACACTGCCAGCATCTGTGCCCAGGGCCAGGCAGCCGTCGAAGCGCTTAAAGGTTGTGTTCCGGCACACGCGCTCATCCATGAAGGCCATGGAGAGCACGTTGATGGAGGATATGTTGAGCTCCACATAGCGGAGCACCTGGCTGTTGGTGGGCGTGTAGATGGCCAGCAGGGTCTGGCGCGGCAGCACCTCGATGCATACGGCCAACAGCACACGGCTGCCAATGCCGTTGGCTCTCAGCTCCTCCACGCACCGGATGCTGCTCTTGAGCTTCTGCTTGCGATCGCTCTCGCGCAGGAAGGTGTAGCTGGCCACGCGATAGCCATTGTTCAGCTGGCAGATCAGTATTGTGGCCGCATTTATGTTCCTGCGCGTAATCCAGCCCCACTTGCCCCGGTTGATGATGCCCCCCATGTAATCAGCTGCGAACCGGCCATGCAAATTATACATATTATATATATATATATTGTTGCAAGATCTAAGATACTTACAGGCAACGCTGGACTCGTCCGTAGACTTGTTGAATACCTCCTCATAGCCGGGTATGGAGCGCTCCGGGAACGGCACAATGCGATTATCGTTTGCCTTGATCTCATGCCACTCCATATTTAGTGTGTTCGTCCTTGCATCAATTGTTGAAACGATGATTCTTATCAAATTCACTTAACCGCTAGAGTTCCCTCCTTTAATTTGATGCTTTTCTTATATCGAAGTGAATTGATTTTCTCTTGTGGCGGCAGCTAGGAAAGTGTTCGTTTTTTGACACCGCGCTTCACTTCGACAAATTCGCACAATTTCGCCGGCGCTTGTTGTTGTTGTTGTTGTTTGGCTTTTGTTCCGCGGCTGACCGTAATCAGTATTGGACAACGTAAGAAAACTATTTGCTTGCGATATGTGAAATGTGCGTGGCGCGATTATTAAAATTTATATACAAAATATTTAATTATAAAAAGAGAACATACTCTGTATGCTTTTCGTTACAAAGTGATGATATTGTAGCTCAGCCCGCCCCCAAGTAAATTTCAACTGTCACAAAATGCGTTGCAAGGACTACTCGAATACATTTCTCGTTTCACTTTGACGAATATCAGCTAGCAACACTGCCAGCAGCAGCAGCAGCAGCAGCAGCAGCAATGCTCCTATCGATTGTCGTCGGCGGACAAAATGTATCGCACTAGTGATGCTATCGACTCAGCATGCTGCGTTCCTTGCACGCAAAACGTAGCCCCCCGAAAAAAGACATATTTTAACTTGCTCAAATAATTTCAAATGTGAACGCACATTGGATTTTGAATGTGGCTACTGCTTTGGCGTCACGTATAAAATCGAATGAAATACCAAAAAGTAAGTCGCAACAATTGGAACGAGCGCAGCAGAGAAACGAACTCAGCGACAGCCAAGCGAGCAGCACTAATCGCAATCGCATACGTCTGGGGGCCCTAACCGCATTGGCGAAAAAATTCCGCACAACAGCAACAGCAGCAACATACGAAAATCGAAAGTACACACGCGCGCGGTCAACAGAGGCGGCGGCCGAGCCAAGGAGGAGCACCACCACCACCACCACCGTAACTATTCGGCATTAATTTATTTATTTTTGCTTCGAATACCGGCAAACCGGGTAAGGCGATAAACAGTGTGCATTAACAGTGTAAACATTCCAACAAATGGCAAATGCAAAGGATGGCAGCATTTCCGTTACTTTAGACGAAAATACGCACAGACACAGACACACGCACACGCACATACACACACACACACATACCAATGAAGCAGTGTTTAAAGCTTAGCGTGAAGGAAAAACAGCTTTGCAGCTAAACGTGCGCCAATACAAGTGCAACAATTTACCAACACTCGTAAAAAGAACTGAAAGATAATTATACAAAAAAAAAAAAGAACAAAAGGTGGACATTAGCAAGGGAGTGACGAAATTAAGATACTCTACATTAAAATTTGATATTCGCAATTTGACTCGACATTTGCATCATGCATATGGAAGCTTATGAAAATGCTAAAAAAGAGTGAGATTCGAGTAAAATGTAAATATTTACAATATATGTATATGTATATCTAGCCGAGTCGGCATGCCATGTGAGATGCCTTGACACCCGAGCGACTTCCATATGCTGTTGCACACGATGTAAACAATAGGGTATCGAGACGAGGCAGAAGAATTGCATTTTAATTAACAAGATTGCAGCATTTATTTGACTTGTTTAATATACATACATATACCTATATATATATATATATATATATATTTCTTTTGTTGTCTGTAGCTGAAGATCGAGCGCATTGAGCAGCAAAGTCGCGGAGGATGGCCCAGCATGGGGTTACGGAGGCTCTAGCCGCCGAACTGGCGAAGGCCGTGGACCTGATAATGCATCCATTGACCGTGCAGCAGGCACGGCTGGAGGCGTACATGGCCTGCGAGCGCTTCAAGGAGGAGTCGCCCCTGTGCGCCCAGGTGGGACTCTATCTGGCCAGCTCGGCCCAGTTCAACCAGGAGGTGCGGCACTTTGGGCTGCAGCTCATCGAGTACACAATCAAATTCAAATGGAATTGCATAACGCACGAGGAGAAGGTGTACATTAAGGATAATGCCATCAAGATGCTAAATTTGGGCGTGGGCCCCGCCGAGGATCGCACGCTGTTGCATTTAAAGGACGCCCTCTCGCGCATCATCGTCGAGATGATAAAGCGCGAGTGGCCGCAGCAATGGTCGGACCTGCTGCCCGAGTTGTCGCAGGCCTGCAACAACGGCGAGGCTCAGACGGAGCTCGTTCTGTTGGTCTTCCTGCGTCTGGTCGAGGACGTGGCCCTGCTGCAGACAATCGAGTCGAACCAGCGACGCAAGGACATGTACCAGGCACTCAATAACAACATGAACGACATATTCGAGTTCTTTCTGCGCCTCATCGAGCAGCACGTGACCGCATTCCGTGAGACCACGCGATTGGGCAACTACCACAAGGCGAACGCCCACAGCCGCGTCGTCGAGATGGTGCTGCTGACGCTGAGCGGCTTCGTGGAGTGGGTTAGCATCAATCACATCATGTCCAGCAACGGCAAACTGATGCACTTCCTCTGCATACTGCTCAACGATAAAGCATTCCAGTGCAATGCTGCCGAGTGCCTCGCCCAGATCACCAATCGCAAGGGCCAGACCAAGGAGCGCAAACCGCTGCTCCAGCTGTACGGCGAGGAGCCACTGCGCTACATCTACACCGCCAGCCAGATGCAGGTGGACACCAGCAGCGCCCAGGCCATCGAGCAGCAGCATAACTTCCTCAAGAAAATCATCCAGGTGCTAAACGGTATGGTGCAACAGCTGGTGGCCCTCTGGGGCAAGGACGAGGGCACTCAACGGCCCGCCCAACTGAATGTCATGTTCGAGTGTTTGCTGCTGCTCGTCCAGCATCCGTCGCTGAGCGTGGCCCATGGAGCTGCCCTGATCTGGCAGCTGCTGCTGAAGCACGACGGCTGCTCCAAGGACTATCTGATGGTCAACTACATTCCCAAGCTAATACACACCATTGCGCCGCGCATCGTGAAGACATCCTATCCCAGTCCGCCGCCCGACGGGGTGGCCCAGTCGCTGTCGCCCCACAGCACCGAAGCTTATATACGCATGGAGTACGACAGCGAGGAGGAGTTCGCCATATATTTCTTTCGCTGTCGCACCGACTTCCTGGAGATCTTTCGCCAGGCGACGCTGGTGCAGCCGCTGATCACGTACGGCTACTGCGAGCAGTGGCTGCAGCTGCGGCTGCGCAACGCCCAAACGGAACGGGAGATCTCGAGCATCAACTGCAGCGTGCTCGATCCGATCTACTTGGAGTGGGAGGCGCTGGTCTGCGTCCTGGACGGTGTACTTAGTCGCATTTTGCTGGTGGCCGAGCGGCCCGCTGTCTCCGGCGGGCTGCGGCTCCTCGAGGAGTGCCTCAAGCTGGAAACGTCGAATCCACTAATCTATTCCATATTACTATCGTGCATATCAGCGCTCTTTGTGTTCCTCAGCATGTCCTCGTGCCAACTGACGCCCAACAATTGTGTGGCCATGAACGGCGTGGCGCTCCTGCCTCGCGTCCTCGACAAGATCTTTCGCGCTTTGGTCCTCAAGCCCCCCAACGAGCTGGAGAAGGTGCAACAGAAGTCGGCCAAGAACCTGCGGCGCCACGCCGCCTCGCTCCTGGTCAAGCTGGCCCATAAGTATCCGCTGCTGCTGCTGCCGGTGTTCGAGCAGATCAACAGTCATGTGGAGTGCCTGCTCAAGGAGCCGCCGTCGTCGCCCCATCTCTGCCGCATGATGCGCACCACGCTGCAGGAGGCCCTCATCCTAATCTCGAATCATTTCTGTGACTTTGAGCGCCAGACGCTCTTCATCGAGCACATCGTCCAGCGCAAGCGCAGCGAGTGGCTCAGCTTCGGCGAGGCCTTCAAGTCGCCACTGGAGTTTATCCGGTTCGTGGGACTAGATAAGCCGCCCGTCTATGATATCGAGCGGGATCCCTCGATTGTGCAGCGTTCGCGGATTTTGGATGCTCTGCACGTGGTCCTGGGCGTCATCAAGCGCTGCACCTGGCCCGACGATCCGGATCGGGCGCAGCGTGGCGGCTTTGTCATCGGTTGCACGGACCTGGGCAATCCCATCTGCCGGAATCCGGCTACGAAGCACGTGGTGCCGCTGCTCTCGCATGTTCTGAGCCTGATGCGTGTCCTGAACGAGCTCTTCCGGCCGGAGGCCTTGGCCGCTCTCTCCGAGGGCTACCGCAACATCCACGGCATGCTCGAGCACGAGAAGAAGCTGCTGATGGGCATCTGCGCCATTCCAGCCGATCCCCTGGACACAACCATCAAAGCGGAGCCCACCCCCTTCGAGAAGATGCAGACGTTCATGACGCTGGTCACCGAGGGCTGCTACCATCTGATGGGCTCAGCGGGTCCGTCGCTCGGCCGCGATCTCTACCAGCTGGTGGGCCTCTCCGACGCCCTCATCAGCAATGTTTTTAGCTGCATGGACATCATACCCGACTACCGCTTGCGTCCCATCATCCGAGTGTTCTTCAAGCCATTTGTCTACTCGTGCCCGCCTAGCTTCTACGAGTCGGTGCTGGTGCCGCTCTTCGCCCATCTGACGCCGCTGATGTGCGAGCGTCTGACACGCCGCTGGCTCTACATCTCCTCGCTGTACGAGTCGGGGCAGCTGAACGGCGAGGTGAACGACACGCAGGAGGTGCTCGAGGATCAGCTGAACCGGACGCTCACGCGCGAGTATCTCGATGTGCTTAAGATCGCCCTGGTGGGCGGCCAGATCGGTGCGGATCACGTGAGCGCGGCTGGCGGTGCCCACGTGGTGGCCATGGAGAACGAGGAGCACTCCATGGACAGCGCACCCCAATCCCGGGCGGCGCAATCGGCCCTCCTCTCGGACACCATCAGCGACCTGGGTGGCCAGCTGCTGCGCAACGGCCTGATCGGCAACTACATCCTGATGACGCTGCTCAAGGCGATCGCCTGGAACGATGGCATGTGCAACATGAAGGCTGTGAATATAGCGGCGCCCGTCATGCGCTTCCTCGCCGCCGAGCAGCTGATGGACGAGAACAAGGCCGTCAGTGCGTTCACCGCTGTCCTGCAGGGCATGCAGGTGCACGGGCAGCACGAGGCGAACCAGTCCGGCCTGATCACGCTCGGCGTGCAGTTCTACGAGCTGCTGCGTCCCAAGTTCCCGGTGCTCAGCGAGGTCCTGCAGCACATTCCCAGCGTCAATGCGGCGGATGTGCAGAAGTTCGACGAGAAAGTCTCGGTGGGCCCGGTCAAGGGCAACAAGGTGGATCGCGCCAAGAAGGACATCTTCAAGAAGCTGACCACCCAGCTGGTGGGCCGCAGCATTAACCAGCTGTTCCGGCACGAGGTCCAGATCGCCAACTTGCCCCCGATGCAGCCCAACCAGAAGCACAGCAGCGCCAACACGGCCAGCGTCGACATCATGGACAGCAACCAGAACGCCAACCTGAGCAAGCTCTTCCGCACCGAAAAGTGACAGGCGGCGGCGACGACGCGAGCCCGATGCCGATGATGTCGATGATATCGATGCCGTCCCGCCGCGGCGACGACTGAAAATAAATATTTAAATGTAAACTAGTTAAGCAGCAGCAGCAGGCAGCAGCAGCAGCAAGAGGAGCACGAGGTGGAGGAGCAACAGCAGCAGGCGGAGCAGGAGCAACAGTAGAAGCAGCCAAAATTTCCTGGAGCGGACGTCGCCCATCCACACCCACACACACTCGCCCACGTTCACACACACCTCGTCAACGCCATCCCAATTCCAACTCTGAGTACAGCATTAGCTTAAGCCTTACACAATCTATATCTAGATATAGCTTAAGCCTTACACAATCTATATCTAGATATAGCTATGGCTATAGCTATAGCTATAGACAAAGCTTCTTCAGGAGGAGCGACAACTACAACGCCCATGTAGATGACAAGGCTCTAGCTGCAGTTTCAGCTCATCTTCATATCAGCTGCGGTTTTAGCTATAGCTATAACTCTAACTATAGCTGTAGCTATATCCTGTTGCAGCTATGGCTATATCCCTAGCTGTAGCTATGTTTCATGGTATGGCTATAACTCCAACTTTAGCTATGACTAGCTTTGTTTTTAGCTATAGCTTTGACTCACATTCTAGCTATAGCTATATCTTATACTACATTTTTTCCTAGATAGAGCTATATCTTCAACTCTATAACTCTAATTCTAGCTATATCTTCACCTTTATAACTCCAATTTTAGCTATAGCTATATCTTCAGTTCTAGCTATAGCTATATCGTCACCTTTATAACTCCAACTTTAGCCATAGCTATATCTTCAGTTCTAGCTATTGCAATAACTCTAGCTCTAGCTATAACTAGCTGTGTTTCTAGCTAAAAATACAACTATAACTCTAGCTATAACTGTATCTTCTGTTCTACAACTTCAATACTAGCTATAGCTATAACGCCACCTCTGGCTATAGCTTTATTTAGCTATGTTTCAAGCTATGGCTATATATCTAACCCCAATTACAGCTATAACTAGTTATGTTTCTAGCTATGGCCACATTTTGACTTCTAGCTATAGTTAAAACTTCAACCATAGCTATAGCTACGACTCCAACTCCAGCTGGTTCCAGCTCCTACTTTATCTCTCCGCCAACTGCCACATTTGCCACAAGCTTTACTGCTCCCACGTGCTACACCCAAACACACACACACATACACACACACACACAAACACAAAAAAATTGTAAACTTTTTTGTGCTATTATTTATTATATAAAATTCGTAATGTTTAAGTTCCTCCTAGCACCTCCCAATATTTTGTAACTTTCCCCCTATTTTTTTTTTTTTTTTAAAGAAAGAAAACTTACATTTTCCAGTTATTTTTCTACTTGTTTTGGCAACAGCTTCTCCTTGTTATTTATTGTTTCCCGAAAATTTGTTAATTATTTTGCACAAATACAAAAGAGAAGAGATGAGAGATATATTATAATATATATATATTATATATACTATATAATAATAGTAAAAGTTAAGAACTACAACAACAACAACAATAAGAACACCAAGCGAATTGGCCTTGCAGTAAAACAATAGTTGAGCGCCCACATTTTTATATAAATTATATTATATATATATAACGTTTTTCAAATTGTATATTTCGAAATAGAAGAAGAGGAAGAGTAGAATACCCTTAAATATTGTATACATTATTATATATTTGAAGAAAGAAATCGAAAACGAGAAAATATTGAAATTACGCTTAGGGGTTTAGGCTAATCGAACAGGAGTTATTAATATGTAATATCCAACTTGTACACCCACACACACACACACACACTACACACACACATCGGGATATATTTTACAATATTCAAAAACAACAACTGAAATTATATTTTTAAAAGCGAATAAAAAACGAAAAACCAAAAGAAAACACACACAACACACACAAAGTGCCGTAAAGTACAGAGAATAGTCGAGGATCCTAGCTATACGAAACGGAAACGAAAACGGGCATCTCTCCAGCTCCCAGAATCAAGTAAAACGGGTTTAAATTCAACTTACAAAATGCTTCAAATGTTAATACCTAAACAAGACAAATATATTCTAAAGAAACGTAAACGAAACGCATTTCCTAAATACAAAAAACAAAAAATCAAATCGATCCAAAAAGCCTTTTGCATTATTAGCCAAGTTATTCCAAGCAACAATATATATATACAGACACTGAATAATTATATATATATATATATGTATGTATGTATTTAAATATCGAGTTTCTCAATGCACAATAATCTCGTAAGAAACATTTTTGTAGCTTTAAGCGCAACCGAAACACTTTTTTATACTCGTTTGTCATTTTTCCTACTCAAACAAAGTTCACTCTAGCCTACAATATGATACACAAGACATATATATATATATAGAGAGAGAGAGAGAGAGAGGATCATATGCATATACATATATATATATCTCGTAATACAATTTGTAATAAAAATATGCGTGTGTATAGTTTGTATATATAGCATATATATATATCTATCATATCTAAGGAGTTGCTTCACTCTAGCCGCCATGTCGATTGTCGCACAGATTGCTCCAGTCGGGCACGTGCTCGTTCCTTAGGTACGAGTCCTTGGTCAGCGAGCGCGTCTGGATGAGATCTGTGGCGCCACAGAGGGAGCCGCCCAGCCAGGCTGTGAAATTCTGTTTGCCAATCGTCTGGTAGAACTTGAACTGCAGCTGGCCGTGGAAGCGGCTGGCATAGTAGCTATCGTTGGCCAGCAGATGCTGCAGCTCCTGCTTGAGTCGGGCGTGTAGACCCGGCACCATGGCGCCGCCACCAATTAGGAAGATGCTCTCCACCAGGGACCGACGCACGTCCATGGTGCAGTCGAGTATGGCGCGCAGTATCAAATGCGGCAGGCTGTCCCGCTCATTGTTGTGCTCGAAGAGCAGTTCGTAAACGGATTCACGCAGGCTGCCGGGAATGCTGATGACGGCATCATCATCACAGATGCCGTACTCCACGTCGGGTGGCGCTTGCTTCTCTTCTTGGTTGGCACGCTCAAAGGTAGTCACGAAGCAGGTGCGCACTTTGATATCCTCCAGCACGCTGGGCGTGAGCAGTCGCTCCTTAACGCCCGTCGCCAGCAGCTGCCGCTTGATCTCCTCCTGCACGGCGCTGCTGCCGTAGCTGTGATCCTTAAAGGCAGCCATAATCTGTACGCCACTAAACACGGGCATGACCGTTGTCTCACTATACCCAATGTCCACGACCAGCCCCGTTGGCACGGCCAGCGTGGACAGAGCAATCAAGTGGGCAGGCACAAAGAGCACCGAGGAGACATCGAAATGTATGAAGAGCGCACGTGCCAGCGTCTCTCGTATTATTGTCTGTCCATATATGTTCTCCACAATCACAAACTTGCGCTCCTTGGGACTGACCAGCAGGTGCCTGCAATTGGTAGTTAGCGATTGAATAAACTATTTTACAATAAATAAATATCTTTCAAATGGTTACTTGAAGAATATGGTTTGGAGGAAGTCGACGATTTGGTCGTATAGCTGCTCTGTGCCTGCATAGTCGAAGAGCAGCTTTGTCTGCCCCGTTGTGGTCAGCACTACCTCCGTGGGTATTATTTTACGTGGATGAGACTCCGCCGCAAAGCCGAGCCTGCAAATATGGAAGAAGCGATGATATCATCAGCCGCCAATGGCATTTGTTTTCGTTTAGCAATCGTTGCACTCACTTAGTATACGCGTTGCCAATGTCTAGGACAATTGGGGGTTTCTCTTGCATGACACTTTCGTACAGTGGCATAATATAATTTATATTATTTTCTTTAACTTAACGGCAATAAATATTACTAACGACTAAAGCAAGCCACAAACTGGTAACAGCTGATTGATTTGCATATCGCGCTATCGATAAGCCGTCAAGCTGTATCGATAGTTTGGCGATAGTTATGCATAAACGTTGCATTTCCTAGAAACTCAGCCAAATAAATCCAAGTAGGCCTTAAATCATTTAATTCAAAGTCAATTACAATTTAAGGCTAATTAAGATTTAATCCAATTTCTATATAGATGACGTAGTTTCGCCGATTTGAAAGGCGAAGCAAAGCAACATCGATAGATTTTTGGCTGCTCAGCTGTGTTTTTATCGTCAACAAAGGAGGCGTTTGAAGGCACAAAAAGTTTACCTGCGCGCAACTGTTCACAGCATTTCATTATTGGAATAAATTTTTCCAATAAACAACTTCGAAATGAAATCATCAAAGTCGATAAATTCTTCCGAAAAAGAAAAGGCTCGCCTAGCCAAAATATTACATGTAAGTAAAATAAGAATAAAAAACCAAATTAAAAAAAAAAAACAATTTGCCGCGAATAACAAACCTTCTTGACCAGGCCACGGCTCTTGCAGAGAAACGCGCTATAAAGAATATGGAGAGGGAACTGCGTGGCGAGAGTAGGAACTTGCCGACTGTGTCGAAGGCCAACGAACCGCCAAATGCAAAGAATCTGCCGTCGTCGAAGAAGAAGCCAAGGAAGAAGCGTAAATATGACAGCAGCAGCAGCAGCAGCTCCTGCAGTAGCGGAAGCGACACCGAAGGCGAGAACGCTGAGGGTAGTGGCAGTGGTACTGATACCACCAGCGGATCGAGTACCACATCAAGCTCTAACCCCGAATCTATTTCAAATGAACAAAAGGTAATGAAGCAGGCTCGCAGGATTAAGGAGATTGAGTGGGTTGACCCCACTCAAGCGCCTACTGTGGCCTCTTCTGCGGCTCCTGCTGCGCAGTCTCTCCAAAGAGATAGTTGGATGTCGGACAACTCGGGCTTGAGTTTCAAGACCTACGGCAAAGACCGCAAGGAGCCATTGAAACTTACTCCTAAAATCGACATTTACGATCCGACCAGAAATCGTAACGAATTAAATCCATACTGGAAGGCTAATGGCACTGGCATGCCCGGTTTCCAGAAGCCCAAGGAGGACGACGTCGCTGGCGTCGCCGGACGTGCTGTCAAGCCAAACGATGGCGGCGCTCGCAACTGGCAGAAGCCTGGAGGAAGAGGAGGAGGAGGCCCAATGGCGACTGGCACCGCCAGTGGCAACGAAGTCGGCACTTGCTGGCCAACCGTTGACTACAGGCGCCTCAGTCTGTCCTCGGTGTCCTCGGACGACGAGACGAAGACGACGGCCGCTGCTGCCCCCGCTCCCGTCGCCGTTCCCGAACCAAAACCTTTGACAGACGCGGAGATCAACGACTTGGCCGCCAAGGCCATCAAAGCCGAGCTCAAGGGCAAGACGGCCCTGGCCGCCGAACTCAACGCCCAGCTGGCAGCAGCACGAGAGAAGCGCAACTCGCAGCCGGACAAATCCAAGGCACAGGCCGCAACCAAGCCTGGCGCCAAGCCAGAGCAGCCAAAGCAGCAACAGCAGCAGCCGCAACACGTTCTGCTTACCAGAACCGATCGCATGGGTAACACGCGTCCACTGGGCAAGACCAAGGCACCACCTGCCTGTCCTTATCCGGATGGCAAATGGCACAAGAGGAAGGTGGAGACACATGGACCTGACGGACAGCGCGTCCGCTACTTCGGCGACGATGATCGCCACTCCCTCAAGCAAATGGTTAGACCTATATATATATATATATAGTCCTATATATATCCTAACTGAATTTTCCTTTTCAGTTTGAGCAAGAGCGCAATGGTGGGTCAATCGACTATAACGCTCAGCTCGCTCAGGCGGCTGGCAAGAAGAAGGGCGCCAACGATGAGCTGGAGGGCGTGTTCATGGATGGCATCCGCAAGAATGTCACTGAGGCCCAGGCAGATAAGCGCGAGGTCAAGCAGGCCGTCAAGGAGGAGAAGCAGCTGAGTGCCATTCTCGATAATTGCGATAAGTGCTACGATTCGTCCAAGATGGATCGCCAGTACATACTGTCGATCGCGTCTAAGGTCTATCTGGCCTTGCCCGTGCATGTGGGCTTGCAGCGCGACCACTGCATCATCATTCCCATGCAGCACGCTTATGCTTCCACGATGCTGGACGAGGATGTCTGGGAGGAGGTGACCAACTATCGCCTGGCGTTGACTCGCATGCTGACCTCGCAGCGCAAGGATGTCATCTTCTACGAGATAGCAAACATGCTGCACAAGCGCCAACACATGTCCATCCACTGCATTCCGATACCGCAGTCCAAGGGCGAGATGGCCCCATTCTACTTTAAAAAGGCCATCGAGGAGTCGGAGCACGACTGGTCCATCAATAAGCAGCTGATCAGCTTGCAGCACAAGTCCATCCGTGCTGCCATACCCAAGGGATTGCCCTACCTGTGGGTCCACTTCGGCATGAACATGGGATTCGCCCACGTTATCGAGGACCAGGAGCGCTTCCCGCCCAACTATGTTCAGGTGCGTACGCCAGCTATCCAAACCAAATATGCCAAATATACTCATTTTCTGTTCATTCACTTAGGAGATCATTGGCGGCATGCTGGGGCTGAATCCCAATTCGTGGCGCCGACCACGCAAGGCTCCAAATCCAACGGCCAGGTCCAAGACCTTTTCGACCGCTTTCAAGAACTTCGACTTCGTACGGAAGTAACACAAGAAATTTTAAACATGTATACAAAGGAACACAAACAAATAGGATAAGGAAGGACGACGAGGACTGCACCCAAAGAATCGAGATCAAGAAACAGGCAATAGGATCATCAGAAGGAAGAAGGAGGTGCAGTCCTCGCAGAGGAGACACACAAGAAACAAACAACAACATAAGACACAAATCAAATGTGAGGAGGTGCAGTTCTCCTATAGAAGAAACAACGAACATATTTTTTATAAATGTGTTAGAGAAGAATCAAACAAATAGGCTAGTAAAATGTAGTTGCGGTTGCAAGAAAGAATGAGGAGAACTGCACGCAGGAAAAAAAGCATAACGGAACATATTTTTCGAAATATGTCAGTCAAGAAACAGAAAAATGCATGGGCGGATGCAAATAAATCAAGAAATAAATAGGATAATCCATTAATATAATTGAACGTTGATGGCAGCAGCAATCAAGAAAAACAAAAGCATGTTTATTTTTTCATTGTATGAGATATAAATTATGTTCAATAAAGAAATGGAGTGCCAATTCGTTAATATTTTAAATTATTTCAAATATCGATACTTTGCTGGAAATCGATAAGTGCCATTACCAGCTGTTTTCATTAACAACACTGACAATTTCCTGCGATTAGGTGGCAGCCTTGTCAACCACTATAAGCGCAGCCAACTTCGAGCGTCTTGTTCTTTTTTCCGGTTGACTTTGACTAGCAAGGTAGTGCTCGCGTTCGTTTACTCAAATAATTTTTTTTTAGTTTTTAATATATTGCCGCAAATGCCCAGCAATAAATGAAAATGTGTGTCCACTGAAGTGACTGTGTGAATGTTGCAATTAAAATCATTGAAAATAACAAAAACTTCCATTAAACACTTGAAAAGCAATCGAATTTGAGATTCGCTAAATGTTGTTGTCTTTGTTTGCATGTGTGCGTGTGTGTGCGCGTTCGCGAATAGCAACGTGTTTTCTTTGACCAAAATTTTTTTTATACAATGTTTGTTTTTGTGTCTATTCGCTTCTAGATGCCAGGTGTCACAGTGAAGGATATTGACCAACATGCCGTTACCAAGGCGGTCGCTGTTTTCCTTAAGAAGTGAGTCTCGTGCGGCCCGCTGCACAACACTGTGTATTTTCTATGTGTTTGTATGTGGACATAACCTCACAAACGCGCACATATTTGTTTGTATATATCGATGAGAGATTTATTAACATTTGCATATTTTAGGACTGGCAAGTTGAAGGTGCCCGACCAGATGGACATCATCAAGACAGCCAAATTCAAGGAGCTGGCACCCTACGATCCCGACTGGTTCTATGTGCGTTGCGCCTCCATTCTGCGTCATCTGTATCATCGCAGTCCAGCTGGCGTTGGTTCGATCACAAAGATCTACGGTGGACGCAAGCGCAACGGCGTGCATCCATCTCACTTCTGCCGCGCCGCTGACGGTGCTGCCCGCAAGGCACTGCAGGCTCTCGAGCATGCCCGCCTGGTCGAGAAGCACCCCGAGGGTGGCCGCAAACTGAGCTCGATTGGACAGCGCGATCTGGATCGCATTGCCAATCAGATCGTCGCCAAGCAGCGCGACGCTGCCAAGCAAACAGGCCCCATTGTTATTTCCAAGTAAATTCTGATATGTGGACAACGCGACGAGAAGTCTATCAAAAATACAAAACCTTTATTTTAGACTTGTAATCTAAGTGTTTTCCTTGTTTGCAAACACACACAAATGCAACAGCTTATGCGGGCGAGAATATAAAAACAATTCACTAAAGTCTATAAAAAAAACAAACCTCGACATGTGCCAAAGCGTTTCATTTGCCGGGCTGAGGTCAAAATGTAATTGGGCTAGCTTTAAGAAGTCGAGCATCTGGATGTCTAAATATATAGTATATGTATGAGCAGCTTAAGCTCTTATAGTTGACTCAGCCGGAGTCTGCTGCAAAGCAGTTAGTATATGAGGAGTTAAGATCTATGTAGTCATCTATATGCAAACTTGATCCAGCTGTGCACAGAAGTCTGTTAGAAAGTTAAAGATACTATAATGCTTACTATCTCAGTAGTATCATATGGTATGAAGTACGCACTCTGAAGTCCTTTGCTATACTAAAAAGAAGATCTATAGCTATCTATTCCAAATTTATATCAAGAGAATCGCAGCGAGCAGAGGAAATGATAGATGGATATAGATTATGGATAGCAAATGTTGTAGGACAGCTCACAGAATCAAGCTTATATATACCATATATTATAGAATCTAGCTTATATATTCCATATCTCACAGAATCTAGTTAATATATTCCATATCATAGAATCTGGTTTATATATTCTATATACAAATATATATCTGTATCGTCAAACGAGTTAGCCAGCTCAGCATATTCGTCTACAACCAGTTAGCAGTGGAGAATCTTTAATATTGAAGATGCGTTAGGCGTTATCTGTATCAAGAATGTATTTCTCAGATCAGCTTCGAGAATATATATGTCTCATATCAGTTCGATCACTTGATAACAATCTGGGTATATATGTCTTAGATCAGCTAGTCTGATTGCTGAATATTTGTATCAAGAATATATGTATATACATATATCTCTCGACTCAGACTAGGTAATGAAGAGCTGTATCAAGAATATATATGTCTCTGGTCTTGCAGAGCAATTTTAAAGTTCTACGGGCTTCACAAGAGAAACTATGTGGCACATGGAAGCCGCTGAGAATAAGCTTTAAAAAGCTATTGGATAATACGATATGCTATGGTTAATAGTTCGATATGCTACAGTCATAAAAGGCAGTGCTGTTACGCCTACTATTATCAAAGAGTTTGGTCTATTGTGCTTCCACAATGTTACGATATAAAACTTGAATGGTATGGACTCAGCACTCACTGATGCTGAGCCAGAGCTGATCTATATATACTTTATCTAGTATATATATCTATAGTGTGCCTTAGATATATATCTGATAGACTAGAGTAAATGATATACATGAGCTAATTGAAACTTATATTCTATATCAAATACATATTTTTCAGTTACTTTATAGTAAATTTATTTAATATTTATGAATGTTTTCATTATAGAACCTTAGGACTAGTTTGTGTGTTGTTAAATAGTTTACATTTAACCTCTATCCGATCTATCTGATAAATCTCGAATAGCAGACTATCCAAGGTGCATACAGCTGCGTGGATGAAAGTGCCTTAGAGATCGGATATCAGACTCTATCCAGGGCCTCGACCATGACAATGCTGTTGCCGCGAATTACCTGAAAATGATATTGCATTAAAGTAGATGTTATAGTTGGTCTATTAGCCCATGCGTACCACCATGCCAATGCTGTTTTTGGTATTATCCTTGCACTCTTCAACTGTGTCGTCGAGCACAACGTTCATGAACGGATCGAAGCCGCGCAGAATGCCGGTGACAGCGCGGCCGCCATTCAGCTTCAGCATCATGCGCTTGTCCATGTATCTGAATAGAAAGCAAACAAATAAACAGTTAACATACACGCACACACTCTAGCCAACACACTATAGTTACTTACTTTTTCAGCTCTGGCGGATGTGCTTTCGACATTTTTATTTATACAAATTCGAAAAGAATTGTGTGCAAATCGAGTCAATGCAAATGCTAACGCGTTTAGGTGTGACCGTTTCTTCAAACGTTTGCCCAGTGCTGTAAAATACTGTCGACAGAAATACACTAAATGTGCTTGCCAACTATCGCATAGTGCATATTTGGGTCATTATAGCGATAGTATCGCGCGGACTAAACGATAGTTTTGCAGCTCTCTCGTAGCAACAGAGCCAACGATAACTGCTAGCATCGGCAATTAATAAGTTTTTAAGTTTATTTTTATTAGGTTTCAAATTGTGTTTGTTTGTTTTTTTATTTGTTTTTTGGTGTCATGTGTATTTATGTTAACTGATAAATAAGTCCAGCGTCGAATGAAACCATGCGAATTGCCCATGTGAAAGTCGATTGAAAGCGCCTAAACACGAAATCCACATAAATCGCATCCGTCGCTGTCTGTTTGTGTATGCGACTGTGTGTGTCTGATTGTGTGCGAGTGTGTGTGTACGTGCCTATGTGTTAGTGTGGCCAAAGACTTTGTCGTCGCCTATTGACGGGCCCAGCCAAAAGGGCGGGTAAAAGAAAAGTCAACAAACGAGAGCGAGTGTGTGTGTGTGTGTGTGTGAGAGAGATAGAGAGGGAGAGAGAACGAGGGAAGCAACAACTCCCTGGCAGTTGCAATTGACGGCGCCATAATAACGGAACAAGCAAAAATGTTCACAAAGAAGAAGAAGAAACCGCTGATCTCGATGCCCAGCAATTTCGAGCATCGCGTGCACACGGGCTTCGACAAGCGGGAGAACAAATATGTCGGCTTGCCGCTGCAGTGGGCCTCCATCGTGGGCAACAATCAGATCTTGAAGTCCAGCAATCGGCCGCTGCCCCTGGTCGATCCCTCGGAGATCACGCCCACAGAGATTCTGGACCTCAAGACCATTGTGCGTCCGCACCACAACAACAACAAGGCGGACACCACCTCGCTCAACAGCAGCAGCAGCAGCGCGTTAATGATGAGCAATCCGGCCATGCTGCAGCAGCAGCAGCAGCAACAGCTGCTGCCCAAGACATCCCATGTGGCCCGCTCCAACTCGCTGCGCAGCTCCAGTCCGCCGCGCGTGCGCCGCGTCGCGAACGTGCCGCCCGCCGTGCCCGAGGAGGAGCTGCCCGCCGGCACGCCCACGCCGGGCTTCAAGCAACAGCAGCTGCACCAGCAGCAGCAGCAGCAGCAACAACCAATGCCCCACAATCTGTTGTACTCCAGTCAGCACATCCATTCGCATACACACTCACATCCGCATCCGCATGCCAATGGCGGGCTGACGGCTCCGCTGGCCGTGCGCACGGATGCGTTTCGCATGCCGCCGCAGCAGCTGCAGCAACAGCAGCAGCAGCAGCAGACGTCGCCCGTCAGCTCCGTGGCCAGTTCGCATCACAACAACAACAACAACAACAATGGCCAGAGCTATCCCATGTATCCTGCCTCCCAGCAACAACCAAATCAGAATCCACATGCCACCAAGCAGGCGACAGCAGCAGCAGCAGCAGCCGCCGCAGCAGGAGCTGGAGCAGCCACTGCATCCCGCGCCAGCTCCAGTTCGAGTGGCAACGCTGCCGCCGCCGCGCTGGCTGCCCAGGCCCAGGCGCAGGCGCAACCAAAGCAGGAGCAGCGGCTGACGCACGAGCAGTTCCGCGCTGCCCTGCAGATGGTCGTCTCCGCCGGTGATCCGCGCGAGAATCTCGAGCACTTCAACAAGATCGGCGAAGGCTCCACGGGCACAGTGTGCATAGCCACCGACAAGTCAACAGGTGAGTGGCCCATGAGTATAGCTGACTCCGAGTATATACTAACTCCTCTCTTTTTTTCTCTTCCCTCTCCTCCCTTCTCCCCATCCCCAGGTCGTCAAGTGGCTGTCAAGAAGATGGACTTGCGCAAGCAGCAGCGACGCGAGCTGCTCTTCAACGAGGTGGTCATCATGCGCGACTACCACCATCCCAATATTGTGGAGACTTACTCCAGCTTTCTGGTCAACGACGAGCTCTGGGTGGTCATGGAGTACCTCGAGGGCGGCGCACTCACCGACATTGTCACGCACTCCCGCATGGATGAGGAGCAGATCGCCACCGTTTGCAAGCAGTGCCTCAAAGCTTTGGCCTATTTGCATTCACAGGTGCGTGACCAGCATGGCCAAGTCGTACAAAAGCCTCACCCAATGTCTCTCTCTCTCTCTCTCTCTCTCTGCCCGTCTCTCTTCTGTCTTCCCTCTGCCCTCCACTTTCATTGCCTTTCTATTTTCGTTCTTTTGCGCTTTCTTTGTGGTTTGGTTTCCATTTCCATTTCCATTTGCAAGTGTCGCCCGTCGCATAGGTAATGCGATAGCCTGTTAAGTGGGCGCTTGGCCGGTGGGCGACTGGGTGGTTGGGTGGTTGGGTTGAGTGGTTACCTGACTACGTGCTCTGGCCAACCACAAATTTCGCTGACCCAAACCTTTGTCTGCAAATAGAAATTCAGTTGAGTGTGAATAATAGGCTTAACCAGGCGGTTCTTTAAGTATATATATGTATATATATGTATGTCTGTATATTGTATATATTGTATTTTTAACCAATATGTACATATATATAGTGTATATATATTTATTTTCAGTTCTTGAGGCAACTCTGAGCAATAACGATTGACAATGAATTGGAATGGAAAATATGTAGAGCAAAGGGAAAGAGAGAGGGGGAGGGGGGGGGGAGAGAGAGATAAAGTAAGAGAGAGTAGGAGAGAGATATAGAGATGAACAGAGAGACAGAGAAAGAGAGATATGCAGAGAGAAACACGAACAACTATCAATACATCGAGATACAGAGAGAGGGAGAGAGAGAGGGAGATAGAAATTTAGTGGAAGAAAAGGAGAGACAAGGAGACAGACAGAGTAACAAAGAGAAGACAGAAAGAGAGCGAGAGACTGAGAGAGAGAGAAATACAGATAGAGTTACAGAGAGAGAAAAAGAGATACAAAGCAACAGAAAGATATTAAGATCGGGAGAGAAAAACACAGATAGAGAGGTTGGAAGACATAAATAGAGTTACAGAGAGATGGAGGTATATAAAGAGATAGAGCAAGAGAATAAGAGGTACACAGCGAGAGTCACTGAGAAAGAGAGACGCCGAGGGAGACACATAGAGACAGAGAGAGAGAGAGACGCAGAGCGGGAGTGGGAAACGTATAGGAAAAGAAAGAGAGATGGAGTTACAGAGAGAGAGTTCCCATGAGAGAAACAGAGAGAGATTTAGTAAAAGGGAAAGAGATATACAGATAAACTAAGACATTGAGAGAGAGAGAGAGAGAGAGAGAGAGAGAGAGAGACCCATAAAGAATGTTGCAGAGAGTTACAGAGCGACAGATGGAGAAAGATTTTTGCAGCGAAAGATAAAGTGAGATACAGAAGTAAGAGAGAGGTACTAAGAGAGAGGCTTCTCTTTATAAGAATAGACTAAGGTTAGGCAGTGAGATAGCTAGAGAGAGAGAGAGAGAGAGAGAGAGAGAAATAGACATTAACAGAGAGAAAGAGAGAGAAGGCTAAAGATAAGATAATTCCTATATATAACTTATACACCTCCTTTCCGATCTCATACTAATTACTGTTCCATTTCCTTTGAAAACAGGGCGTCATCCATCGCGACATCAAATCCGATTCGATTCTGCTGGCCGCTGATGGACGGGTGAAGCTGTCGGACTTTGGTTTTTGTGCGCAGGTGTCGCAGGAGCTGCCCAAGCGAAAGTCCTTGGTGGGCACGCCGTACTGGATGTCGCCGGAGGTCATTTCGCGTCTGCCATACGGGCCCGACGTGGACATCTGGTCGCTGGGCATCATGGTCATCGAGATGGTGGACGGCGAGCCGCCGTTCTTCAACGAGCCGCCGCTGCAGGCGATGCGACGCATTCGCGACATGCAGCCGCCCAATCTGAAGAACGCCCACAAGGTGTCGCCGCGTCTGCAGTCGTTCCTGGACCGCATGCTCGTCCGGGATCCGGCACAGCGTGCGACGGCCGCCGAGCTGCTGGCCCATCCCTTTCTGCGACAAGCGGGTCCGCCGTCTCTCCTGGTGCCGCTCATGCGCAACTCGAGGCATCACACCTGATCGAGAGGAGGATAAGACAAGTGCTGCAACCGCTCCTGCTCCTGCTCCTGCTCCCGCTCCTGCTGCTCCTGCTCTTGTTTCTGCTTTCTAGTTTACAAGCTCCACTTAAATGTAGTATTATTCCATATGTATTCTTCGATGATTTTTATACGGCTACACGGCAATTGCTACTTAAACTGTTAACCAGCCACGCCCATAACATCCCACACACACACGCTCACACACTCATCCATATCCGTTATCCATATCCATATCCGTATCCATATCCGTTATTCATTTTCATATTTTATTTGTTTAAATTCTGTTAAGCATTTGATGTTGGCGACAGCAAATATTTTTTTTATATATATACATATAAATATATATAGGAACGTAAACATATTTTTATTGAACACGTTGAAAGAATGTACGCTCTGTAAGTCATAGCCACGCCCCCAATTTGTAATTTATAATGATAGATAACAATCTTCTATATATCTATATCTATAACTTTATCTATGTCTATAACTAAGCTCGAACGAAAATGTGCCTTGTGACTAGGAAACATTGAAATATTCAAATATTATATGTATATATATATATATGTATATCTGAAGAGTCATCGATCGATATATATATATATATATATATATATATATTTATATACTTATATACATATATTTGCAAACTGTATTCGACTTCAACATCTGCGTGAAATGCAAATTTTGAACTCAACAAAAAAAAGCGGGCAAAATTCTTGTCAATATATAAACAAAAAAATGCTTTTACACAATTATTAATATTATGTATTTTTTTTAAATAATATATATTGCCTAATATAATATAAACATTGTTCGAATATGTATTTAAAAGCAAAGCAAATATCGAAGCGAATATATAGTACTTAACGAGAGACAACGAATCATGCAAATATATATATGTATATATATATATTGCTCACATTCAACGAATAGCAACTTCTATATAGTTATTTATATATATATGTGTATGTACACATCTGTACTTATATATACATACATACATATATATATATATAGCCCTATGTATAGCAATTATTTATATCATACATAAGTTTTGATTATACAAAATTTTAACATTTTTTTAAAGTTGCCGAAACTTTGCAGTTTTCATGATTGTTAAAAGAACAAGAAGAAGAAGAAGAAATACATTCCCCCAGCCCACACACAATTGGAACAAATTCCATTTTAAGCTGACTTTTTTTTATACAGTCTTCTGTAATTATTAACGAATAAAATACACAGGTATTGAAACGAAAATTTGAGATTTGTTTTGTTTTTCATGTTTGAACGTTTTTCAAGATTTTTAGTGGAATGGAAAATATGTTAAGATTTTAAACGGGGATTTTCTTATGGACTTTATTGGTTAAATTTTGTGCAGATCTTGGCTTGGCTTGATTAGGAGTTAAAATTTGAAAAACTGAACCAAGAATTTTCGAAATTCATGAATTTCAGAATTCGAGAGGAGAGATAGAAGCCATAAAAAAGCGCATCTGCTATTTTTGATCATATATACAAATTTTGTAGTAAATTTTTCATATTTATGCCAAAATAAGCCAAATATATCTGTCTGTTCTGTCAGTTCGTTCTATATTTAACTATTCCAGTTCAAAACGTCCATAGCTGGCGCGCTAGTTTGAAAAGGCAACGGCTTTACCGGTTGCAACCGGTTCGCCTGGCGGCCTTCGCGCGCTGGACTAAATCACATTTATTGCAGCTCAGGCGTCAGCTGAGCTGAACCGGTTCATGCCCGCTCAAACCGATTCATTTGAAAGCAAAACGAAATTTGTTTAAAAATATGTTTTTCTGTAATTTTTTTTATTATTTATTTGTAATGGTTGTTTGTTGTTGTTGTTGTTGTTGCTTTAGGCATTATTTTAGTTTGTTTATTAAGTGAAATAAATGTGTGTGTGTTTGAGTGTGTGTGTGCGCTGATATATGAGCTATAAATATTCCAATGCAAATATATATACACAAATACAAGCGCACGAAGGCAAGTGGGAAAAGGTTGCGGTAGATGTGTGAGTGAGTGTGCGTGTGTGTGTGTAAGTGTGAGTGTTGTGCATAAAATACATAAATAAATCTTGCTACAACACTGGCAGCAGCACACACACACACACACACACACATGCAGCAGCAGCGCCGCACGTTGAAAAAAAAATGTACTAAAAACTAAACAGGCAGAGCTTGAGCTGCCCTTAGCTAGCAATGAGTGTGAGAGAGACAACGTGTGTGAGTGTGTGTGTCAGCTGATTATATTATATGTATGCCAGGCTTGCGCTGTCCTTGGGCTGGCGTAAGACAGAGACAGAGACAGAGAGTGAGAGAGAGAGAGAGAGAGAGGAAGAGGGGGGAGTGTGTGTAACATATAACTGTTCCCAGTTACAGTGCCTTACAAAAGTGTATGGATGTATGTATGGATGTAAAAGTTAGCTTAGTTGCGCTTCCTCAAGGCCAGGCGACTGCTGAGCGGACGCTTGGGCTTTGGCTCCTCCTCCTTTTGCTGCTGCTCCGACTCCTCGGCGGCGGCGTCCACCTCCGGCTCCGCCTTGACGGGCTTCGTCAGCTTGCGGCGATTCACTGCAAAGGGGAAAACTTTCAAATTTCTGCCGAGGATCGGGCGAACATCCAGCATCACACTTACGTGCCGAGTTGCCCTTGTAGCCCTTGGCGGGCCCAGCGGCGGGTGCAGCCGGTGCGGGTGCCTGGGCGCTGGCAGCCTCCTCGTGATCGCCGGCCTCCTCGTCGGTCTTCTTGGCAGCAGGCTTGCTGGCGGGCGTCTTCTCGTTGCGGTGCTTCTTGGCGTTCTGCTGGCGGCGCTTCAGCGAGTTGAGGAAGTCGTCGTTGGAGCGGAAGGGACGGATGACGGGTCCGACCTTCTTGGGCGGCTCCGTTGTGGTGGTCGTGGAGCTGGCGCCGCCCTCCTCCTGCTCATCGCCGTACTGGCTGCCATGGTCGCCGGCTCCGGCGCCGCCCTCCTCATTGTACTCGTCCTCCTCGGCGCCGTCGTCGCTGGCCGGCGCCGCTGTTGTCGTTGTCGTTGGCTTAGCCGCCTTGCCCACGGGGCGACGCAGTGCAGCGATTCTCTTCGCCGGCGAAGCGTTGCCAGCTGGCGCGCCCTCCTCCTGGGCGGCAACCAGGCCGTAGCACAGTGCGCAGATGATGAAAAGCAGGCAACTGTAAACAGGAAGCAGAAAGAAGGAAAATCAATTTCAATTTTGAGGTTATGTTGAGCATTTTACGGTTATATGGCAGATTTGAGGTTATGTGCACTTTGTTTATTGCCATAGAAATAGAAGTAGAAGAGGAAGAGAACTTGAAATGAAGGTTTGAGGAACTAAACTGCACTCTGAGGTTAGGTAGAAGGTTGTCGCATAGTTTAGAAACGTTTACTTTTTGCGAATGCTCGATTTGCATAATGATAAAAGTATCACGTAACAGCCAAGATCAATTCTCAGTTGAGTGAGGTTATGTCGGCTGAGTTTGAGGTTAGGTTTGATACTTGAGGGTAAAAAGTACGTGAAATATATGGTATTTCTTATTATACATATATGTATGTGTGTATATTTGGTTGCTGTAAGCCGGCTGGGCTAGTCAGAGTGGGCAGTACATGACTAGCACATACCCTATCTCTACAGCTTGTTATGAATTTTCATGTTGATTTGGCAAGAGTTATGCCAAATAGGAAATATTTCGAGTCATAGCTTTAGAGATCATTTCTGCTCTCAAACAAAATCTCTCCAAAAGACACACGAACGAACGTATTGAGAGAGGCGGAAAAAGTTACGGCTAGAAGAAGTCTGCTCAAGAATATATATACCCAAGTCTCAAACTTGGCTGTCTGCCTGTCACCTGCATACCCACTAAGCCAATATACCCTCTTCTGGCTACAGGGTATTCCGCAAAAAAAAAAGAGGCTGTCAGCTCGCGCCGTTCGCAATCCGAAATATGTTGCCCAACGAGCACGAGGCACAATTTCAATTGAAATTCCCCCATATTCAATTAGCTGCCATCTCTGCGCGAGATATATATAGTATATATATATGGTATTATATAGCATATATATTTATATATGCATGATATCTTTTCAGTCTGGTTGAACGGGTTGTGCTGAGAACCTGAACCGGACTTGGTTAATAAAAAAAAAAAAACGGCATAAAAAACACGTATCATACATAACTAAATCTATCTGCCATATATATATATATATATATATATATATCGGTTAGACCATAAAGATATGTATGCCTCGGCTGCTGCTGCTGCTACGTCAGCTACGTCTGCTGCTGCTGCTGCTGCTTCTTCCTCTTTTAGCGCCCGCGCTGTGCTAACCATTATTAATGCTTAAAGGTCAGCTAAACGGGTTTTAGCTTTTATTTCTGTTTTTTTTTCTTCTTTCACATTTTGTTTTTGTTTATTTGTTTTTTCCTCGTCTTTCTCTCTCTCTCTCTCTTTTGTTCACTTTCGATTTTAAATTTATAGTTTAGCGCAGAAACAAAAGACTTAGGCAGCGAACTTGTTTTGAAATACTTCTGGCTTCGACTTGGGCTAAGGTTAGCTCTGCCTGGTGTGCATAGCAGGCACAGCCACCCACACAGAGAGAGAGAGAGAGAGAGAGGGAGAGAGAGATGCAGTTACAGTGCTCCAACCCCCACCCACTCCACCCCCCTTTGGGCAACAGGTGCTTATGCAAAAGTCAACAGCAACGAAAACCTGTTGCTCGCTGCTCGTAGCCAGAATAAATTTCAATGCGCGCCTGCTGTTGGCCAATAACGGTAAAATGTGCAAGCCACATTCAAATGCAGCCGCTGCCCGAGCAGGGAGAGGCCCCAGCCACGCCCCACAGCCCACAAGCCAAGACAACAGCTGCAATTGCTGCTGCTGCTGCTGCTGCTGTTGCCGCCGGGTTGCATCTTTTCGCATTGATTAGGGTCAACTCTGTTGCGGCATGTCCAAGCGCGACTCTTTGCATTTCAATTGGACTTATGCAACCGCAGCCTCATGGAAAGGTGAAAGGCGTGTGGCTGCTGCTGCTGTTGCTGTTGTTGTTGTTGTGGGTGCGTGTTGCTGCCGTGCCTGGAATCAATAACTGTTGCTGCTGCTGCTGCTTCTGCTTACTTCTTAATCGAAATTCAAGTCAAGCCATGTCCGAGTCTATATGACATTTGGCTTTGGGCTCGACCGGTTTGCTTTTTGGCATTTTATAGAGCCAGCGCGGGGAAGGGGCCAAAACAAAACTATTTGAGACAATGCTACACACACACACACACACACTCACACACACACACACACACACAGACATTTCTGAGCCAAGCCTCGTTATATAAGAGCAACATTAGTTGCAAATTTATGATAAGCAAAAGCTGTCGAGAATCAATAAGTGGAAGGCGGAACCACTTGTTCAATGATGCTGCATCATCATCATCATGATCATAATCATCATCATGATCATCATGATCATCATCATTGGCAATTAGCGACTAGCACATACCCTCTAGCGCCACTATAGCTGCATCTTCATGGCTACCCTCTCCAGTCTTATACTCTCACTCTTATACGCTCAGCTTGAGCTGAGCTGGTGAACCGAACTGGTTCCATTTCGTAATTTATGCGATTCGAATTTTTATGCATTATGAAATATGTTATTTTAAATGCAAAAACCAAATGCAAATTTGAAAAATCAAATAAAATATCAAATTTATTGTTTTTTAATTTAACAAAAAAAAAAAAAAACGAATAAAATTTATTTGTTTAACAATTTTTTAGAATTTTTTTTTTATATAACTATAAAAAGTGAGAATAAATTTTAAAATGTTTTACCAAAATTATTTATATATGCGTATGTATATATAGAAATTTATCAACAGATTTTTTGAGCTCTAAAATAAATTTAAATATTAAAAAATATATATGTATACACATATATATATTTTTAATAAATTTTTATAATATACAAAAAATGAGAAAATTTCCATAGAAAAATAAAATAGAAGTTTTTTTTTTACTATGTACAAAAAGTGCAAAAATTTCTAAAAAATTTCTTTTATATAAAAAAAATATTTAAAATTTTTATGTATTATATTTAATTTATAAAAATAATAAAAACAAAAATTAAATAAAATATGGAAAAAAAATAAAATTAAAATAATTTTATTTTATACATAAGAAATTCTGGAATATGTTTTTTTAATATAAAATATTTAAATTTATTTTAGAGCTCACAAAATTAATTTTTAGAAATATTAAAAAAATCGTAAAAATTATATATTAAAAAAAAAAAATAATAAATGTAAGTTTAAGATAGCTCTTGAAGAAAATAAAATTGATATATGGAACACATAAATCACAGGGTATCTACAGCTCTTTCCGATGGAAGCCTTTTGGCTCGCTCGAAGTGTTTGCGCTTCAAGTCAGCGCCTCGAAGAGCTCGATCAACAAAGCAGCAAAAACACTTAAAAAGACTTTTGCTTTGTTTAAACATGCACATATATATATCTTATATATATAACTATATATATATATATATAGATATCACATGATTATGATTCGCATATGCGGAATTAGTTCATGGCGATGACGCCATCAACGAAAACCAGCTAAAAAGAGCGAATTTGATTGGCAATAGCCATGCCCTCAGCGCTACAAAACGGGTCACTATGCTAATTGCCCAACTATATCTGGAATTTGAGTCGGCCATAGTCATAGCTAAATATATATAGCCATATACACTATATGTATACTACAGTGGTCTTTGGCTCTGGCGTTTCTAATGGCTCAAAGCACAATTACGAACACGTCAAAGAGTTGAAGAAAAACGTGCACAATCGTGGTTGTTGTTGTGGTTGTTGTTGTCGCGTTAAGTGGGTTCAATAACGGTGCATTGTGTACGTGTTGTTGTCGTTGCAGCCAGCCCAATCAGTTAGTCAAGTCAGCAAGTCAGGCCAGGCCAAGCCAAGCCAAGTTCGTTGCCTGAGTCTTTTGATTTGTGTTACAGTTTCTTTGGCTCTTGCTGCTGGCTTACATTGAATTTGGCTTATGAAATGCACACACACACACACACACACACACACACACACACATACACACACACACATACGTCATGTTGCCAATTCGCACAGTCCTTGAAAATAAGTTTTAAAATACCAAAATTGTCTTTTTGTCTACAAATAAATTTGGATTTTTTATTTTTGGCTCGCAACATCCACTAAAATCTGCGTGTGTGCGTGTGCGTGTGTGTGTGTGTATTCTGGTTTGGCTTTTTGGCATGCACATGATCTGATCTCTCTTATTTAAATAATATTGCATAATGCGAGCGATTTGTGTGCGCCAAAAATGAAATGAAACGCATGTAAAACGACAGCAGCAACAACAGCAGCAGCAACAGCAACAGCAGCAACAGCAACAGCAACAACACTCACAGCTACAACAACAGCAAAGATACAACACCCCAAAAAGCAAGCGAAACTAAATTTAAATCCTGATCTTGCCGTCAAATTGGCGCTGGTTGCTGGCGTCTGCTGTTGCTGCTGCTGCTGTTGTTGCTGTTGTTGCTGGCGTGATTAATTCGCGCTATGCGATTAACATACATATTATATATATGTATATATGTATGTATACGTATGTGTCTGTCAGCCTGCATTAAAAGTGCAACCGTTAATTTATAAGACAACAACAACGACAACAGCAACAGCAACAACGGCAACAGCAGCAACAGTTGCAACTGCAATTTCTTGGTAATTAATCCAATGCAGCTGCCCAGACGACAATGGGCACAGTAGCAGCAGCAGCAGCAGCAACAGCAGACGGCAGACGGCATCAGCATCAGCTGGCGACCTTGAAACATTTCTTTCAATCAATGCACTGACAGCGCGACAGACAGCAACAGCAACAGGCAGACGCTTCTCACAGCCAAGTTGCTGTCGTTGCTGTTGCTGCTGCAATCGGCGATTGCAGCTGGGAAATGCCATTTGCCATTTCTTTGTGCCGGCAAATGTCACAAGGCAACTGCTGCAACAGCAACATCTGCAGCAGCAGCAGCAACAAATGTTCATCAACTTCGGCATTTTGCTTGAGACGTTGGCGTGTTAAAGTTCAGTTCGGGCATTCGGTTCACACACATTTGTTGCACCTACTTTCAAGCAACAAGTCGTGCCCAAATTATAAAAAAGAAACCAAAAAAACACCTGCAACACGACTAACAAATACCCTGCAAATAGCTCAAATAAGCTGTATGACATAAAAAAATGCTTAGGATAGATTTTAGGCCCATTGCTGCATGAATGACTGGTTGAATACCCTGTAAAAAAGGGGTATGCACAGCTTGGCATGACTTATAACTAAAATACGAGCTAAACACACTATATAAGGCATATAATAGCATATAAGAGCAACTATCTATGATATACTTAGCGCCAGCTCTTAGTTCAGCTATAAAGCGCACACACATCATATATCATCTATGATATTATATATTATATATATGCAACCATCGTGCAACTTTGATATATATACGCTATAGACGCACTCTGCATGCTGCATACCAAATTTCAGAGTGCTGGCTCTAGCAGTGCCCGAGTTACATGGGTCTCTTGCTGCAGACTTCCCATGGAAGCTGCTCGACTGCATAAAGAGCTTAAGAATAGCTGGCAACGCTGGCCGTACCAGTCAGACAGAGTTAGTTATAGACTATTTCGACACTGCTACAAATAAAACTGAAATTTTTGTTTCAAAAATATTTCAAACACGTCAGCAAAAAAAAGTCTCAAAAAAAAAGGCAAATAAAATTTGAAAAATATATATCGTATATATATATATAGATATATGTATATCACTCACATGTTGAAGTACTTCATTTTGTATGTGTGTGTGTGTGAATATTTATAAAACTTGAAGAAAAAAAAACGTTTGATTCGAATTTGAAAACGCGCGAAACGAACAAAAAATTCACGACGATTTTTGATTTTTGATATATTTTTGTTGTTGTTGTTGTTGTTGGCTGCAGACACTGGGGAGGACTGAGTGTGCGTGTGTGCGTGTGTAGTGAAGTGTGTAGACTTTTGGTGTGTAGAGAAGATGTGTGTATGTGTGTGGGGCACAACTGAGAGTGCTGAGCGCTGGAGTTAAGCTTAAGCCACCGATCACGATCGACTTCTAGAGGCTGACTGAACGTTACTTATGCCGTGTGCATGGAGTTAACCTACCCGGCCATCCAATATTTTTCTGGCTGTGCCAGCGGTGCCAGTCGAACTCGAAGTCGAAGTCGAAGTTGCTGTTGCTCTTGTTGTTGTTGTTGTTGTTGTTGTTATTGTTGTTGTTGTTTTCTTCTCTTTTCTGTTATCTGCGACGCCAGCGAACGACGAACAACAGGTTGCTGCCCGCCCGCCCTAAGCCAACTAACCAACTGTAAATGGCGGCGTCGGCGGCGGCAGCGGCGCAAGGCGTGGCCCTGGCGGCGGCCGGGAGGTGGTGGAGCACGGCCCGGGGCAGACCATGTTCGTAATTATATGCAAAGAGTACATGGCGCACTTCTGGTTTGCCAGCCAATTTGTCATTGCTGCCGCCGTCTGCGTCGCTGCTCGCTGCTCGCTGTCGCAGCCGCTGCTCATGCTGGCAGCGCTGCCGGCGCAAAGCTGTTGGCTTTTGACAGGTTTTCTTTGGTCTTCGTCGTTGCAGTAGGCCTCGCGGCTTTTATTTTCTTGTTGTTGCTGTCGTTGTTGTTGCTTTTTAGTATATACCCTGTAAACATATAATTGGCCCAAGTGGGTAGCTTGAGTAGTTGCAATGAGCAGCACATTCGATGCAAATTGTATAATTTTCTATTGCTGGAGACTTTAACGGAGAGTTGACTGCAGCTTAGCTTGTGGAGACTTTTGTGTAGAGTGGAGAGATGGTTTAATTAGTATTTGGAGACTTTTCAGACTAAAGATTGATTGATTGCGAATTATAAAGTGGAGACTTTCCAGACCCGATTGCATATTTTCAAGTGTAGACTTTTCAAATTGACTATAGTTCCGCTACTGGAGAGATTCCTATGCCATAGCTATAAATCAACAAGTGGAGACTTTTTAACACTAAGAAGAGTACATAAGAGTACACATCAACAATTGAGGAAATTCTTATCGACAAGTGGAGACTTTTCAGACTTTTCATAACAAACAATGGAGACCTTTTAGATTTGACTGTAGATTAGAAAATGGAAACTTTTATTGAGAATTGATTGGAAATCGAGTGGAGACTTGAAGTGAAGGATATTTTTGGAGACTTTTGGGCATAAATAGCTGTGGAGTATTTCCAAGCTGAACTCTAAGTCTACAAGTGGAGCGTATGATTTAGACTTGACTTTGAATTTTTATAGAATTTTCTATATATTGCAAAATTAGAGCAAAAACTTCTTTACAGGGTATCTGTCAGTGTGCACCTTTCCTCCCCTTGCATTCTTTGCGAGCATCAACTTCATTTTTCTTTTCATTTCATTTAGTTGTTCCTTTTTTCATTTTTTTTATGAATTTTTATTAATTAATTTATTGATTTTTGGGGCAATTGTTGTTGCTGTTGTTGTTGTTGTTGTTGTTGTTGTTGTGGCTGTTGTTGTTGTGGTTAAACACGTCGGCTGGTAAATCCCGGGTAGCAAATCAAGATGCGGCATGTAAAGCTCACGAAAAAGAAGAAATATCCAGATTTACATATACTTATCTAACATATATATACATATGTATATGTGTCATATATGGATATAGATATATATATAGATATATATAATTATATAATTTGGTAGATTCGTATGCCATTATGGCGTGGCCTTGAACTGATTTGCATTCGAAATTTAAAAAAAAAGGAGAAAAAATCGTATTTTGGGCGCGGGCGAAACTTTAATCATAATTACGCTAATGACAATGCTAATCATAATGATAATGATTAGTCCTATCATCATTAGCCCATCATCATGAACATGGCTTAATAAGCACTGGCCATAATCATATACAGCTCTTAGCCATATGTTCTATTGGCCAAAAAAAAAAAAAACAAATTAATTAAATGAAAATAAAAATAATAAAAGATAAAAATCGAAAAATCAATTAGCAACTGGCCAACTTACCTTGAACTACAAAATGTCCATGCTAGTGAGAGGGGCGGGGCAGGGGGCAGGGGCAGGGGCAGGGAGCTGGGGTGGGTTAGGTGTCAATGGAGGTGGGGGGCGCTCCGGCGGGAAACGCAGACAGCGTGAGGGCAGCGCCTAGCCCACAAAGCATGCCAGAAGCATGGCTAGGCACGACTAGCAGATACCCTGGCATGCAAATATATATTTTATTTTGATTTGTTTTTAAATATTTAAAAATTATTATTTACTTTATATAAAAAACTTTCAAATCTGAGAGCCTGATGAAAATTTATATTATATATACAACTTTAAGACTATATATATATTTTTTTTAAATTTTTTAACAATATATTTTTGTAAACATTATACATTTCTATATCTTTTGACATTTTCGAACTAAGAAACTTGGATGTAAATCTGCTGCCTTGCCAGACGCACAGCTAAGCCAACCCTTTCACACTCTTCCAGGGTATGCCAGACAGACAAAACCCTTTTCTGACCAGCCTATAAAAATGTAAAAACAAAAAACAAAACAAAGAGAATCATAAACAATAAACAATAAACAATAAAAAGACACAAAAAACAAACTTGTTCAGCGCCAGAGCGACGACACTGAAATCCAATCGAATCGAATCGAATTAGAAATCAAAAATTTGAATCTTAATTTCGAATCGAATCGAAAGCAAATGCAATGCGAAGCAATCAATGGGAGAAGCCATTTGTCTAATCTATTATTCATAACATATATCTCTCGTCGTCGTCTCTCTCTCTCTCTCTCTCTCTCTCTCTCTCTCTCTCTCTGTCTGTCTCTGTCTGTCTGTCTCACTCAGTCTATAGATTACAACGTCTTATTAATTTTTATGATAATTGTCGATTCAGTGGGCCAGAGCCAAGCCTAAGCTCAAGCCTCGACCACGATGAGATCAGGATTGTGGCAGGAGGAACAAGGAATGTGGAACATGGAATGAAAAGGAATGTGGCAAGCGGAACGGGGAATGTGGAACGTGGAATGAAGAGGAATGTGGCAAGAGGAACGGGGAATGTGGAACGTGGAATGAAGAGGAATGTGGCAAGAGGAACAAGGAATGTGGAACATGGAATGAAAAGGAATGTGGCAAGAGGAACACGGAATGTGGAACAGTGAGTAGCAGGAGAACAAGGAGTGTGAAATGAGGAATGGTGGAAGTGGAACAAGCAACCTGTAACGAGGAGAGAGCAATTAGCGCTCAAAGACTTTGAAACTTATTTGTTTAGCAGTTAGACTTAAGATTGGTTAGGATATATATTGAAGAAACTATAAAAAATAATGAAAAGAAAATCTGAAGCATATGAAAGGAAAGAAAATTTATAGATTGATGGGATGGGATGAATATTGGAATATCGGAAGGATAAGAGATTGAAGAGGTGAAGATATGTACATATAAGATATAAATATTCATTACAGACTTACCTTATGTAAAATATATGTATATATAATATATGTATAATCCAAATAGAATAAAAAAAACCCCATTGAAATTTCTCGAGATATAGTCAACGTTTATTCATAGTGATTGCTTCCATTTGCATTAAATCAGACTTGATAAGAGCTAAGGCTAGAGTTAAGTATACAGTTTGTTTTGGGTATATGATATAGGTATGTATACATATATCGTATATATGTTTCACTATATGATAAATGTGTCTTAAGATAATTTCATTTGTTCTCATTGAAATGCCATTCGAGGGCATTGACAATGCGAAAACGTTTCCGAAAGCTGTTGAATAGCCGTTGGGACAGTCTCAAGTTGTTGCTCAGATCCAGATCGGAGCTGCTACTAGATCGAAATTAAAGAAAACTCCATAAAGAATGAAAGAAATCAACAAAAGTTGCTAAAGGAAAAATTGAAAAGGGAAGACTAGGGTTTTGCTATAAGTCAGCCAGGGCAGTCGTGGGATATAGCGCAGATAGGATAGGATAGATCGAGAGATACATGGATCAAACGACAGACAGACAATAGGGTAGACAAATGGACTAGCTTATAGATATATAGATATATATAGATATATACAAAGCCGGATAGAGGGTGCGTTCGATGCCCAGATGAACGGATGGATCGCCGGACAGAAAGACTCCGGCTAAGCATATAGACTGAAGAACAGTTACAAGTGATACAGCGGACAGACATCACACGAACGAATATACCCTGTTTACACGTACGTGAACAAGCATAAGAATAATTTTTACATTTAAAAGAAACAGAGTTTGATGACTGTATACGAATCTATAGCTTTGTATATATAAGATTATAAAATGAAAAAGAAACTGAAAAAGATAAAAATCAAATAAAAATCGTAAAATTTTGTTTATGATTTTTTGACATATTACTTTATTTACTCGTAGAGTTGCGCTTGGGCAAATCTATTCGACTTTCGGAGACATTTAGTTACAGACGTTTTCGTTTTTTTATTTATACTAGCAGTAGCATTAAACATAAACGTAATACGACTAATAATAATAATAATAAAAATAATAATAAAAATAAAATTATGATAATAATAGAATAGAAATAAAAAATAAAGCAAAGCAGCGCTTTCGATCAAAGTTCTTTCTTGGTTTTTGTTTCTTTAAGGACTAAAAGAAGTCAAAATTGTATGTAGAATGTTTCATGTACTTGCAGCGATAACACTTATCGAGCAATCGTTATCGACGCTGCGATTACTCTTTGCATTTTGATTTCTTTTTTCTCTTTTCGTTTTCAATTCGTTTTCGTTTCTTTCTAGTTTCTTTTTTTTTGTTTGCCAAATTTCATATTAAGTTGTTTAGGCACACTTCAATTAGAGTCTAATATATATAGAACTATATAAGGTTTTTTTTTAGTATGAGAAATATGTATGTATATGTCCAAGACTTCAAAAAATAATCGAATTTCGTAATAAATGCAATATTTTGCTTCCTTCTAAATAAAATTCCTTTAACCCCGCCCCAATTGTTAAACAGCGCTCACATTTTATACACTTAACACAGACACAACAGATACACTCACACAGACACAGACACACTCACACAGAAACAGAAATAATACAGAATTTTAGTTCTGGGCATAGAATTTGTTGTTTGGTGAACGCCTACTGCCCACTAGATGGCGCCACCACACTCATTCACTCGCTCACACGCACACAAACAACACACAGACAGAGAGAGAGAGAGAGAGACAAAATAAATAATTTGTTTATAACTTAACAACTAAAACATATTTGATATTTAATACTTAGATGTAGCCTTTACACACACACAAACACAGAAAAAAACAAATTCTTGTGCCATGTTTTGTTTTTTTTTTTCTTTTAATATTTCAGTTAACTAACTGTTCATAACTCTCGCTAACTAGCTCTCCCTCTCTTGCGCTCTTAAGTAACTGCGTTATGGTTTCTCTATCTTTTATCTCTTGCTCTTTCTCTTTCGTTTTGGAAGTGTTTTTAAATGGAATTCAAGTGTAAGATTTGTCACTAACTTTAGCTGCCAAGCGACTTAAGTATTTTACATATATATATGTATATAGATATATATAAAAAATATATATGTTTATATAGTGTATGCCCGTCTCAACTATAACTCTTTTTTTTACAAAAAAATATATAAAAAAAAAACATTTGGCCAATGAAATTCGCTACAACAAATATGCAAGGCACACAGATCTATATGTAAATATATATATATATCGATAAAAATATAGACTATATATATATATATATATATATATATATATATATATATATATATATATATATATATATATATATATATATATATATATATAAGAGATATATGTACGAATATGTGGTATATAGAACTTTTCACTCGACTCTCGTTGCTTATAGTTTAACATAATTACAGCGCTTTGTTTGTTTTCATCGCTATCGTTATCGATATATATATATATCGCTATCGTTATCGTTCTCGTTACAAATCACTCGTTACTTTGCCTTAGTCTTAAACACTAACAAAATATGTTGGGAAATACAAAAAAAAAATGGTATATAGAGTCTATATATTGTAAATGGTATATGGTATATATATATATATAAGTACAGCTACGTTATGGACCTATTGGATTATATAGTAGAGAACTCAGTTAACGTTTCAGGTTGTGGAAGTTGACGTTGCCATAGCAAAAAACAATTGTTTATAGAGCATATATAGCATATATATGTAGTTATAGTTGCTGTTGTTTACTTGACATTTAAAGAGTTTTCTGCTTTTTAGTGTAGATGAATCAAACATATTAATATAGGTATACTATGCAGGGATCGATGTAGTAGTAGTAGTAGTAGTTGTTGTATGCATTTATGTAGCGTTAAAATTAAGTAAATATTTTAGATATAAGTAGTTGGTATGAACATTAGATACATTCTGTTAGAAGACAACCTTTTGTTGTTTGTTTGTTTGTTTGTTTCTCTCTCCAACATTTGCCCAGCTACATATATTTTGAAATGAATTTCAGCATCATCTTCCCCTTGCCACCTCTTCTCATGCTCCAATCGGTTATATATATATATATAAATTTATATATAGAGGGGTTTATATATATGTATATATAGTGTATAGTGTACGCATCTGTAGCTAATTTTCTATGTGCCAGACGAGCTTCATTGCTTCAACGAAGAGTTGGCCGGCAGCGTGGCGGACCGTTGCACGTTCGGCGCATACGGCTTGTAGGCGGAGCGTGTCGATTGGCTGCGGCAGCGCGCGGGCGGAGAGTGGGGGTAGTATAGTCGATGGATAGTTGATGATGGTTGATCGGGATGATGGTGTGTGTATTGGTATGCAGCAACGAGTAACGAGTAGTAGTTCGAGGTAGCGCGTTACGAATGACGAGCGAGCGAGCGATACGCAGTGAAACAAGCGAGAAAAGAAAATACGGAAATCAATTAGCTTAGGATTAGACACACAAAAAGCCATTTAAATTAGCAGCGAATAGGTTACGGTTCTTCCTATCTAAGTTAGGAGTTGGCAACGTCAATGGGGATTTCAGGGAATTTGAGCAGCTGTCACAAGGTTTCTTTCGGTCTTGAGGCTTGCGTCTCTCTTTTACCTGGGCGATATTTTGCTGCCATCTGTGCTGTTGTTGTTGGACGAGTTGGCCTTGTAGCCGCTTTTCTGTATGCGCTTGAGCAGCCGTGCCACCCACAGAGACTGCTCCTCGCGTGTATTCGCCAGGAGCAGCATGTCGCGTGCGCTGCGCGGATCCAAATGCAGTTTGCATGGCGCCAGTGGATCTTGCTTATCCACATGCTCCTTGTGTATCTTATTGCGGCACCTTGATTAAGGATTAGAGAATGTGAATATATAATATATATATATATATATCAGATAACACTATTGGGCTTACCTCTTGCATTCGTAGGCCGCCGGCGGCTTAAACACGGACCAAAGCGGCTTGGCGCAGACGTCACAGAACGATGGCGTATGATACGTAATATGAACAAACTCATGACCTAGACAGGGATGGCAATAGAGTGCGAGCGAGAGAGCAAATCAAAGGGAAAGAGAGAGTTAGATTCGTTAATATATAGCATAGGTTGTTCCATAGTCTATATCTATTAACAAAACCTTACCCTTATGCAAAATGGTGCCTGGTCGCTCCTCGTTGCTGCTGGCGTGCAGAGTCGCATCCAACTGCTCGTCGGGACGATGGGAGGCGCCTTCGCCGGCGTACAGCAGTTGAAAGATGCGCGGAATCTCTTTGGCATCGGCGCGTATGACATCGCCTTGGGTAACGCTACGCACATGATAGACTTTGCTGCAGAGCGAAGATCAAACACGATTAGAAACAATCTATAGCGAGAGTCTGTGACTAATGAAGACCTACCTTAGATCGAGTATGAGCACGGGATCTGTGGTTTTGTTCTTGTCATTTTCCGTATTGTAGAAGATGATTTTGCGGGACGAGACGATCACATATTGTCGCTTCCAGTTCTGGCCGCGCCGGCGATTCTGTTTATTTGGCACAGACAAAACGCCCTCGAAGACGGAGTCCTGTGTGAGTGAGAGCAGAGAGGAGTGCTAAATCAGAACAGCGAGCAGCGAGTGGGGTGAGTGGCGTGTAAAAAGTGTGTAGAGTAGTAAAGAGGGAGAGTAGAGAAGAGGAGAGGAGACTAGAATAAAGAGTGACGAGCAGCGAGTGAGGAGTGACGAATAAGACGAGTCACAGAAAATGGATAGGAATGGACCAGGAGGGTCTAGAACGTGTGTATGTGTTTCCGTATGAGTGTGGGCGCCTGTGTGGCATACCTGAGTATCCTCGGGATCATTGTCGGCCGACGAGAGCGAGGCCGTCTCGTTGAGCTTACTCTGCAGGTGCTCGATCTCGGTGGCCTTGCAGTCGATCTCCATGCTCATCTTTTGCTTCACCTGCTGATCCTCGACGGCCTGCTGCTGCAGATCCTGGTATTTAAGCAGCATCTGGTTGTATTTCTCGCGCTCCTGCGACAACTCCAGCTGCAAGCGACGCATCTCCTTCTCCTTTTTGCGCAGCTCGGCGGTCGAGCGTGCCTTGACCTTTTGCTCTACAAAATGCAGTTAGAAAACAAAAAATATATAGATATCGTTCAGTTGGAATGGGGTTATCAACGCACTTGGCCAGTCGGAGTCGCGACGATTCATGACCTCGGTCAGCTTGGCCACGGCCACCTGTTTGAGCAGCACTTCGTTCTTGCACTTCTCGCCCAGCTTGGCGATCTCCTCGTCCTTGGCGATGCGCTGTTGCTGCAGCTCCTCGAGCTGCTTCTTGTGCTGCACGAGCATATCGTCCCATTCGTTGCTCTTCAGTTTGAGTTTCATGTGCAGATCAGCTTCGGTTTCTTTGAGCGTGGTTATTGCCGCCTCCTTGGCGTTGATCTCGTTGCGGTGCTTCATTATGAAGTCCTTCAGCTCGAGCTCCTTGATGGTCTTCTCCTTCTCGAGGTCGGCCACCGTCTCCTCGGCGATGGAGCGAGCCAGTGCCTCCGAATCAGCGCGAGCGACAGCCACTTGCACTTGGTGCTTCAGCGAGACGCGTTCCTCCTCGAGATCCTCGATTTTGGACAAGCGTTCGGCGCTCTCTTCCCGGTTCTCGTTCGCCTGCGTCTTGTAGAGGCGCGAGAAGCACTGCTCTGCCTCCAGCTGGGCTTGCAGCTCGCGATTGTTGGCCAACGCCTCGTGATGTGTGGCCTTCAGCTGCGTCAGATCCTCCTCGAAGCGTCGCTTAGCCTCCCGCTGCGTTGCCAGCTCCTTCTGCAGCTGAGTTTCCCGCGACCGCAAGTGCGCCACCTCCGAAGTGTGCAGACTCCGTTCGGAGAGCAGCGAGTTGCGCTTGATGTGCTCCTGATCCAGCTGGGATTGCAGTGCGGCCACCTTCTCCGACTCCTGCCGGCACTCGCCCTCCAGCTTCTGCAGACGCAGCTGGATCTGGCGATAGTCCACGGAGAGCATGCTCAGCTGCCGCTCCTTCTCCTGCGAGTTCTGGTCGGCCTTGATGCGTGCGGATTTCTCCTCGTTGAGCTTGGACTGCAAGGCCTTCACCTCCTGCAGGTTGGCCTCCTCGCGCGAAACGAGGCGCGACTTCTCCGTCTCCTGGTGGGCGCGCACCTCCTGCTGGTAGCGACCCTGAGCGGCCTTGAGCTCGAAGTCGAGACTCGCGTGCGTGCGCTCCAGTTCGCTAATCTTCTCCAGCAGCGCACGGTTATCCTCCTGCGCCTTCTGCTCCCGCTGCAGCGTGCGCTCCAAATCATTTGTCAGCGTCTGCATCTTGTTCTCAGCTTCCTTGTGGACGACCTTCAGCTGGGAGCGCAGCGTCTTCTCCTGCGTCACCTGCGCCTGCAGATCCGAGTTCTCCTGATCGATCTCCTCCTTCTCCTTCTGCAGGGTCTTGTTCATCTCGACCATGTCGCGCACCTTCTCCTCGTGCGTCTTCAGCGTGAAGCCCAGCTCGGCATTCTGCTTCTTCAGCTTCTGCGTTTGCTCCGTCTCGCTCTTGAAGCTCTGCTCCATGTCGTGCAGCTGCTTCTCGAGCGTGAGGACTTTCTCATTGATGTTCAGATCACGCATGCGTGTCTTCTGCTCGTTCTCCAGCTTCCGCTGGGTTTCCACAATCAGGGCCTCCGCCTTCTTCCGCAGCTCCACCTCCACCTCGACCTTCTGCATGGCCACCTTGTAGTTGTGCTGCCTCAACGTCAGATCCATTTCATATTCGCTCGCAATGCGCTGCAAGTCGGCCTCTCGTTTGGTAATCACATCAATCTGCTGCCTCAATCTCGTGTCCTGCTGCTCGAGTGCCTCGCAGCGGGCCCGTTCCCGTTCGAGCAACGCCTCGAAGCGCTTCAGCTCATTCGAATAGGACGGCCGATGGCGATGGTTGTGTCCATGATTGTTGTTCGCATTGCTGGTGCTATTCACCGACTGTGATTCCTTCGATTCCGCGTCGACTGTATCGCTCGACAGCAGCTGATAGTCGCCCGTATAGGTGAAGCCGATGAAGGGCAAATGATTGCCATCGAAGCTCTTGGGCACCGGGAACATCTCCTCGGGCTTCTCGTCTCGCTCAATATCCTCGAAGTTGCGCGTATCATCGTCGGACGTCAGCTCCGGCACCACAGGCGGCACACTCTCCCGTATGTTGTCAAATGACCAGGTATCGTTGCGAAAGAACGGATGCGCCTTGATGTCCTCGATGCCATAGCGACCCAGGCGCTGTGTCCGATCCGTGAGGAAGGCGCGTATCAAGGCTTTCGCATGCTCGCTGATCTCCACCTCGGAGGGAAAGCTAAGCGAATTCTTGTGATCCATGATCTTGCCGTAGGTGCCCACGAGGGAGTCCGCATAGAAGGGCGTCTCACCGAACAGCATCTCGTATAGGAATATGCCCACCGACCACCAGTCGCACTCTCTGCCATACTCATTGTCGACGCCCTGCGACTGCAGCACTTCGGGACTGATGTAGTCGGGCGTGCCCACCGCATTGCTGGACACCACCTGGCCGTTGGCGCCCATCCGCATGCAGGTGCCGAAGTCGGCTAGCTTCAAATGGCCATAGCTATCCAATAGCATATTGTCGGGCTTGACGTCGCGATGCACGAAGCCCATGTTGTGTATGGTGTCCAAGGCGAGGACCACTTCCATCGTATAAAATATGGCCCACTTCTCGGGTATGTCATAGTCACCCATCAGGGTGACAATATCGCCGCCTGGCATAAAGTCCATCACCATATACAGGTATTTACTGTCCTGGAATGCGAAATGCAGTTGTACAATCCATTCGGAGTTCGCGTGCGCCATGATGTGACGCTCCTCCCAGAAGAAGGCCGAATCCGGACGTTTCATCATCTCAAATTTGGACAGCCGCTTCATGGCGTACACCTGACTGGATGACTTGTGCCTGACCAGCTGCACCTCGCCAAAGGCGCCCGCTCCGATCAGTTTAATAAAATCAAAATCATCCACATTCATGCGCAGCTGATTGATTTGCTGCGCCAGGGGCTTATCTAAAATGAGAATATATATATATATATATAGAGAGAGAAATACTATCTATGGATGATATCACTGGGTGGAATACTTACATTTACATGCATATTGATCGATATTCTTGTAGCGCTTCAGCGAATCGTGAGCACAATCGCTGACCAGCGCCGAGACCGTGTCCAGCAGGCAGTCCACGTTGCAGCTGCTAGTCGGATCGCGCATCTCGCGCTCCAGCGCCTTCGCTCTGCGAGTGGAGAAGAAGCAGGAGTTCAAAATTAGATCATTTTATCGATAGATGATAAGCGCTTGACAGTATTCATTCTCAAGCAGAATTATAGTCTAAGTTATCGATAACCGATAACAATTTATTTCTATACTCAGATTTCCCAACAACTTCTCAGCTCATTCCTAGTTCATCATGTCCCCTCCCCTCGCTTCCCTCGCTCAAAAGGTTTTCGGTGCTCGCTAGTGTTATTAAGTCATTCCAAAGACATGATAGCCCGCTTCCGACAACGACAACAACAACAACAACAATAAGACTGGACGTTTTCGTAATCAGCTTCATTATTTACATGATGCGGAAAAAAGCGCGTTCGATTACTCACATGCTTTATTGATATAAGCGATTCGCCGCGCAGCTCCCCTGCCGGAAAGGTTTTATGACTCAAACGCGTGGAAATAACAGACAAATGGGCGCTACGACTACTCATGCTATAGAAGTTTCATAAACTATTCGCTTTTAGAGATGATTGATTAGAGTTTGGAACTAGTTCGTGCACAAATGAACTAGTTAAGTAATTAACTAGTATGGCATAGTATAGATTGATAATCTTTAGAGCTAATTGAAGTAGTCTGTAAAAAGAACCAGTGCCCAGTTCATGAATGGAACTAGTTTCGATAGTCAATGCTAGCCACTGTTGCCGCCAACTGCTTGACTTGTGTTCTGTTTTTTTGTCTTCCCCTTGTTTTCTTGCATTGAATTTGGAACTAGTTCGTTCACAATGGTTCATTAAAATGAACTAGTTAAAGATTAAACTAGTATAGTATAGATTCATAATCTTTAGAGCTAATTGAAGTAGTCTATAAAAAGAACCAGTGCCCAGTTCATGAATGGAACTAGTTCCACTGCCAACTGCTTGAGGGCATAGTCTCTTCGACTTGTGGAGCATACAAGTTCTGCTTCATGTTTCCCCCTTGTTTTTTTGCATTGAGAACCTTGACTTTATCGCGGAGGCAAACGCTCAACATGTTGACTTTGATAAATTGCTGGAATATATATATATATATGTATATATATACTATATGCATATGCATATATACTTTTGATATGGTTAGCTTGTGCGACGATGCATCGTGCTTTCTTGCCCGCTGCATGCGAAACAGACAAATCAAAATAATAGAAAGAGCGTGCATAGCTCAGTGCAACGGGTATATTAGCTTGGCCTGTTCATGTGTAACAAAATACTATAGTTCAGCCAGAGAATTAGGGAAATAGCTTAAAGTATTTATAGAGATTATATGAAAAACTTCAGAATACTTTAAATATCTTTCTTGCTCGCTACAGAGTATTTGCTAGTCGTTCAACTTGCAATCGTACTTTGTCTTTTAGTTCTTTTGTTGTTCTTCTGAATGAACTCGACAAACTCAATCACACACACATGCACTGCCACGCCTACCATGCGCAGAAAAGGGGCATGCAGCTATCATTAGATGAAGCCGAGGCAAATTCCAAAGTAGAAACAGTTAAACTGCTCCCTTAAGGTCAACTGAGGAAATATTTGGGCTAGATTGATTAACTGATGGAATGAATTGAATGCGAAACTGAACAATTGAACAATTATTAAACTGCTGACCTCCTGGGCGTAAACATAAACAAGCCCAAGCTGAAAAAGTTTCATTAACAAATTAAGTGCTTATCGTGAAAGATATACGATATATATTTATGATATATATATATATATATATATATATATATATATATATATATATATATATATATATATATATATATATATATATATATATATATATATATATATATATAGATCTATAGATATATGTATGTATGTATGTGTATTTACTTATAATATATTTATAAGATTATAACAATTCATTAATCAATCCAATAAGGCAAAGGGGCACAACTTATAGAGGAGCACGAGTAAGGAAGAGATTTAGGAGATACGTGACGTAACGCTTGTTACGTAACGTAAAGGAGGTTTGAGAAGCTAAAAGGCAGAAAGTGAGGAGAGAGAGAGAGATATACAGATAGAAAGAGAGATGGAGAGAAAGAGAGGGAGGGAGAGAGAGAGAGAGAGAGAGAGAGCGAAAGAGAGAGGGAAAGAGATAGGGGGAGAGGTAGAGATACATATATATAGAGAGAGGTAGCCAGATATATGTATATAGAAAGAGAGCGAGAGCAAGAGAGAGACCGAGAGAGGGAGAAGAAGAGACACAGAGAGGGAAATATAGATATTGAGAGACAAAAAGAAATAGAGATCGGAAGAGAGAAATAGAGATTGAATGAGGCACATAGACCTACAGAGAGATAGAGATAAATGAGATATAAAGAGAGAGAGAGAGAGAGAGAGAGAGAGAGAGACACACACACACAGAGCGACAGATTTTCAATTAAACACATATTTCAGCCATAACATTTCGACATTCATATATATGGGAACTAATATGCCTAGAACATATGATGTGAGAGTGAAAGAGACGACAGAGAGCCAAAGAGAGACACAGAAAGAGAGAGAGAGAGAGAGAGAGAGAGAGATCGTCTTTTGAAGTGTTTTGCGGAGCCGATGACAGACGGCGCAAAATTGATACTAAAAGGTGTTTGAATTGTTGTGATTTCATCATCGCCCGATACGGCTTGACAGAAAAGCCAAATACAAATGGCAACAACAACGGCAAAGGCAGCAATAACAACCACAACAACAACAACAACGAACATAGCAACAACCAACATGGAAAAGTGGAATTTTCAAAAATGTATTTGAGATTTTTTTGTTCGTTGCTTTTTTTTTGGCAATGGCTACAACAACATAATTATGAACAGCAGCAGCAGCAGCAGCAGCGGCGGCGGCAGCAGCAACAATAATAAATACATAATAAACAACAACAACAATAGCAACAACTATAGCAGCAACAACAACAACAACAACAGCAACGGCAATATGCTGCGACAACATTATCGTCACCTAGAGACAATATAATTGTAAATTTAATTTATGCACGCGCACCTCAATTTTTTTTAGCTCGTTTCAAGCTAGACTTCTTAGCCAAAAAAAGCGCCAACTGACGCGCGTAGTCGACCGCCTAATACTCGCTCAAAATTTACAAATTTTGCATTTTGGCAAGCCCAGATATGAGTGATATAGATATAGACATAGAATAGGGAAATTTGTAAAGTTTATATATATATCTTAAGCCGAGACAGCTATTTACATAACCAATATGCTCGTTTTCAGCTTGTGAGCGGGCATCGAAGCGTATAAGCTTTGAGCGAGTTTCAGCAACATATAGAGATTTTTACTAACTATACATAATCTAGATAGATATATAAATACATACACACATATCATATCTGAAATATGTATATATAGTTCTATAAGATTTCCACCAAGATAGACTATATAGTATAATATATATGCTGCCATAAGATGTCCATTTCAATATAGAAATTAAACTATATATGCATTTATGAGACTTCTATATAGAAGATAAGATATATATGCATATATAAGATTTCCATCTAGATATATTTTAGATTGGGTTGAGTGTTATGATTACAAATCTATTTGCAAGTTGATGACTTTGGGAACAACTTTTGTCTTGATATATATCTAACATTTTCTATATATATATCATATATCATATATAGTCGCCACACAGTTCCTACTCGCCTTTACACAGGTTTATCACGTCTTTTGATTCGCAGTTTGCTCTCGAGTTAAGAGCTTTGGGCACACACACAGAGAGAGAGAGAGAGAGAGAAGCACAGAGATACACTAAGAGATATAGGCTAAGTCCAGGTATTTCTTTTGCGCTTCAGAAATAAAACAAAGAAAATAAGAAGGAAATTCAAATTCCTTTCCGTGCCAATGCCAATGCGAATGCGTTTGGGCTATTATTATTTTTAAGTTTATTATTGTAAATTGTTGTTGTTGCTGTTGTGGCAGCTGCTCTTGCTCTTGCTCTTGCTCTTGCTGTTGTTGTTAGTTTTTAATGACCAAGTGCATTGCAATTGGCGTAGCTGCTTTTGCTGACCAAATGTTTTTAGCACCTTCGCCAAATGAATTCAAATGAATTCCTAGCGCTCCCTTTGTGTGTGCGTATATATATAATATATATATAATATATATTATATATATATATATATATATCAATTTATATATTTATAAAGATTGCAGAATGGCTGTAAAACTTTTATGCTCTTTCTTAGGATACGCAACGTACCGTTCCGGCTCACATAGATGCAGTGCAGCTGGCATCCAATACCACATATCTCTGTCCACGGAGCACAGACTCGATTGTGCTCTATATACTATATACACATATATATATATACCTCTATATATGTAGGTATTTCGGTATCTTTGCTTTTTGCGAAACGCGTTTCACGCACTGCGATGCGCCGCCTGCAACTGAAATAACGCTCTCTGCTCGTTGGCCCAGTCGCTTGTTGTTTTTTTTTTCTTCTACCTATATATATATATATACATTATATATATATATATATATATATATATATATATTATTTGTTTTTAGTTATTTTTTTGTGTTTTTGGTTTGGTTTGCTTACAAATTTTAATGCGAAAATGGCAAATTTATGAAAAGTCGCCCGCCCGGCCACCAGGCACGGGCATGGCCAAAATCGTTTTGCTCACTCGCTTGTCAATTTGATTGCCGCTGCCGCTTTGAACATTGATTATGCTAGGTGTTTTCGGCGCTGATGTATTACGTATACCCTGTACGCACACAAGCGGGTATATTGATCGTCGAAAGAAGCAGCTGCATACTAAGATTTGGCCTTATTTGTCTAAATCGATAATTATCGATATTCGTTTAATACTCTATCGAGATTTATCAAGCATAGTACTTTACTATACCGAAATGTGCTTCAATCAAGTAATCAGGATAACACTGAACCACCAATCGATAAATATCGATAGCAGAAAGTAGTCATCATTTGCACTCTTACTCATTTACCATTTAGACTAACTACTTGAGACTTTAGTCCGACTCAACGGCAGTTTGATTCAGCTCAGTCCTGTTAATGCCTATATCAATTCCTATATAAACACTCAAAAGTGCTTCGAGCTTACTCTAAGCAACTCAGGCTTGGTAATCATCTAGCTTAACAATCACTAGATTATATGACCAATAGAGCTATAGAGCTCATTTAGACACTCATTAGGTACGCGATTCATACACTCTTTACCAATCAATATATATATATATATATATATATCGATATATTAGTAGTACTTTCCTATAGTAAACAAACATCACATCTTATCTAACACCTTTTGGCTCTCATAGATGTCTACAGAATCGATAAATATCGATATCCATATCCAGATTCAGACTGTTTCAAGGACAATATACATTTGATTGCTTTGCTGCTCTTTTACCATATTTATAGGCATTTTCCTTCCAATATATCGATAACTTTATCTAAATCAATATAGATCGAGAGTTGCTACAGTTCAATAAGAGAAACACATATATATATATATATCTTATATACTGATATATCTTATATACTGATATTCATTGAGAGCTCAAGGCTAAGGCCCAGGGTATGTGCTAGTCGATCAATCAGCCAGTCAAGCACATTTACTTGTTTTGTTTCTAGCTAAATTTGTAAATCTTAAGTGAACAAATCTGAGCACTCATTCAGTTTTAGACAATTAATTGAACACCAGTCGCAAGGCGTGCGTAACTCTGTCTGAGCGTGATTTGATATAGCTGTGCGTAAGTGTATCTGTGTGTGCTCAGGTGTATATTGATTTGCAATGGTATTACTCACCGACGCCGCCTTTCCACATCCATGCTAAACTAATTGCTAAACGTCCTGTCCAATCTTCCACTGCGTCCTCCTTTCGACTGCCGCATGCAATGCGCCTCGCCTACTGCTGCGGCTGTATTGTGGATGGGTTCGAGCAGCACTGCAAATGGATTATACAGAGAGAGATATATATATAGTATATATTTGTATATGGTGCATATAGCTGTGATTAAGCAGCAGCTGCAACTCTTTGATTAGATCAGCTCTAAAGCTGTAAATTTATCTAACTGTAGTCAGCTAATTGTACCAACAAATCAAAGCTAAATGTACCTATGCACCAATGTACCTAATTCGATGACGAAATCAACGAACTTCTATGAGCAACTATTTTCCTTTGATATATGATACTTTTACATTTAACTAAAGTATATATAGACATATAGACAAACATATTCGAAAGGCTTTTACACTAAACCGTTTGAGCGCGCATTTCTGTTGTTTATAAGCCGCGTTCACTGCACTCCGATATTATATATCATCATATATCCATATCATCCATTCATTCAACAATCTCTCTATGTCAGCGTATATACCCCACTTGACCCAGCTGCTGCACAGGGCACAATTAGCTTAGATCACGCTGCGATAGCCGCTGCATCTTACCTGCTGCTAAGGTACGCCTCAAACGCTGTTGCTCCGCTGCACGAGGATTGCTGCTGCAATGCATAAATCAACAGAATATATATATAATATATATAGTAATAATTTGTTTTAAATGAAAAACAAGTATGCTTCGCAACTAACCTGAAGATGAGGCCCAGCTGGGCGCAGGAAAAGCAATAACTGTTGTTGTTGTTGTTGTTAGTGATGGACTGTTGATGAGGTCACGAGCGTAACTTTTTGTTTTTGCGTGTTTGCTTCTTAACTTCAGTTTGTTTTTTATTTTTATTTATTGGTAACCACTTGAGGATTCAAATGGTCTGCGCAGGAGGAGCAGATGCAAATGCCTAAGCGACAGCTTCGACAGCCGTCGGTAGCCAGCGCCACATGCGGGCGGGCGGGCGGTCGGTCGGTCTGGCTGGCTAGCAGAGACGTGCACAAGAGCCCAGGCAGGCGCACACTTATATATATACAAATAAATAAATATATATATAAATATTTATCTATATATGCCTATATATTTTATATATTAATATGCAAATTATTTTGTATATAATATATATTATATATATATATATATATATATATATATATATATATATATGTATATAGATATATATGTATGTGCAGAATGTCCAGGTAAATGTGTTTGTCGTTCGCCTTGTCAGCGGGCACTAATGTTTAAGTACTTGCACGATTGAGCCGTTCCGTTATATTTGTTTAGTTTATTTCATATACATATGTGTGTTTTTCGCTTTTCTCAACTTGAACTTTTTTTGGCAGCAACTTTTTTGGCGAAACAAGCAGCAGCAACAGCAGCAGCAGCAGCGACGGCGACATCAGCAGCAGCAGCAGCAGCAGCGACGATTTCGTTGTGTTTGTAAACATGCAATGTGTGGCACATTGATTGTTGTTTGCGCTGCGCGCATGCAACAGTTGCAACAGTTCTTTTTCCTTCGTTTTTCGGTTTACTTTTGGCTGGACGTAGCCGTGAAGACTTGGCTAAACGATTTTATGTTTTGTGGATTTTTAGCAGAGCCCAAATCCAAATGGCAGCGTCACAGCAAATTGTTCACCTATTTTACGATCACACTAAATTTTGCCCCTAAATATACCGAAATGGGCATTTTCCAGCTGCAAGCGGTCACACTTATATTTTTGGTATTTTAACCGTATTATTCACAGAATATTTGAAATGCATGATCGTGTGGTATTTTCCACTTTCAGCAATCGATGGTATTATGTCTAACCATAAATAAAGGCTCATAGTAATTTAATAAATTTATTAATAATGGAAGATATTAATAATATTGTCATTAAATCACGAGAACTTAATCGAAATGAACTATTGCCAAAATGACTGTTGCACATAACAATCGAATATACTTTCGATAATACACCAAGCAGCTCTAACAGTGCGCGAAATACCGATAGTTATGTCTTTTTTGGTGTCTTTTGGTATCTCTGTATATGTTCACACTGCGACATCGATCGGCAATACAAAGTGATTTCAAAAAATTGCGCCAAAAGCTCTGTCAGCAATACGAAAAGATTTTATATAATCTTAAATGGGTTATACTATAGACTTGACTATTTTATACTGTGCAAGTGTATGTATATTTATTTACTCTATTAAAATAAGTAGAAGACTGTACACTTTTCAGTAAATAAATATATACATGTCTATTTCTAGTTTATTTGTTATATTTATATTTTAAGTGACTATACTTCTATACTTATACACTTATATACATATAGTATTGTGCGATGAGTATGTCCATGTGCTGAAATGCAGAACACTTAACTTGTGACGTCAGCGAAAGGCTGGCAAATTACTTATTGCAATCTTCTAGTCATCAAATATGCGTAGCATGAGTTTGTGTCTGTGTGTGTGTGTGTGTGTGTGCAGTCCGCATAGCAGCGTTTTTATACATTGTTGCCGATTTCTCAGGTTCGTGTAGCATTCGGCTGTTGTCGGCGTCACAAAACCTGATTCGCTTTGTGTGTGGGGTGCAGTGGGTTAACACAGTCACACACACACACGCACACACCCAAAAGTAATGTATGCCAGCAAAGGGCTGTCCAGCCGATCGGCAGAGCGCAAAGAAAAAGAGAGAGAGAGAGAGCAGTTGAGAGCGCTTTTGGTATTTGTTTTGGTATTTAGTACTAGAAAACGACAAAAAAAAAGAAGCAAGCAGGCAACAATAATTGTGCAGTTAACCGTTATACAGCAGGCAGCGACTGCGACTGCGACAGCGAGCGCAGTAATCAGAGTCAGAGTCAGAGCCAGTGTCAGTGTGGCCGTCAGTCGTTAGACGCGTCTCGTTAGCCGTGGACACAGCAATCGCAGCGCTTGGCAGTCATTCATAAATCAAAAATAAAAGTATATATACATATATATATATATATATATATATATATATATATATAAATCCGATTTGTTAACTAGCTGCTATAAAGCGCGCGCAGCTCTCACATATATAAATATAGCATATATATGTATATATGTACTGTTATATATAGTATATATGTGCACATGTATCTGTAGCATATAGCGCAGATCTATGCATATTTTTTGTCTTGTTTTTTTGTGACAATTCCGATCTCTTGGGAGTGTTGTTTGTGTGTGACTGACTATATATAAGTCTGAATATCTCTCTATATATCAGTTTTTTTGAAATAGTTTTCTATTTATTAAAGTTCAAGTTAAATTGTTAACAACAACAACAACAACAAAATGGTCGAGACCGTCGTCACCGTCGAGCGCACAACAACAACAACTGGCCCACCTGGCGGCAATCCCTCTGCCGGTGACAGTGGCAACTTCTGGAGCGCCATTCGCTTGAATCTCGATTATTTTAAAACGGCGCCGGGCCTCATCAAGATTGTCCAATTGGTAAGTACCCCGATATATACATATGTCTAACAACATGCATAGATATAGACATATAGACATTCCTGTATAGTACACCAAATGGCACTTAAGCTCGCCTACCCCTGCCCCTACCCCTACCCCTACCTCTGCACTCACTCTCACTCTCTCCTCTCAACCCCTTTGTGGCCCAAATAGCTAATTAGAACAACTTGATTGCAGTCGGGCATAGCCGACTACCTGATACTCTGTACTCTACTTTGCTCTGCTCTTCCAAATCGATTTTTACAATATATCGATAAGCTTGTATATCGATTTATCAGAGTTTAAGATCTAAAGCAATATGAATATATATACATATATACTATGATACCTTTCAATATCGAGCTAATTGAGCTCCCTCTGCCTTTGCCACGCCCCCAGCTCCCTGCTACTCTCATTCCTTGCCCGATAACTCTCATCTACGTCAACGCATATACTCTCTTCCCGTTGGCTCGCTGCGAAAGCAGTCGAAAGCACATGGAAACAACGAATATGATACGGCATTGCGTATACGCCGCATTGCTCCGTCAACCCCGGCGATCACCCGCGCCGCACTGCTGCCGCCTCGCCACCTACATACATAGCTTATCTGTGTAAATTGAACTTTTATCTATAGATTTCTCAATGCCTTCTGTCAATTAATGCACATTTCACGCCAGCTGGCCGCCATCTTTGGCCCCGCGCATACCCTGTATTAATAGGGAGCTGTGTGAATAGTGAGGGTATTCCGTTATCCAATTAACTTTTACGCCGATATATTATAGCCACCTAAAATGATCGATTGATACAAATCGATAAAATGCATTTGGCTAGTCGATTATCGTTCAAATTCTTTTTGGCTAAAGATCGATATTGTTATCAATTATCGATAAGAACTCAAATTCATTATAAATTAGTTGCTAAAATCGATATATCGATATATGTATATCGCTTACAACTGAACGATTTTTGATACTGATAGATTGCTAGAATTTACTAAAGTGTTATCGATTTTTTCTCGAATCGATAAGTATAAGGCATTGTTAGATATTTAGATAAGTATCGATAAAAATATGATCGATAAGTATTAGGTATCATTATGTATACCATAAATATCGATAAATATGCCATAGATTTTTTCGATAACTATCACAAGTTTAACAAGAGCTAGTAAAGAACAGGGTATCTTGCTATCGTACCAACTCAGCTACATATGCAAAAACAGTTATCTTTAGTTTGTGTGTCTGTGTGAGTGAGAGAGTGTTAGTGTGTGTGTGTGTGTCAGGATCTCATTAGCCGGATAAGATAGGCACGTCAAAAGGGCACCATGTGAGCAAGGCATGTGGTCGCAATAGCTCAATTCCAATACTATATATGTATGCTCATACATATATAATAAATATATTTGTTTGTGCCTATGCATATATAAATATCAGTTAACGACTTTTAAATCGAGAATGTAATTTATGAAAGCAAATTCTTAGCAAAATAGACACAAAAAGCAGTTAAAAGCGTACAGCTGTTCGCGTTCACAGCTACTGTCTATAGGGCGTATGTATGTATGTATGTAGGTATATGTTATGATGATATACATATATGGCTATATATGCGGTTATATGGAAGCCCAATAGCGAGCGGGCGCGTGGGAAGCCGCCACCAGTTAGCCATGCGCATGCCGCCAACCCACAAGAACCGCAATGAAAACATGAACTAAATCTGAAATGCAACTGTATATATATACTATAACTATAAATATATATATATATTATTACCAACATATTTTAAAATTATATTAAAAGAGATTTCTTTAACAATAAATCCTGCTGGGTCTCGAACCTGCAACCGCTCGCTCAGCAGTCGCGCGCCTTGCCGCTAAGCCAAGCCTGAGCACCTGGGTCAGATGAAAGGAAGCGCATAAGAGGAATGCATTTAAATTAAATGAGAACAAAAAATACATTTTTTATTAAAAATGATTTTTAAAAAAATATATCAAATGACAAACCAGATTTCTCAGTATTCTGTTTTTACTGTGCATGTGCGGCCGCCCGCCCACAGGTGGCCGCCAACACGCGACCACAACAAGTACAGTCACAACAACAACAACACACATTTGTGGCTCTAAGTAAAGAGGTGAAAGCTAGATCAGGCAGCGATTGTTTTTTTTTTGCGGCAAGCTTCACTGTCAATGCCAAACACACACACACACACACACACGCACATGTGTGCGCAGGCATTGACGCACACGTGTAGTTTACCGTTAACAAGGACACACGCGCATTAATAATGCACACGTTTCCAATTATTAGCCACAAAATCGATAGAAAGCCACATTTCGAGACAAACAAATCCGAGACAATTATATCATTATCCAAAACACATTACGGCAGAGACCACCCCTACAGCCCACCCCGTCCCCACTTAGCCCTGGCTAATTGCGCTTGACCGCTCTATGCGATTCTCATGTAATTGCGCCCAATTTGCTATTCCTTTTATGGACAATTGTTTTGTTTTGAAAGCATTAAATGCACTTTTCGCTCCAATCTTATCGGTGCTCGTCGCTTTTGGCTGTCTCCGCGACAGCTGATAGAGCCGCTTTCGCATAGATAGAGCCCAACAGGCAGACATGGCCTATAAAAATAAGCTCGGGAGGTGCCCTAAGCTGATATATTATATTATATAGGAATATTTATGGTGTATAAATTAGTCGAACGAAGTTCGTTTAGGCCTGCTCAATTATGATAAATGATGGAAGAGGTGTGCTTGAGCAGTATCCTATGGGGTTTACTTTGAGGCGGAGAAATATACATAGGTATTTTCTAATGGGGTTTACTTTGAAGGGTAAACAAAAAAAAGAAAAAGTTCCAGCTGAAAAAAAGAGATAAAAGAACTAGTTCCAAGCTGTAACTGAGCTCCTTTTGCATGCAAGTGTCACTTGAACCACGAACTAGTTCAAAATACTTTTGTTTTCAGAGTAAATCTATGATTATAGCGAGTTCATGATAAGTCGAGCAACTAACCATATGCATATATATGCTATATATATGCTCGATTCGATAGATTAATAAGTGGCCAATAATCCTGAATAGGCCCGTTTCGCGTGACTCATTGGCCGGCCGTATTGCTCATACGCCCCGATAACAGGCCGATAATGGGCATTGTTAAAGCGAACAAAACACTAACTGGAGATAAGAGAGAAAACCCCCCGGAGCAAATGGCTATGACTATCCCCACCTCTCTCTCTCTCTCTCTCTCTATCTGTCTCTCTGTTAGTCTCAGCGGCCAGGTGTTGACCAGGTGCTCGTCCTTTATTGGCTTTGTTACTCATGCGATCGGTGTTAAGTCGCTCGAGTTGCCTCAGGCTGGCTCGGTTGATATTCTATTTGTGTGCATCTTATCGACCATCAAACAACAATAAACAAACCAACGATAGAGACGCGCCGCGCCGCGCTGCGCCGTATCGTATCGGCGGACTATGGCTATAAGGGCGATAAGATTGCGCGACATCGGTTCCAGTTCCAGTTCCAGTCAGACCAAAAAGCTAACGGAAACTCTACGCTGTTGTTGTTGTTGTTGTTGTTGTGCTTTCTAATAATGTTGGTCAAACATTTGTGCAGCATGTTGACAAGCCTGTTGTTGTTGTACACAAACACACAGACACACACAGCTATTTATGTCTTGCCAGGGTCACACACACACACACACACACACACACACAGAGCTATATGTATGCAAATTGTGGCTAGGCACGATAAGAACTGAAATATTATGCCCACGATTTTGGCTTGAATATTTTGAAAAATATTTTTATATAGCCATTACGTAAGATCGGCCATATATACCCGTATATACAGACTCTTACATTGTTCACACACACACACACACACACACACACACACACACACACACACACACACACATAGGAATTTCGTGTTACGATTTCAATTTGTAGGTTATGTGCAGCATGTTGACTAAGTGTCAGCTGGACGCTAGTGAGCTCATCTTAAAGTACAGTATTGACACTGTCATAAACGCAAAATTACGTTTTGTTTCTCTCTCTCTCTCGCTTTTATTTGTTTTTTAACCCAGGCGCACAGGTTTGGCTTTGTTTACATGCCATTGCCGCTGACGTCAGAGGCCTGCATTAGAAGCGCGCTGAGTGTGCGCAACTTGAACCGTTATCTTTAGCGGTTAAGCGGGTGTGCCTGAGTGACCATTGAGCGGCAAAGGCAAAAAGCCGCCAAAGCGCAGACTGAGCATTTGTACATTGTTATCGATATATGTATGTATGTACATGCGTGCATACATATGTACATTTGTACAAATGGCCATTGCTTTTGCTGTCATGCGCCATCGATCAAGCGATTTTCATGCTTCACAGGGCAAATAAAGCATTTGATTATTTAGCAAGCAGACGTTTCAAAACTGAATATGATTCTCAGTCCGATAGAGAATTTGGGCCATTGAAGCGTTAAGTTCGCCAGCATAAATACATATAGCTAAATATCGTATATGTAGATGCATACATATATACCAAACTGTTTCATATATTTTTAACAAATACATAATTGCCCACATATATGAGGAGATTTATTTTTATTTTTATAACGTGATGACGCAAATTTTGCTGGCTAACTTTTGGCAGCAGCGCTGGCTGAGCATATACATATACTTAAAAAAAAAATACCAATAAATAATACCAAATGTCTGTGGTCAAGTGCAGGCTGCAGAGCGCATTGCAGTTCAATCAACTTTTGGGCGACAGGCGCGGCGCTTTTACTGCACGCTCACAGCTAGCATACGTGTGTGTGTGTGTGTGTGTGTGTAGCGGCGCATAAGAAAAACAAAACACAAGCGAAAGACAAACAATAACATAAACAAGAACCAGTTGACTTCAGTTGTTGTTGTTGTTGTTGTTGCTGGCAACAGGTCGCCTTGCCTTTGGCTTTGGCAATGTCTGCAACTTTCAGCTTTCACTTTTCGTCTGCCTTTTGTTTTAGCCGGCGTGTGCACACCTGTGCGCTCAAATGCCGCCTAATGCTTATTGCTATTTAATTGCAAGCAGCAACACAGCAAATCACAAACCTAAATGGGCATGTCATCGAAATCTGTGTCATCGGCGCCCACTCACGTACACGAAGAGACAGAGAGAGAAAGAGAGAGAGATACAAACACACACACATACAAACATAAGCGCTGGGCGTCAAAGTGCAGCAAGCGCTGCCAGTTCACGAACTTACTACATGAGCATATTGGTTCGTGGTATGCATGTATGCATGAAAGCAACAGACATATAACTGAAAATATATGCATATGTAAATCTAACAGAATTATATATAATTATATACATAAACAGGTTACACTATTATCATACATATATATAAATTAATATATATAAACATTACGTCTACAGAGTATGGCGCAGTCAGTTTAGCTGCTGCTTTTGGCTCTTACAGGTTCTCAGCTCAGCTCGATTTAGTTATTTAGTATTTATGTATGGCAATTAACTGGTTGCCATTGTTCAATTGCTTAAGGTGACATCATGTCACCCAAAAACCCATTAAATGCCAATTGAGGAATTTGCCGCCTGCTGCTGTATGTTTATATTTATATTTCTATTTCTATTTCTATTCATGAATGGCTGGAATTTGTTCTCTGTTCTCGTTTGCAGATATTGGGCATCATTTGCATGGCATGCGCCTCGCCCGCCCAGGCGGCGGCCACGAGCTTCTTCCTCTTCGCCGTTGTCATCTCTTTCATAATTACCGTTTTGCTGATTGCCGCCTATTTCCTGGGCATACGCGAGGCGCTCAACGTGGCCGTCAATTGGATATTTTCGGTAAGCATCACAGCTGGTCACACTTGAACTATCTATCATTTACTCTACCCGTCTCTCTCTCTCTCTCGCTCTCGCCTGCAGGAACTGCTGACAACTGCTGTGCTGACCCTGCTCTACTTCATTGCGTTCATTGTGCAGCTGGCCAGATGGTCGGAGCTGAGTGTGCCCGGACGTGGCGCCAATGTGGCAGCTGGCGTCTTCGGTCTGTTCAATTTCTTGGCCTACTCGGCGGGCACATATTTCTTATTCCTGGCGCACAGATCGGGCGCCACGCATTAAAAGGGTTCCAGCGGCGGAGCCGAGCAGCGATCGGTTCAGTTCTGTTTCGATTCGATAACCGATAAGCGGAACAAATGCTTTAGTCATGCGCACCCAAAAAAATTAAGGAAAGAAAAAAGAAGGAAAAGAACAGAAAACAAACAAACAAACAGCAAGCAGCGCACCCACCACGAAAGCCAACATAGCGTAGTTTAAGACTTAAGTGCAATTTGTCTGGAGACTTGTTTTTTTTTTTTTTCAAATCATTTTTTAGTTTACTTTTTTTTTTGTTCATTTAAATCTAACGGCAGTAACGAATGAACGCTCAATCACAAGTTCGCTCAGTTCGGTTCATGCTCAGTTCATGTTCAGGCTCAGCTCGGCGCTTGACGCGGCCTGCGCGACTTGATTTGTTTTTAATGTTAGTTTAATGCTTACTTTAACTTAAACGCCTGCTAACATTTAAGATCAACACATACAAGGCAACAGCAACAACAAACAAATAAAAGAAATAAGTTCAATAAATTATTCATATTTTGTAACTGTAAAATATAAATGCTATTTATTTCGGTTGTCAACTCGACTATTATGGCTGCTGCACTGTTGAGTGCAGTTCGTCTGCCGTTGGTGGGCAACTTGACGAAAGCAAACGATCTTGCTGGTTGTCATCTTGGCTAACGCTATTGCTGTGCGGAATGTGGCTTGATGCTCGTGATCTGCATGACAGATGGTTGGCAGCTTGACTAACGCATGCAGGAAAGTGTACCTGGTTGGCAGCTTGACTAATACGACCCACAATGTGTACCTACAATAATTGCTGGTTGGCAACTTGACTGGTGAATTTGCAAGTTTTAACGGAAATGAAAATGGAGGAATTTTTTAAATGAATTTTAATATTCTTTTTTTATTTTTTTTTTTGGTATTGTTGTTATTGCACTTCGAATTTGGTCGATGCGTTGAGTTTGATTTTTGATATTCTTTTTGCACTTTTTTTTTGCATTTTCTATAGTTACACAAAAATAAATTGATGCACGGGGGTACATATCGATACTCATGGAAAGTTCTATTCGATTGAATTACGTCGTTCATCTACAGTTAGCGAGAAAAGAAAGTTCGCAAGCTCTCTTCGCTCTGTTCCCATTTCTTCTACTTCTTCTTCTTCTTCTTAATAGATATTCCTCTTCCTTGAATACGTTCTTTTTTTGTTTGGTATTTTATTTTTGTGCGGCTTCTTTTTTTGTACGATATTTCGATTCTTGGTATTTTCCCCCTTTTCTTTTTGGTATTTTCTGTTTGATGTTCTCATTTTGTATGGCTGGCTGGAGTGCGTGGCGTAGTGGTGGAGGCGACGAAGGCGTCCGGTTGATCTACACGTACTTCTTGAACTCATCGTAGATGGCCAGGACGAGGGCACCGCCTGTGCCGCGAATGATGTTCGAGAAGGCGCCCTTAAAGAAGGCGGCAATGCCCTCCTGCTTGGCGATCACCAGCCAGCAATGTGCCGTATTCTTGTAGATCATCTCCGACTGCTTGAGGCCGGACTGCATCATCATGCGACGACGCACCGTGTCGAACGGGTAGGAGGCGATGCCAGCTATGGTGGTCACCACCTGGGCAATGCCCCAGCTGACGTAGAAGGGCGTCTCCTTGGGATTGGGCAGATGGTCCCGGCACGTATCGTAGAACCCAAAGTACGCAGCGCGATAGATAACGATGCCCTGCACCGACACGATGAACCCGCGATACAGCCCAATCACGCCATCCGACTTCACCACCTTTCGCAGGCAGTCGATGAGGCCGCTGAATTCCCGGTCGCCGCCCTTGCCCACGTCAGCGGCCAAACTGCAAGAGACGGGTTTCGAATATAACGGGTTTTGGTCAAATTTAGGCACAAATTGAATGTCGATAATTGTCGATAATTGTTGATAGTCGCGCGCGAAAAGACATTTGAAAAGCCAATTCAAATTATTGTAATAATAATAATAACAATAAATAATAATAATAAAACTAATAATAATACTAATAATAATTAATAATAATAAATAATATCAATCAATATAATAATGATGATATTAATAATAATAAAAATAATAAATAATAAAAAAATAATAATAATAATAGAAACATAATTGATTGGCTGCAACTGCATTGCACCAAGTGGCAACGCCACCCAATGATATTGCCACTTACCGCGTACGCGCAAAGTCCAATGGATAGACGAAGCAGAGGGATGTGGCGCCGGCAGCGCCGCCAGATGCCAAATTGCCCATAAAATGGCGCCAGAACTGTTTCTTCTTATCGATGCCGCCCAGGAATACCTGCAAATGCGCTATGTTTTAGCCACAAGCTAAGAACATACCAAATTAGAGTGGCCACTCACCGACTTGTAGACATCCTTGAAGGCAAAGTTGAGGGCCTGCGTCGGGAAATATCGTATCACGTTCGCCAAGTTGCCGCGCCACAGCGACGCGAAGCCCTGCTCGCGCGGTATGCGCACGAAGCAGTCGACGATGCCCTTGTAGCGCTGATCCTGGGGTATTTGCTTCGAGACCTCCTGCACCTGGAGAATCAGTTTGACGCGCTCGATGGGCGCCACCGCTGTTTTCGCAATGGCGGCCGACACGCCGCCCATCATAAAGTCGATAAGGAAGGACTTGAGGTCACCTCCTGGTTTCATGCCGCCGCCTTCATCGCCCATTTTGTTGAACTTGGTTCTTAGTTACAGCTCCTGTTCCACACTTCACGCCTTGTCCGCTAAATTTTGTAAAAGGATTTCAAAGTCCAAAGAAAACTCAAAGTTAAAATAAATTTTTTTTTGTTTTATTTTGTTTTTCCGAAATAATTTGGTCGAGAGTAAAACCAGCTCCGTACAAAATGGGCTAATTCTGAAATAATGTTCAACTAAAACTACGACGTAAACTCTCATGGCTACCCAGACGCAGAGAAAGCCAACAAAACCTACTTGGATATGCCAAAACAACAAAATCCGCCAAACTGAGTGTTTCAGCCCTTTTGAATTCTCCCATTTGTGCGCGCCAAGTGGTGAATTCGCGTGGTTCACAACTCACCTCGGCGCGAGCTGCACAGCGTGGTGAATTGTCCAAGGAGTATTTTCGACAATTTCCCCTGCAAGAAACCGCTTCAAATGTCCCACTGGCAAGGGACTTCGGCTTCTAGGGAAATTCAAGGGAATTTATCGCTTCAAACTTTAAGCCATGCCCATGACAGTGAGTGAGAGCGAGCGAGAGGGAGCGATGGGAATAAAACACATTTGTTCTACTATTTTTATCAATTTTTATATTTTTAACCAACCGTAGGTTGATTTTTTGTTGGTTTGTTGTTGTTACTGCAGAGGCTAAAGAAATTGTTCGTAGTATTTCTTTTTTCATAATGCGCTCTCTATATATACGATCAAAACATTCTCGATCGGCAAAAGGGGGAGGGGAGGGGGGCGACTGTTTCGTTGAGAACTGAGACAGAGTTACCAGACGCACCTGTGCTCTCTCTCTCTCTGCCACAATCACCTGTCGAACTTAACAAGAATGCTACTAGCTTATAACTTAAATATATGTCTAGAATGTTCGTCTGATATTGTTGTTGTTGTTGTTGGTTTGTCTCTTGTGTATATTGTGTTTGTGGCTAAGGGATTTGGCTTGTCCATTCCGCTCCAAAAATATCCTGATTCCGACTCCTTTTGCTTTCTCTTATTGTTGTAGTTGTTGTCGCCGTTGTTGTTGTTATCTGGCCTTCAAATGTTGGCTGTTTGCTATTTTGATGCAAGTGCAATTAAATTATATTCCAGTTATTATATATAATATAATTTCATAATTATATTGGATTATTGCAGATGTTTCGCGCTGTTGGTAAGTTTCTCGTTATATAATATAATTTAGCTGGTAGTGGTAGTTGTTGTTTTTGTTTGTTTTGTTGTTGGTTTTTGAATAATTTAATAATTAAATTTACAAGAACTTCTTGATCTCATCGTACAACACAAGCACGAAAGCACCGCCAGTGCCTCTGAGAACGTTGGAGAAGGCGCCCTTGAAGAAGGCACCAGTGCCCTCCTGCTTGGCAATGGTGGCCCAGCAGTGCAGTGTGTTCTTATAGATGATCTCGGTGGACTTGCGGCCAGACTGCATCATCATGCGACGACGAACAGTATCGAATGGATAGGACACAATGCCAGCAACAGTGGTAACAACCTGAGCGATGGCCCAGCTAATGTAAATGGGTGTGTTCTTGGGGTCGGGCAACATGCCGCGGGCGGTATCGTAGAAGCCAAAGTATGCAGCACGATAGATAATGATGCCCTGGACCGAGACACCGAAGCCGCGGTACAAGCCACCAATGCCGTCACTCTTGAAGATCTTGGTCAAGCAGTTGCCCAGACCGGTGAATTCACGGGCGCCACCCTTGCCAGTATCAGCAGCCAAACTGAAAACGGAACACAAGTGTTAATATATATATATCAAAGTATACCCAAGTATATATATCTCTCTCTCTCTATATATATATCGTTACTTACCGAGTACGCGCAAAGTCCAATGGGTAGACAAAGCACAAAGAGGTAGCACCAGCAGCACCACCAGAGGCCAAGTTGCCCATGAAGTAACGCCAGAACTGGGTGTTCTTGTCAACACCACCCAAGAAGACCTACGAGAGAAAGAGAGAAAAAATAATTATAGAGACTCGTCTATTAAGATATTGTGAATGTTGTGATGATGATATGCTTACCTGCTTGTACTTGTCCTTGAAGGCAAAGTTCAGAGCCTGAGTTGGGAAATATCTAATAACGTTGGCCAAGTTACCGCGCCAGTATGAAGCAAAACCTTGTTCCTTTGGAATGCGGATAAAGCAATCAACCATACCCTTGTATTGCTGATCGGGGGAGATTTGTTTCGAGATGTGCTGAACCTGCAGAAGCAGTTTCACACGCTCGATGGGTGCGACGGCAGTCTTTGAGACAGCTGCGGAGATGCCTCCGGCAGCGAAGTCCTTGACGAATCCAACAGCATCAAAATCCTTGCCCATTTTGCTATAAACAACAACGCAAAATATCCAAACATTTTACAACCAATTCTTCAATTTCTCCACCATATCAACATCGTCATCAATTTCTCCTTCTCCTTCTTCTTGAATTTCTGTTCGTCGTCATTTGTGAGGTTAGGTTTATGTTTATGATTATGATTAATGACAAATGCATTTTGTTGTATACACTTATTTAGTATGAAGCACAATTCACTTTTTACACTATTTACAGCCACCACAACCAAATGAAAATATGTTGAAAACATGCAAAGGTGAAAACAAAACGTTTTAAAAAACAATAACGTTTAGCGCCCAACTTAACGCGTAACCGACACAAATCGTTGCCCAAACAATCGTCTCCAACTACAAGAGTATCGAGTCGATGTTTATCGATGAGCAACTCAGAGATCGATTACATGCAAGTTAAGGCCGCTGTGCACGAAGGGATGCGAAGTGTTAAAATGATTAAATACTTAATAAGTAGGATTAAAATGATTAATTACTTATAAACTAGATTAGACATGGTTAGGCAAGCATGCACAAACAAATAAATGGTAAATAAATGCAGGATGATGTTATATGTTATTGCAAATAAAATTAGCAACGGCAGCGGCAGCTGACAGACAATTGCTCTTTGCTATGTTATCTAAGCCTATACATATGTGTGTTAATTATATACAAAACAGGTACAAATGTGCGGTTGCCAAGGGAGTTTACAATTGCTTTGCTCCGCTTAATGTATTTATAAGTGTTTTTTTTTTTATTTCTGCCAATGAATCAGTTTCGAAAGCAATCCAACTGCCACGTGTGTAAGTAAAGTATATATATATATAAGTAATTGGCAAGCTGACTGCTCCGCACCAGACTCGGTTCTGTTTGAACCGGTAACAATAAAGCCTATTAAACTCTCGCCTCGCTTAAGAGCGCGCAGAGACTCGAAAGAGTCGACTCAATTTTACAGTTACGTGGCACTTACACATATTATTGCAAATTTTGGCAATGAGCACGTGTGTGTGTGTGTGCACATTGCATAATTTAAGCGCTTGTATAACACTGTAGATGGGGTTGTCAAGAGTAAACCAATGCGAACCTGCTCGCTCGCTTGGTGCAAAGGAGATGGCATGCTCGCTCGCCACTGACATTGAACAGTGTCAAAGAGAGAGTGAGCGAGAGAGAGAGAGAGCTTTCTTTGCTCTTGTATTGTTAAATTTAGATTTCAATGGCAAAAGACAAAATTAAATTATGTTAACTGGCAGCCAGTCTAGGCCACATTTTCATTGACGAAAACCGCTTTTATGTAATCACTTGGCCAGAGAGCCAGGCCAATGTCAATTTAAGAGAGCGAGAGAACTTTTCGATTGTTTGGGCAGAGGCAAACAACTACTGTAACAAAAGCGTCTGCCCCAGTGTTATCTAATCTCTCTCCAGAGGCGCTGCTGATTAGGAAAGAGCTTTTGCAAAGAGCACGCGCGGCCGTGATGTAATAGTTTAATGCGAGTAAATAGATATTTGAAAAGGGTTTAATAGAAGAACTAGACAAAGCGGCACGTGTAACTGTCTTTCTTGCTTATCGCTTTGAACTTTGCTTGTGAACGAGAGGGGCCACCACCCCCCTGCTGGTGCTGCTTCATGCTCACTAGATTGCATAACTGTTTATTGGAGCACGAGAAAAAAAACGTTTATATATTGTTTCAAACAATTTCGGTTTGATTGGATTTGTAAACACACAATAAAGCAAGCACAATTGTCAATTGCTTTGAGCTTCGGGGCACACGTTTATGTAACAGTAAAAAAAAAAAGTAAGTTAAAAGTTGCTTTAGGCCAGAGGTAAGGCAAAACAAAAAAATTGATTCACCAATGCTTGCTAATTATTGATTGTTATTGAGTTTGATCGAGTTGATTTGGAGTTTAGATTTAGTTTAATGCATTCGCATAATGCATTTAATATATGTAATACGTACAATTTGTTTTGTGTATTATTTTATCACAGCACCGAAAAAAAAATTAATTTATCTTTATTCCTTCCGAAATCAAAGGTCTGCACCGGACGGCAACTGAATTGCTTGTGAATAATCGAAACGCCGTTGGCAGCGAGCTAGCCTGCGCTGCCTAGCAGCGGTCAGCTGCTGCCGCAGTCAGCCGAGGCAGCGGCCGAGAGCCAGATTCAAGTTCATGCTCTCTCTCGCGTCGCAGTCGCAGCGCAACAGTTGTGAGCGAGACAGAGAAAGAGTTAGCGGCGTCGTATAACGGTAAGCAATGCTGAGAGACAGTTGGCAACAGAGACTAGACTTGACACACACACACACACATGCATAGCTGCTGCACGTGTGCGCAAACGCAAATACGCAAATGATCGAGAAAGAGAGCGAGCAAGAGAGAAGATCTTATCTATATGCATATGAATGCCTGTGTGTGTATGTGTGTGAAGCAGAACAGCGATAGCAATGAATTCAATGCCAATAGCGTTGCATAACACCGTTAGACTTCTGCTGATAATCAGACACAGACAGAAAGAGAGAGCAAGAGAGAGAATTTATGTGCCCTAGACTCCGATAGGAAAAGGAAGTGAGTATTGAGACAAATTTAGATATAAACTCACAACTATTGGCCTAAAAACAATGCCAAAATAAAATCGAATAATTAAGGAATTTATAACAATTGTTTTTCATTTACCCCTTTCGAGGTTTGCAGCGCCTTCACAACAGAAAAAAATAGAAGAGGAAAAAGCAAAAAGCTGAACGCTTGCCAAAAATGTAAACTTTTACTCAGTTGGCAACGCGCCGACGAAAACAACGGCGGGCGTCAACACAGCGTAGCATGTGACTTATGGAAATTTTGACGCATGTGCCGCTCTCTCTCTCTCTCTCTCTCTCCCACTCTCTCTTAAGTGCGACTCTCTTAAATTGCCAAGTCACAGGCCAATTTCTTTGTAGGCGGGCGGAAAGACCTAACAATGTGCGTACTGCGATTAGATTAAATATACCGCTATTTTATATAAGCAGCCATTTTTCAAGGTCTTCTAATCGCCCACAAATTACATAAAAATAAAGAAATTTACGCACTAATTAATGAGAGCGAGAAATTGTGGTGATGGCAGCGTGCCAAAGATGCACAACTGAAGTTAAAAATCTAATTGCGTCTATACATATATATTTAAAGACAAACAAAAAATAGATTCAAGTGCAGCTAAATGCGTTAAATGGGTTAAGTACAAACGGATATAAATAGGGAGTTTTTCTGTTCGTCTGGCGGGCGGAGTGTTGCCAGACAGCAGACTGCGCGATCGGCGCAATTTATGCACATAAAATTTCCACAACTTCAAATGCTGACGCATCCAAATGAGGGTGGCGGCGACGACGACGATGATGATTTATTTATCGTTTGCCAATTCTAACGAAAGACGTTTACGTAAAAGTTCGTTTGACAGGACGTTTAACTAGTTACGTTACGTTATCGCTGACGGGCATCGGGTTAGCAAATGTCAAATGCAAAATGGCGCTAAAAAAGGCCAAACAAAAGGGCAAAAATAAATACAACAAAATAAATCACATGCGGCGTTTACTCTGCTGACGTCATGAAGAACGGCAGCAGACAGCATCATCATCAGCATCTGCTGCTCATAACCGGTTCTAGTTTTTGTAAGCAAGCAGGTAAAATGTAAAGTATATTTCTTTGCGGGTTCGAAAATCAACAATAAAGCGGTCATTGGTCAATGGTAGGAGAAATGTGCTCTTAGAAATTCAAAGAAACAAGAGAATAATGCAAAAAAGAAAAAATCACACTAAAACGCACACATACACACATATACAGAGGCATTCACAGTCGCTTGCGCGTGTAAATGGCATAGCGTGTGAGTAAGGGAGAGAGCGCGACAAGCACATGGAATTCATATGAATGCTCAAACTACATCTGTATGCGTGTGCCGCATTTCTACACTTTTAATGCAAAAGAAGATAGTGAAAATTCTGCACATACACATACACACATGTAAAAATGTGGATATTCAATTAGATTCATTACAAAAGCAGCTGTTGCAAATTGTGCACAACTGTATGCGTGCTTGTGTCTGTGTGTGCACACGACACTTTGCCTGTGTGGCACCGTTTTTTCCGTTCCTCAACTTTTTCTTGCGAAAATAATTTTTTTTAGGTTAGAACTCGTGAGCGTTCCAAGCACACTGCAGGTGTGTGTATGGGTGCATCGAAAAAGAGGACACAGAGACACGGACGACAGTTTTACCTTGTGACTTATATTAGACGCCGAATCTGTGCAGCCTTCAATTAAACGTTGCTTTCTCTTGCAAATTATTTTTGTGGTTATGTAAGCACAATTTATGCCATTTTTATATTTAAAAAAAAAAAAAAGAAAAGTAAATTATACATTTTGTTAAGAGCGCCGCAGCGTTTTGGCTACCAAATACAGTGTTAGATTCATACACCGGAAAATCAAACCATCACCGACACATAAAAAAAATTTAGCACATTACATAACTTAAATCTAGTGCAAGGTGAACGGTAAAGAAAAAAATCAATGGCAAATTTTTAATGAATGCACTGTCCGATGTTCATTTTGTTTTGGTTTTTGTAATTGCTCGCAGCAAGAAAGAATTAAGAATTGTATAAAAGAAAACCACAATACCTTCAGTTATTAAACTTCTTACAAAAGTCACAGAATAAAAACTTCTTTTGCAGAATAGAATTTCCCACTTGGCGTTGAAACTAGCCGCGTGCTCACTTAACGAACGCAATTCGTGAAGTGTTCGTAAAACGTGAGGATTGTGGTAAACTATCGAGCAGCGTGAAATGCATTTGAAATCGATTATGAAAGAGGGCTATCGATGATTCTTGCGATATTTTGAATATGTTTGAAAACCAATTGAAATACAGTAAATAATTAAGTTTTGGTAACGCAAAATGTGTATTATATATAATTGGTGTAAATACGATTTTATTTTCAATTATTATGATAGAAAAGATTTAAAAATACAACTTTGCATCTAGAGTTGAAAGGAAACAAGCAATCGATGACAAAATTCGGTGCTGGTTTGTTAGCAGTCGAAAGTATTTTTTGTCATTGTCAAACACTAAATAGAAAAGTTGGGAAAACGTGCGAGTGCGTGACTATTTTTGTGAAGCTATCTGGCTCTGGAAAATTCACTAAAATTTCTATTTCCAAACATTTAGAAGATGAGTGGTCGTGAGGGCGGTAAAAAGAAGCCACTGAAGGCACCCAAGAAGGAGGGCAAAGATCTCGACGAAGAGGACTTGGCATTCAAGCAGAAGCAAAAGGACCAACAGAAGGCGCTCGATGCCGCCAAACAGCAGGCGGCCAAAAAGGGCCCACTTGTGGGCGGTGGCATCAAGAAATCGGGCAAGAAGTGATCCACGAACACGACGACGATGATGATGATGGTGTTTGATGATAAGCAACACACAAACATTTACCAAGTTTTTTTTTTGTTGAAGAAATACAAATTGCATTTTGCGCTAAAATTCAGTTCACGCCAAAAATGTAAATTGTGCTAAATCAAACGTTCGAGCTGTTTAAATAACTAATATCTCTTTTTATACACAAATAGCGCATTAAATCATTTGTAATAAAAAACAATTCCTTGTTTCTATGTCAGTAAAGTGAAGGAGATATCTCCGTATATGTATATCGCGTTACGTGTATATGTTTATGCTTGACTGCACGAGGCATAGTTGATTTCCTAAAACCCCTTCTTGTTTACTACGTGCAGTTCAGGGAAGCTCGCCTGGGTGCCGCGCTTCTGCACGGAGAGGGCCGCCATCTCGCAGCCAAATAGGATGTGATCGCGGAGGGTACGGAGTGTGTAGTGTGCCAAGCTGCTGGCCAGTGCGCCAATGAAGGCATCTCCGGCACCCGTTGTGTCCACCACCAGCTCCGGGTCCACATGCGGAGCCGGCACATGTTGCCACATATTAGGAGCTCCTTTCGATGCCCACACAGCGCCCAGTCTGCCCAGCGTAATGATCACAGTGTTGGCGCCCATCTGAATGAAACGCGCTGCAGCAATGCCCGCGCCCCTGCAAGGTAGATGAATCTCTCAATATGCATATATATATATATATATATATATAGATCTATATATATTCATACTTACTCCACAGTATCGGTGACCCTCTCGCCTAGCATAATGGCCGCCTCGGTCTCGTTGACACACAGAATGGTGGCCAACTGGAGCAGCTCAACCGGCAACTGGGAGTAGGCTGGCGCCACGTTCATGATCGAAATGCCGGCGAATCGGCGGAGTGCGGTAAGCGTTGCCTCGAGAGGCGTCTCCATCTGGCAGACGAGCACCTTGGCCGTGTCGAAGAGCAACGCTGCTTCATCCACATCGCGCGGACTCATGAAATTGTTGGCCCCAACGACGATTATGATGTTGTTCTCGCCGTCGTCGGAGACTGCGATTTGGGCAACGCCCGTGGTTTCGCCCGGCAGCTGCTTGACGAAATCCACATTCACCTTCTCGGTGCGCAGCTGGCCCAGATAGTTGTTGCCAAAGCTATCGTCGCCCAGCTTAGCAATCAGTGCCGTCTTGCTGCCCATCCGAGCGGCCGCAACGCATTGATTTGCGCCCTTCCCACCAAATCCCGTTTCGAACTTATGGCCTGCCAAAGTTTCGCCGGGCTTTGGCAAACGAGGTGCGTAACTGAGAAAGAGTGGAAATGGTGTAGTGGAGTGTGATATTAACGGATATTAACAAATATTGCATCTTTATGCATCCACTTACCATATAAAGTCAATAATCGCAGAGCCGAAAACCAAGACATCAATATCGCTCATTTTGCTAAATAATTTTTTATGTCAAAAAGCTAGAGAGTGTCAAGCTTATCTGGAGAGCTGCTTTTAACAGATTGTTGTCAGCTGGTGGAAGTGCAGCAAATGATTCTTATCAGCAGCAATAGCAATAAATTCGCCAAAGCGAACGAATTTCGCTCGTTCTCTCAAAACTGTGCGTTTGTCAAGAATGGCAGCGCGCGATATTCTTATTATCGATAGGTGCCGATAAAGTATTTGAAAAGCTGGTGTTATCGATGCCTTTATTTTTTAATTTTGAAAAGCTAGTTTCAAGCAAAAATAAAATTAAGATTAATTATAAACCGCAAGGTATATCTGTAAATATAAAATATATATCTAATTAATATTTCCTTAAATAAAAAATAATAAAGAAAACGATATTCCAACTATCGATACGCGTATATATCGTATTTGAAAACGTTCAAGTACTGAAATAATCACTATTTTTTATAGTTGTGAAAAAATAAAAAAGAATGCTTATAAACAGCACATCTATATATATATCCATCTATAAATAAATATATATATATGTATATCTCCTTAGCATTGAAATGTACTCACACCGACTAAGACAATGGACAACACACACTCATAGACCCGTTACAGTACCAATTTAGGTACACGAGTACCAAACGTTATCGATGACCGAGAACATCGACTAGCACTTGTCGCAACGATTACAACGGCAACAAGTGTCAACAACCGCTATAAAGATATAAAACTCTGATCTACAACAAGAATTATTTAATTAACAAACACAATCATGTCGCTGCAAAGAATAACAACTATTATAAGACTGGTACCGCGCGTGTCTGGTGAGTGTGACCAGCTGTCAATTTGTTGGCTTTGGATAAACGCTGCATGCGGAGTTCCACCTCTTAAACCCGAGTCCAAGTGGCCGGTGCAAAGTCCAAATCTGTGGCAGCCACGACACTTATAACAGACTTTTGATACCTCCACTTTATGTATATAGCCATGCAGCAGTATCGCAACAACAGCAGCGCCCAGGCGGCCAACGATGTGGCCGCCCAATTCAAAACTTTGGCCATCAGCTCGCCGAAGCCTTTTGTCTTTCATGTGGAGCTGAATCGACCCAAAAAGCTGAATGCCATCAACAGGGATATGTGGCTGTAAGTGAACACACACACACATACGTCTGCATGTATAACCACAATCTTTCCTCTCTCTCTTGCTCTCTGCAGCGAGATCCGAGCATGCTTTGAGACGCTGTCCATCAATCCGGACTGCCGCTCCATTGTGCTCTCTGCTGCTGGCAAACACTTCTGCGCCGGCATTGATCTGTCCTCCATGCTGAGCCTGGGCGAGCAGCTGTCTGAGTATGATGATATGGCACGCAAGGGAGTCATTTTGGAGCGTACCATAAAGCTGTATCAGGATTCGATTACGGCCGTGGAACTGTGCCCCAAGCCCGTCATTATGGCCGTGCATCAGGCGTGCATTGGCGCTGGCGTGGATCTGATCACCGCCGCGGACATACGCTACAGCACACAGGACGCGTACTTCCAGGTGAAGGAGGTGGACATCGGCATGGCCGCCGACGTGGGCTCGCTGCAGCGCCTGCCCAAGGCCATTGGCAGCCAGTCGCTGGCACGCGAGCTCTGCTTCACGGGACGCCGCTTCGAATCCGCCGAGGCGGAGCGCTGCGGCCTCGTCAGTCGAGTCTACCCGGACAAGGAGTCGCTGCTGGCGGGCGCCATCGAGCTGGCTGAGCAGATCGCCAGCAAAAGTCCAATAGCCGTGCAGACGACCAAGGAGAGTATGGTCTACTCCCTGGAGCACACCAATCAACAAGGACTCGATCACATTGTAAGACCTATATCTATATATATATATATATATATATATATATATATATATACAGTTATATATATATATTTCTCTATAAACTTTGCTCTCTCTTTCTTTGCTCAGCGCATTATCAACAAATTGAATTTGCAATCGGAAGACTTTGCCCAGGCCGTGGGCGCTCAGCTGACCAAGGATGAGAAACCTGTATTTGCCAAGCTCTAGGAAATGATTTAATGCTCTTCATATATATATATATATATATATGTACTTGTACAATAATATATATATTCTCTTTGCACATTTGAACAATCGGCGTTTGCGCAACATCTTAAAACTTAAGTATATATAAATGGATAAATATATAATTGATATATATATATACATACATATATACATATGTAAACAGATAAATATATATATGAATTATATATAAATATATAGTGTATAACAACTTATGACTAGGAATTTAGTGGCAGTCCATTTTGGGTAAAGAGAAAACTATTTGAACAGATCCTCCAATGCACGGCGCTCCTTGACGCAACTGGCGGTAAGGACCTCCACCTGACCCAGGTCGTTCACCAGGACATCATCCTCGATCCGTATGCCAATGCCACGGAATTCAGCTGGCACATCCGTGCGCTTCTCATCGATGTAGATGCCCGGCTCCACCGTGAACACCATGCCCGGCTGGATGCGTGTGTTGCGCGGCACGTGGGGCGTATCGTGGACATCCATGCCCAGGTAGTGGGAGACGTGATGCGGACAGAATTTGTAGCCCTGCGTGGCCAGCTCCTTGCGGTCGGTCAGGTGCTTCGAAATCAAGCCGATTTCCTGCAGATATTTGCCCAGCTTATAGCAAGTCGTCTCGAACAGCTGGTCTAGAGTCTCGCCGCCCGGCTGCATGATCAGCTCTGCGAGAGGATGAGGATATAGATAGAGTCTGATGTTTATATATGTGTCTATATATATATATATATATATACTAACCGATAATCTCCTTTTGGAGCTGCTCCATCATGTCGTAGAGCGTGCGCTGCGGCTCGGTGAACTGCCCGCTGACCGGCCAGGTGCGCGTGATGTCGCTCGTGTAGCCGCCGTACTCGCAGCCCGCGTCCATGAGGAGCAGCTCCTGGGGCTGCAGAATCTGAGTGTTGTTCACATAGTGGATGACGGTGGCATTTCGGCCAGCTGCCACGACTGGGGGATAGGCCAGGTAGCTGGCGCTGCGCATGCGGCACTTGTAGTCGATGGCGGCGTACAGCTGGTGCTCCGACTGGCCGGGACGCGTCTCGGCCATCACCTCGTTGAACGCATTCGAGGCTATCGAGCAGGTGTTGCGCATCAGCTCCATCTCGGCCGGTGACTTAATCAGCCGCATATTCTCCACGAACGTGCAGACGGGCAGCAGCTGGGCGCGCTGGCTGTCGCACACCTTCAGCATCGCGTCCGTCACGTTCGCCTGCTCGGATTGGTTCAGGTCGAACCACAGGTGTGGCTTCAGTTGGCTGACGCGGCTGCTCAGCGTCTCGGCGAAGCTGTCGATGGGCAGCGCTTCCTGTACGCCAAAGAGCTGGACCGCATACTCGGGCCCGGTGCGCGGGCCATCCCAGAGCTCGGCATGCGGATCCTTGGGGCGCATGAACAAGACGGATTGCACCTTGCCAGTCTCATCGATGGTTAGCAGGAGCACAGAGTCCGGCTCCAAGCAACCGGTTAGGTAATAAAAGTCCGAATTTTGACGAAACACATAGGGGATCTTGCCGCTCATATACTTCTTGCAGGCAGCTCCAATGACCAGCTAAGGGATACGGGATGGAATTACGTGAATTAGGTGAGAGATGGCCAGGCGGCCTTACCATGTGCGCCCTGGAGGCGCGTCCATTGAATTCGTTCCCAAAGCCTGCCGCGTAGGTTTGAATGCCTTCCATCAATCTAACGCGTCTTGTCTGAAACTCCGCCGGCTCCACGCCAGGCACCAGCTCGTGCGGCTTGATCAAGTGCGGATGCGTGGTACTTGTCGGCTGGCCCAGGGCGCGTAGGCCATTTTTGAGCGCGTCGGCGAGGCTGCGCACCTCCTCGGCGGTAATCTGAGCCTTGCACCGCCGAGTGGTTGTGTATGTGGAGAACTTCGGCTTGTTGCCAAGTGCACGTAGCAGGCAAAAACGTGGCAGGCGTTTTAATGCAATCATTATGTCGATTAGGCTATAGCTGTGTTCTATGTATGCGTGCGATAGGCTAATTTTTTATTTTTTTTTTTAGATTTTAAGTAAATATTTACGTACAGAATTTGTAAATCTACGGCAGCCTAGGAAAGAGAATGTTTGACAAAAACAAAAACATTTGCCGGCTCGCTTTAGAGATGGGAAGCGTGCGATTAATCGTTATTCGACGCGATATGCTGCGATATATGGCTATGTGAAATAAAAATAATTAATTTACTGGAAATTTGGGGAAAGATTTATAAACTATGAAATTTAAAGCAAAATAAAAAATATAACATGTAAAATAATATAAACTTTAATGATTGATGTTTATTCTGACAAGCACTTGCCGTCGTCTTTGCGTTGGTGATCAAAGACGCGGCAAACGAATCGCAGTGTGCCCAGCTGCAATATTTTCCCATATACTATAAGCGTGCGGCAGGTCTTACAAGACTGAAAATACTAAATCTAATACTACAAGCAGACTTACAATTCAAACCTTCTTATAAACAATTGTTGCATAATTTTCTCACGATATATCGATAACAATATTTTCAAAATGAATAATCGATAAACATCTCTACATCTACACTGCCGCATAATTTCGCGTTTAATCTATGATTAAAGTATTATTTATTTAGAAAACCCCACAACCAACACACTTAGAATGGCAATTGAAGTAAGTGAGGAAGTGGCCGCTGACCCACCTGTATATCGAGGTGGCTGTGTATACACGTTTGATATCATTTGTAGTGCGCTGTGCTGCGTCTGCCGGTGGACTGTGAGTCGATACGGTTTAACGATTGGTCCATCAGCTACGAAAAGTCGCACATACTGAAGAGTATGTGCCACTTGGGCAGCGATAAGTGCTGCGACAAGGACGATGCCAATCGGTGCGAGCTCTGCCACTATCAGCACACGCTCGAGCTGCCCCATCTGCCAGACATGGTGTTCCACAAAAACAGGCTCGTCCTCCAGCACAAAGATGGCGCCCTCATGGAGTTCAAGCCCATGGACGCACTATCCCTGGTCGCCAATGGCAAGCAGACGGCCGTCGAGGTAGCCTGCGCTCAGGAATGGCGGGAAACACGGTAACAGCCAGTGGACTTGACGTTTTCTTTGACTTTAACTCATCCAAAGTTCCTTTGGTCTTGCAGCGCGGAGCAGAACATGGAACAGAAATACAAACCTTTCGACTGGACATTCACCTCGACATATCAGGGCACATTGAATGATAAGTTTCGCTCGGAGACGACAGACCAAACGCTCAACAAAATGAAACTGATGCAGCGCGAGAATATTCTCTTCTATCACGATCTCACACTCTACGAGGATGAGCTGCACGATCATGGCATCTCCGTGATGAGTGTGCGAATTGTGAGTTTGCTTTAACTATAGAAAGCACTTGCCCACTGTATATTAAGAGTCAAGCTTATGTATCTGCCTGCCAGTTTATATATTTCATGTGTGGATCGATCTGTGGGTCTACTATAGTATTAGCTTGCAGTTTGATTGTAACTATATCTTGTGTATGTCGATGTATATAGAGATCTGCTGTAAGCTAAGCCTCATCTTGTGTAGATCGATCTATAGATCTGCTCTGGTCTAAGTGCATTGTAACTAACTATATCTGTTGAACGATCTACAGATCTACTCTAGCCTAGGCATTCTGTTCATAATAACTATGCCTTGCCTCTCTGATCTTGTATATAGTCTGATCTTGTATGTAGTTTGATCTTGTATATAGTCTGTTATTGTATATAGTCTGATCTTGTCTTAGGTCTATCTCTAGAGCCGCTATAACGCCCTCTGGCAGGCTGGCTAAGCTCACCCTCTAGATCTATAGATCTGCTCTAGCCTAGGCATTATGCTCATAATACATATGCTCTCTGATCTTGTATATAGTCTGATCTTCTACATAGTCTGATCTAGTATATAGTTATATTAGCCTAGCCATAAGCTGCCTTGAAGTAGATCTTGGCTTATCATGTTTATCTCTCCATTCCACCCTCTACCTCACTTATATATCTCCTCCCATATATCTCTTATATATACTATATATATCTCATTCGTCTATTATTTGCCAGCGCGTCATGCCCTCCGGTTTCTTTGTGCTCTTGCGTCAATTTCTGCGAATCGACGATGTGCTCATACGAATGCACGATACGCGCTTCCACTGGGAGATCGAGAACGATTACATACTCAAGGAGTACATCCATCGTGAGGCGCCCTGTGCTGAGCTACAGGTAAGCCCCGACACACACACACACACACACACACACACACACCTAGACACCAGCTAACGACTCTTGCTCTTTGCAGTCTTCTACTAGTTTCTGGACGAATCCCGATGAAATGCAAAATTTTCTGCCCGTTAAAGCCAAGGAGCTGCGTAAATTATATTTTAAATAGTGCAGTTCAAAATTCTTTATTATATTTTTTTTAAAAATGCTTGCGAACCGATGTGGGGGAAACTTTTAAAATTGATTAATCATTAATGTAGTATATCCATCAAAATCAATTGTTTAAACTATTTAAGCTCAACTAATTTTATGCAATATTTTGTTAACTATATATCGATATATATGTATATATAAATATATTTGTATATATATACATATATATGTATATATATTTATTGTGCGACATAAAAGCGCGTCTATAATTAGTAATTAAGCGCATACATACATACATATATATATATTTATAATATTAATAACAATTTCATTTGTATTTGTATTTGGGCCAAGTTAAGCGCCGCCCAGCAAAGCGGTCAAGGCGCGCTTATAGTCGCCCGATGTTTCCGACTGCAAGAAGAGATATAGAAATTAGCGAATGTCATCTAATTGTATAAATCGAACTATAAATATATATACATATATATATATATATATATATATATATATATATATATATATATATATATATATATATATATATATATATGGGCATATCCAGGCGAAATTTTATTTAAGTTTAAGTTGAATTTATTTTTGGAATTGTGTGGAAAATTGTATTGATCTTAATTAAAATTATAAATAAAATTGATTATAATGTATGATAAAAGCGGCTGGCATTATGCTATATATACTCCTGATCGGCATGAACTAAGCTTACACCTCAGCAAAGTATGTTAGTTATCTAAATCACTATATCATATATAGTTCTATAAGAAAGAATCAATTGAAGATCAACTGGAAAAGCTGAGCCATATCGAGAAAGCTTTTGGACAGCTTTGCGCGCTGAACTACTCTAAATCGTGCTCCTCTATTATACAGTTAACTGTAGATATAAACTGTGCTATATAAGTTGATCAAACTTTCTGGCTAACAGTAAACTTCAGCCATGAAGTAGAGTGGTATATGCACCTCGCTAAGCTTAAAGCTTAAAGACCCTTAAAGCCTTATCCGTTACTTAAAAGCTACCAAACCTTGCGTTTATACAAACTTAGGTATAACTACTTGAGCCTTAACCAAAATATCAGATCCTCAAATTTTACAATTTTTTTTAATAATTTAAAAAATATTTTTAAAAATTTTGAATAATAAAAAGATTTTTCTTTTATATTAAAATTTTGTTAAGCAATTAAAAAAAAATTTAAATAATTTTGAAATATTTTAAACGTTAAAAAAAAATTCAATTTAGAACATTAAAAAAACTTTAAAAATAAAAAAATTTATATTCATTTTTTTTTTTAAACAATACACTAAAAAATATTTAAAATAATTTTGAAAAACGTTTAAATATTTTTTTTAAATTTAAATTTACATTTAAAAAAATTTAAATTAATTTTTTAAAATTTTAATTGCATAAAAATTAAAATTTTTTTTTTAATTTTAACATTTTTCAAATTAATATAAAATTTGTTTTTTTTTTTTTTGCCTTGCTGGAATTGCCCATATAAATAGTTCGCTAATAGGTAATACCATAAACCAAGCAGATATATGTATGTATATATAATATATAGTAGCGAGGTTGGTCTGAAAGGTTGCAGAATTCCATAAATTATAGTTTTGAAATTTGTCAGACCAACTTCAAATATATGTATGTATATATATATATACATAAGTAGAGCTCTACCAGGCAACCAATACTTACATCCTAGCACCAAGGACAAGTACAACAACAACAACAAGAACATGAACAATAAGGGAATGTGTAAAACGGGAATACAAAAAGCAAAAGTGGAAAATGCAATACATTAATAGCTAGAATTTAAATATATATATACATATATATAGACATACATATATATAATATATATATAGACCTACCTCAATGGCGCTGTGGAGCGTGCGGTTGTAGATGCGCTCGAACTCCTGCTTGATGGTGGCCAGATCGATCTCAGATCGGCTGACAATGATGCGTATGAGAGTGGCGTCATCGGTGCCAGCGCCATCCATGGCCTTGTACAGGCGATTGGCAAAGAAAGCTGCCGGGGATTGGACGCACTCCACTGCGAGACGAAGCACAAGTTAAAGAGAGAGCAAGAGAGAAAAAGGGGGAAGGTAACACCAACCTATGGCCATCATGGCCTCGTGCAGCTCATCGGCCATCTCATGCTTGATGGCCTGCTCGATGGTCTGGCCCGTCAGCTCCTTGTACTCCTCGAAGACCAGGCGCAGCTGGGGAAAGCTTGCATGGGACATGATGCGATTGAAGACTTCCTCATCGGTGCCCAGTTTGGCCTCGCCGGCGGCGTACAGCTGTGAGGCCTGATCCTTAGCCAGCGCGGCATCGACTGGTGTATTCAGTGGGTCACGTACTCCGGTCACAATCAGCGTGAGCAGCCGGCGAAAGAAACCGGATGTTTCGCTGCACATCTGCTCGGCCAAGGGCCGGCCCCACTGCTCCTCGTAGCTGGCCACAATCTGCTGCATCTCCTCGTTCGTCTTGGTGCACAGGATCTCCACAAGGGTGCCCTCCTCGGTGCCCATGCCAGCCATGGCCGAGTGCAGCTGCTGGCACAGGTACTCCACGGGCGGCATCATCAGCGCCACGATCACAGTTTCAAATTTGCCGCCCAACTCGCTCTTCAGATCATCGATCAGATCCCGTTCGAATTCCGTTGCATAGGCGGCGCTTATCAGCTGTCGCTGGGCATTGTTGCGTGTGGTCAGGATGTCGATGATTTGCTGCTCGTCCGTGCCGAGGCCACGCATGGCGCCGCGCAGTTCCTGACTGTCGCTGGCCGCATCGAAGGGGCTGCGCGCCGTTACACAGGGCTCCGCCTACACGATGAGTCATCAGTTTGTTTTTAGACCAACAACTAAGAGAATCGATTTGCTTACCTTGTAGTCCATTTGGTGTTTTTTTTTTAGGTTTTGCTAAGGTGTTGGCTGCTGTTGCAAAAAAAAAAAATAAGGTTTCTTTAAGGTTTCTTTAATTGACGCAATTAAAATGCTTTGCGGCCGCTTTCGCTTTTATTGCACTGCAAATAAAACTTGACGCTGGCTCGTTAAGTCTTTTAACGGCTGTTGTTGTTGCTATTCAAAGCAAATTTGTCGTGGGTTCGTTAAGTCTTAGCGGCTGTTGTTAGTCAAATGACATTTGTCGTCGCTTCGTTAAGTCTTGGCGGCTGTTGTTGTTGCTAGTCAAATTGAATTTGTCGTTAAGTTGCAGCTGCACTGTTTCGTTGTTTTTGTCTTTGTTTTCTTTACTTTTGCTTTGCTGCTTATGCTGCTGATGCTGGCTGGCACTAGTCGCTTGGCTTTACCGTTTGCTACTGACACGCAAACACAAACGCGAAATTGCCAGCCCATGCATGGGGCAAAGCTTTCACTTGGAGAGCTTTTAATTTCGCTTTAACTACGGCTTCGACATACAAATGGCAATGCATTTGGCGCGCGCGCTTACATAATACGAAATTCCACTCGCATGATTCATGCAGATGATTAAGATATTGTACGTGTGTGCGTGTGTATGAATAGATAGTAATTTATATGCATGTATGTGTGTATGTATATTCACTTTATCTTTATTTAATCTCGTTTAGCTTTTCTCTTCATTCTTGCTTTTATTTTTATACAATTCAACTTGTTCTCTTCGTATATAGTATATATATATAAATATAATTTTTAAATTTTCCATTTTCTTTTTGTATATTATCATATAAAGAAAAGCGTACAGTAAGTTTTGTCTGCCATTTTCCTCTAATTTTCTTTCTCTTTGCACAGCTCGTGGGGCGAAAAGTTGGAATAGCAAACGAATTGAAATCAGTTCTAAACATATTATTAATATGTATATATATCAAATAAATTACAAAAAAAAAAAAAATACAAACGATACAAATACAAAGAATACCCAAATCGGAACAGAACGTCTCGTGGTATCTTAAACCCAAAGGTCGCAAAACAATTTGTTTGAAGTCTAGTGTAAAGTTCATTTGATGAACTTGGCACCGGGGCGGGCGCAGCTTGAAAGCTCCCGAATCGTGTGGAAGATGAATGGAAACATTATATGAAATCTGTAGCTCGGGGATACATTCAAGCATATTCCATAGAGGAAGGGTTAACAAATTGAATTACGATAAATTAAACCACATAAATTAGAATATTTTCCCGTTTGCTCGTTATAAACTAATGCCTGGGTTAGTTGTTGTTGTTGTTGTTGTTGCTGTTGCTGCTGCTGGTGGTGGTGGTGGTGCTTAGACCTCGTCGTTCTGGTTCATCTTGAGCTCGTTGAGGGTCGCATTGAATCGCGACCATTCATCGCGCGATGGGAGCGCCAGATGCTCAGCCACGTCGTAGACGTAGAGCTTGCCGCCCTCGTCGCCGATGGTGACGTGGAGGCCCGATGGCGTCCAGGAGACGCGATTGAGCGCTGGCGCGCCATCGACAACGATTGATGCCGTTGGTACTTCGGTATCCTGATTGAGATTCCATAAATCAAGGCGACCGCTACCATCGACAGCAGCAAAGAGAGCGGGATGAACGGGCGACCAGGCGACGTCCATCACGTAATCCGAATTATCCTCGAACGAGTACAATGGCTTCGTATCCTGCAAAACATATATGAGAGATGAGTGACTGAAAAAAGGACTCTCCCATCCACTGGCCTACCTTCAGCGACCAGAGCTTGATGGTCCAATCGATCGACGAGGTCAAGAAGAGATGCCCAAAGTCGGGCGACGACTGATTGTAGTGCGTGGAGATGCCCGTGATGGGTCCGAGATGCCGTTCGAACACCTCATTGACTCCCGAGCGCAGTCCGTGCCTGGAGGCCGAGTAGACATACCCGTCCTCGCTGCCCATGACCAGGCTGTTGATCTCGTTGGCCGGGAAGGCCATGCACGTTATGGCGATGGCCTTCGACTGGCGCTGCTGCAGCTCGAGCGTGTCCTGCGGCTGCGACAGCATGTCCAGCGACCAGGAGCACAGCTTGCCATCCGACGAGATCGATATGACATTGTGCGCGTTCTGTGTGCCCACCATTTGGAGACAGTAAACCGGATGTGTGTGGGCAGCGGCGCTGAGCGGGGTGCGCTGTATGGGCGTGCGCTTCTGCACGCGGTTGTCCCAGAGCACGATCTGGCCGGAGTAGGTGCCGCCGAGTATTAGATTGGGATTGAATTTGGCAAAGCAGGTGGACATCACGGCGCTCTGACAATGGAAAACATCCTCGGGCGTCTGCTTCTTGAACTTGGTGTTCCAGACCATGACGACGCCGTCCGGCTCATTGGGACTCTCCTCGTTGTTGTGATAGGAGGCGACAACCAGTTCCGGAAAGTGCGTGGACCAGTCCATGCTGGTGATGCAGCGATTCTTCGACCAGCGCTCATCGTAGAACACCCGATTCAGCGAGAGCCGAGCATGCGAACGCTCATCGTTCGCCTCCTCGTTGTCCCCGCAGCCAATGTAGTCTGTGTAGATGTCCACGTTCTCCGAGAGCGCACGCTCGATGACACGACCTGCACGCAATACGAACCTTTGAAAGTCCTCCGATAGAATGATCATTTGCTTCTGCTCCTCCGATAGTTCCTTGACTGCAAAATAATCGATCAATTAATTGGCATTCAAATCGATCTTGAACACTTGAAGAGTTGCGATAGTCTCACGCACATCTCTAATTGTTGTTGTTGTTGTTGCTACTCACCCTCCTTCTTCTCCTCCTGCTCCTTCTTTTGCTCGAGCGGCGTGATGGCCGGGGCCACATCCTTCACCGTGGGCAGGCCGTGGGTGAGATAGCCAGGCGGCAGCTTGGAACTAAAGCCATGATCGAGATGCGGCAGCGAGCTCTCTTCGTCATCTCCTTGGGCATCAAATGCAAGCACTGTTTAATGTATAAAACTAACACAGCTAAAGGAACATGACAATCGACAGAACAGGAACAATTCTACTTGTATATTTGCATTCAGCTCGCTTTCTGATTGAGCTTGAGCTGCTTTTCGCATATTTGTTTGTTGTCTCTGTCTTGCTTGCAACATTTTGTTATTTCTTTTCAACTTCATTTTTATAGGTTTCTTTTTGGCTTTATTACAGGGCTTCTGTGTGTTAGTGTGACTGTGTGTGTGTGTGTGTGTGAAAGAGTGGGAGCAGCGCGAGGGCAGAAACTTTGAAGAGAGAGAGACAGACAGAGAGAGCGCGCACAATTCGAGTTCTGCTGCTTGTGCTTATTGCCGTTGTCACACAGCTGTGTGTGTGAGTGTGTGAGTAGGTAGGTCGGGTGCATGACTGAGCGAGACAGAGTGGAAGAGAGAGGAAGACACACATACACACACACACACACACACGCGCGATCGCTCGCTTATACTTGTGTTAGTTGCAGGAGTAAACAGTTTTTTTGCCTTACACAAGTACAAATCGTACTAGAGATGTGCGTGCGTACATGTGTGTGTGTGAGAGAGTGTACATATGTGTGTGTGTGTATTGATGCTGTTAGTTGTGCTATACGCTGGACACCGTACAACTTAATACACAAAGCCAATTAATAAAAAATAAATAAATCAAATATATATGAAAAATTGAAAAAAATGTACAATTTCCGATTAACTGATACGCCGTTAATTTATATGTATGTGTGTATGTATATATAAATATATATGTATATATATTTATGTAGTGTGGCAGCATAAGAGAAAGACAGATTAGGAGAGCGAGAGAGAGAGAGATAGATAGGTAGATATAAGGAGGCATATTTTGAGGTATTATTATTATTATTATTATTATTATGTATTTAACGTATTTGGTTTTACACTCTATGGACACTTCTTGCTTGCTTCACTAATTCGTATCATTATTGCTTTTTCTTCTTCTTTCTTTCTTTTCTGTAATTTTCTTCTCCACCCATTTTATAAATTTGTTGCACTTAAAATTATGTATTTATGCTAATTATATATTACATATATATATATATAAATTTCTTTACTATTGCATTTTGTTGTTTAACATTTAAAAACATAAACAGCCGATAGATGTCGCTTTTAGTTACAACACACTTAACGGTACATTTAAGAGAGCCGCCTATAACGCGCTTCGCTTGCTGTGCTTTGTTAAGAGAGTGAGCGAGACAGACAGATCGAGAGAGAGTAGGGGAGGTCTGTGTGCATGTATGTTTGTGTGTGTGTGTGGAAGACAGGAGAGAGTGACAGGGACCAAAAAAGCACTAGACAATTCCCCACAGAAAGTCAAAGAACAGAGAGTATTTTTCTCCTTAAAGGTATTTTTTAGGCATTTTTAGTAGTTAGTCGCATAGATGAATGAAAATGAATTGAGGTTAGAATTGATTTTCAGTTTAGGCACATACAAAATGGAAGATCATGCATGCAGGCAGGGGCTTTAATAACTGTACAAACAGATAGGAAGAGAGAGAGAGAGAGAGACATAGAGGGAAATCGCGAGAGAGGGAGACAGTGTATATAGCTCTGTGTGTGTATGTGTGTGTGTGTGTGTCAGCCAGCGCGAAGTTTACTTTATTTATTTTTTTTTTTGGTTTTGGTTTTTTGATTTAGTTAGAATTTGTTCACGTTCCTATTTTGCTTCATGTCACGATCCCGTCACTGTTTTCTTTTTCTTGCCTTTTGTTTGGGATGTACCTACCTGTGAATTCATCCTCCCACTCTAAACCCGGATTAAGATTGTATTCATCTTGAAGAAATATAAAGAAACAAAATATATTGTACATATACACAGTTAAGTTGTTCATTTGTTGTTGTTGCTGTTGTTGTTGGTTCTTTTCTTCAACCTATTTTCCAGGCTCTCAGAGGCTGGCCTGAACCGCCCTTGAAATAGGATTTTTCTTCTTTTTTTTTGTAACAAAAGGCATTTGAATGATGAACAAAAACGATAAAAGCAACCGATTATATGGCATATATGTTTCGAGACGTGTTATATGATATATCTGTAGCATATAGATAAAACACAAATCATGATACGATTTCGATACATTGAAAAAAATCATAAAATTAAATACAATTAGCACACAGGTCGACCGAGAGCGGCGACATTTAAAAATTATAATACAATGTTAAGTTTGACAACTGTTATACTAAAATTCAAATATATATATGCATACATATATCTTTAGATTATATATATATATGTGTATATATACTATATAGTACATGATATTTTCTCTGTGCTTTTACATGCATTCGTGTTGTATGCGAGTGTGTGTGTGTGTGTGTGTGTATGTGGGCGTGGCTTACATATTGTGTGTAGACTTAAGCTTAGAATCAATCAGATTTATGTATATGTATACTCGATACTTGGGCTGGAAAACTTTTGGCTAAACATATGTAGAAGATATATAAAACCAGGCAGATCTCGTCTAACATCGATTTGTTCAAGATTAGTGTAAAGTAGTGAAACTGTTATACTGTATAACAGTTCAAGTGTTATACTGTTGAAATTTTATACTGTATAACAGTTCAAGTGTTATACTGCACAACAGTTGAAGTTTTATAATGTATAACAGTCGAAGTGTTATACTGTATAACAGTTCAAGTGTTATATACTGTTTAACAGTCAAGTTTTCCTGTTGTATAACACTTTAACTGTTATATTGTATGACAAACTTTACGCTGTATAATCGCTTAAACATTCCACTGTATAACAGTTTTTGCATTTGACTGCACAACAATTGAATTGCATTCAAGTGTATAACAGATCAAGTCTTAGACTGTATAACAGTTTTAACACATTACGTACTGTTATACGCAAAATAAGATGGCAAAGCGCTTTTTCGCTTCCTACTTAACAAAGAAAACAATTTTTTTGTTTATATATAAAATAATTATGAAATTATAACAATAATATTAATTAAAAAGAAAACTTAAGAAATTTAGCTACTTAAACAAATTAATAACAAAAAAAAAAAAACTTATAAATTGGGTGGAGTTGAAACAATTTGATTCGTTAAGATTCTATATATATGTATATATATATAGAATATATATGCACATATATATATATAATGATACAAACTGAAAGTCGATATATTTTATGCTCTCTAATTATTCAGATATATAGAAAATATATAGCTCAATAAAATGCAAATAGTATAAACATAATTAAATGGATATAGTTGAGGGGAGGATATAGGTTGAGCAAAAGCAAATCATCTAGATTTTGGCTATATATATATATATATATGATATATATATAGTTATGTTTAACAGGCACTAAGGATAGATCTACTACATAAACACACACAAAAAAACTAACGAGAGCGAGATAGATATATAGGAAGAGAGCGAGTAAGCTACATAGAGCGAGCGAGCGAGCAAGAGAGAGATATACAAAGATAGAGAGATAGAGAGAGAGGGAGAAAAGTAGTCGATAGACTAGGATATTTATCATTTCGTTTGTTTTCGGTATATTATTGGATAGTTTACATAGAGAAAAGTCAACAACTACTCACCATAATAATCCGTTGCATGAGCTGCAGTTTTTTTTTTAAATTTTTTTTTAATATTTTTTTTTTTATATTTTGCGTGCGTACCAAGGAACAGATAAAAAAAGTTGGAAGAAAAATGTAAATAGACAAATTATTAATATTAAATTGCGCTCAAAACAAATTGCCTAAAATACACAAAAACAAAAATATTTAGCGTATGCAAAAAATAATACTATTTAAATGTGTAAATAGAGAGAGAGAGAGAGATAGAGAGAGAGCGAGTGTATAGTGTATAATATCTATATATGTATGTGTGTATACTAGGCATATCTGCTGTATGACAGACAGAGAGAGAGAGAGAGAGAGAGAGTGAGCGGTTACCGTTATGTATTGTGTGCTGTTGTCTAAATTGTTTTCGCTGCTTAAGACTATGTTTAATACCTTTACGTGGACGCCACCAATCCTCCATATATCCTGACAGAGGCGATGAGTGGCAAGAAAGAACTGTATTTGTTATTGAATTTCACTTAAATGTTATATGCTTGCTTGCTCTCTATTATCTTAAGAAGTATATATATGTATGTATGTATGTATGTATATATATATCTACTATATATGGAATAGTTAACTGCTTTGAGTATTTGAAGCGCAATACAAATACAAGTGGGGAAAAGGAACTGCTGTTGGAAAGGTTATTCAAGCGTCGCTTATAGCGAGTACATACTGTAGTTCAGGGGAGGCAAGCATACAGACAACATATTCAATTAAACAAACATATATATAGATCGATCATATAACTAACAAAAATGAAAAAAAAAAGAAAGAAAAATCTTGTGGGAAACAAACTATGGAAAGTGTTTACACAGGAGCCATACATATATATAAATATATATAAAGGGTATTATATACTAGCTGGCATGGTTAATAAGTTATATATATATATGTATATAGAGTGTATAGGGGTGTATATAAGTCAGATATATATCATACCATCGCGTTCGTGTCCGCCGGTGCTTGTGGTCTGTGTTTGTTTCGTATAGACGAGCGTCTCCTTTGGTGGAATGTTTGTGGCCTGCACATTGTAGACGCTCAGATTCAAAGGCTGCTTCTTGCCGGCGCTGCAATATAACAGTATAACAGTTAGTTAGTATACAAGATTTACTAAATATACAGAATATATATATAGGCATTTGCAGCTGTTATACAAAACTGCAATTGCCAATATATCTATATATATGTATATACCCCTGTCCATTGACATTGGCCTGCAGGCTAACATCGGGCGTTTGTGTATTGGAATTATCCGAGGTTAGCGAATTGGCTGATGACAGCGAGGACAACACCTCCGAGACGGGCGCAACGCCCAGCGACGAAAGCATCTCATCTAGATCTCTGCAAGCATATAAAATAATGTAAATAAATAAATATATATATACTCTCTCTATATCAATAGCTCAACTGACTTGCGTTGATCCTTGTCGATGCCGGTGCCGGTGCCAATGCGGCCGGCTGCCTCTTCCATATCTTTGATTTCCTTTTCGCGGCGCCGGCGATCCTTCTCCTCGCGCAGTGCTGCCAATTTGGCCTTTTTGCGCTCCAGCTCGGCTTTTCGATCCATTTTTGAGGTGTGGCAACGCTCGACACTCTGCACAGCTGCTGCGTTCTTCGTTAAGGAGTTGGGCGGAGGTGGGCGCGTTTTTCGGTTGAATTCGGGGCTACAACACTAACAAAAACAACAACTACAACTACAGCAAGTGCAGTTCGAAAGCTGCAGCAAAAAATGAAATTATTAGAAAAGTGGCCAAAGCCATGAATCAGTTGTAAGCAAGATTGGTATGCGCAGCTGCTTGATGATGTCACCACCCCCAGCAGCAGCAGCAGCAGCAACAATAACTGGCCAAAAGTTAACTTTAACTACGCGCGTCTGTGTGTGTGTGTGTGTGCAAATTGTATTGCAGCCAACATAACTTCCAACACACACACACACAGAAAATCAATACTCAAAGATGAGCAGTGGCAGCAGCAGCATTTGCTGTGGCAGTGACAGCGACAGCGACAGCGCTGTCGTCGTTGTGACGTCGTTTTCTACTTTTTCGCTGCTGTGCCCATTTTTTCACAGCCATAGAACAAAAGAACACAACACTACACACCAATTAGAGTTAACACATTGTAATAACGCACCTTGAAATGTTGTTTGCGAACTAATTGTATTTATTCCAATTGTAATTAAAATAACATTTTATTCCAATTGAAAACGCGACTGCAATGTTTTGCGAATAGATCTAGTGTGACCGTAATTGATAATACAGAAATACCATATAATCGATATACAAAAAATACTGGTTGCCCAGTGTGACAGCACTTGACTCAGTGATGTTAAAATATGTTGATTTATTATTATATTTTAATATAACAATAATTGTCATACATGCAAATTAGCTAATTGTATTTAATACTGATATTTATTGCATGTGGCAACACTCAACAGCGCGCCAAAGTATGTCACTATTTTAGGCTGGCAACGTCTGCGTGCGCGCTCAATTTGAAAAGCCTGTGTTGCAAGCTTTGCTTGCAGCTGGCAATGCCTGCATGCGCGCCAAAGTTCAAAAATGCGCATAAATTTGCTGTTGGCTGGAATAAAAGAAAATGTGGCTTTGTGGAACTGCTAAGTTGGCATTAATTAAGGCCCAACACACACATTTGGTCGTCAAGTGAAATCGTAAGAATGAAAATAGAAAGCTTAACGCGAGAACTTGTTGGCATTGTCATTGTCATTTTCAATGCGATTGTCATGCAATGCAACATAACGGGACAGGCGTTTGCAATTGGCATATTAAGTGACCCTTTCAATGTGTGTGTGTGTGTATATATATATGTATATAATTAACTGCTAATTGCTTTTAGCTGACCTGTTGGCCATAAATGCCATGTGAAAGAGCGAAGTTATAGCCCAGCTCTAGCTTATGGCACCCACACACACACACACACACACACACACACACACACTTTGACTTTGACATAGTTGGCGGTTCGTTCACTTTTGACTGCCCCGCCCTGCTCCGCCTTTCCATTTTATTCATATGCAGATTTATTTGATATTATATTTTTTGTTCATCTTCGATCCTCTTCCTCTTCATCAATTGGCTCGATATTTGGGTTGGCGCATCTCCATTTTGTAAATGAAACAAAAAACGAAAGAAACAAAAACAAAACCCAAAAACTGGATGGCCTATAAATTGCATATGCATCGATTTCGTAATCCCCTTTAAAAAATTAACTCATTTGTGTGAATCGCCAAAGCAGATGATGAAGATGATGGCCAATACCCTGCAGAAGCTTGACTGTAAGCGGGTGTATTAGCTCTTGAGCTACATTAAGTTTGAAGTTTCTATGATTCTACGAAAAGTGATTCATTATAGTGCTAGGTAATACCCTGTATTCACTGATTGTAAGTGGGTATGCTGTATCAATTTTTTATATAGATCATATATAAAGTTTTAGCTTCTAGGCTTAGATTCCCATATATATACATTCTGATCAATAATACCCTGTATAAGCTGCATATCAGCAGGTATGCTGTATTGTTTTTGATCTAGATGTAGCTTGAAGTTTCTTGTCGCTCATACTTCTAGATATAAACATTTGCATGAGGTTAGAGTGAAAAAGTAAGGTTAGTTTCTGTCTATAGCATTCTAGCCAGGGTAGCTGTTAGTCGTTCACTTTGCATTATGTTGATATTATCTTGTATATATGCTTGGAATGTGGCGCACATCCGGTCTAAAAATTATATTACAGGGTAGCTGCTAGTCGTTCATTCTTCTATTGTTATACATCCGATATTTATTGAGCCAAATTTCAAAATAGCCATAAGTATTATTGCTCAAAAATAAAAATTTGGGGTAAATTGAGCTTAAAATGAAATTACAGGGTAGCTGTTAGTCGTTGTCTTTATGTCATTATGGAAATATTTAATATTTATTTAACTAATTTGAACATTTGCCCTAAATTTGTTTGCATTGTTCAGCTATAGAGCTTAAAATTGAAGTACAGGGTATGTATGAGTCGTTCATTTAATGTTATTAAGTATCCCTTTGGTTGTTTATTCAGTTAATTTGCACAATTAGGCTAAATATTATTGTTTATCTATAAGTGTGAAGAGTTTGGTAGAGCTTAGACATGAATTACAGGGTATGTGCTAGTCGTTTACTTTGTGTTGTGTTGCTTCTTTAAATATTTCGGTTAAGTTTCATACTTGGCACATTTGTTTTGGCCTTTTGATGGGCGCATTGCGATTACAGGGTATCTTCTAGTCGATCATTTGGGCTGTTGCATATTTTGGTAGCCAAATTGATGTTTTCGCTTTTTCTTTTTCTTCTTTTTTTCACTTAAAACAAACAAAACGAAAACCTTGAATTACAAAATCTTGCCAAGCTGCAACTCAATGATGATAATGATTATGATGTTGATGATGATGACGATGCTGGGTTTGCTCATGATCAATCAGCGCATCTGTCTGTTGTTACAGCAGCAAAAGAGTTTGGCTAATTGCAAAAGCTCTGGGTGTGTATATATGTATGTATGTATGTATATTGTCTATATCTTTATATCTGTCTATATCTGTCTGTCTCTATAGGGAAACGCTTTATAATGATATCTACAATTCGAAACGCGCATAATTTGCACTTAAATTGCTCAGTTTGAAATGCCGTTATTGTTGTTGTTGTCTTCTTAGAAGCCGCTCGAAGTTGCCAGACTGCCAACGAGAGTAAAAGTTATCTGTGTGTGTGTGTGTTTGTGTTTTTATTTTAAATTAAGTTTAACTAGTTGCTAACTGCTTTATAGGTTGGTTCAGCCTGTTTTTCTCTGCTTTTTTTGTTGTTTGCGCCGCTTTGCCGGCCCGCCCAAGGACAACGGGTTTTCGTTGTTGTCTTTTTGGGGCATTGCGTGTGCGTCATATTTAGCATATAATCGCATTTACATATGTATGTGTGTTTATGTATGCATATATTATGCATATTTCGCTGACATACGTACACATTTTGTTCTCGCCATTTTGATTTTGCCGCCACTCGCATGTGTCCTGGCATCTGGCAAGGCTGGCCGTGCAAGAGAAAGGCTGCGCTGCAATTAAGCATTGCCATGCATGCGCACAAAGAGCAACAAAGGCAAAAAAACACACACACACACACGCACACATGCATAAATGTAGCTGCACTTTTGTTATTGCTGCGATTTGAAAGGTTTTGTGCGCTTTGTGTGCCTTTTGGTTATTTTTGGTTATTTTGGGTACGCTTTTTATTGCTGTAAATTGTCGGAGCATTTGCATGCGCGTCGTTAACCCGGCAAAGTTTCGGCTCAAGCGTTGGCGCATATGAATTTTGTTATTTGTTTTTCTTAGCTCATTTATTTTTATCAGGCACATACAAATTGAATACGTGCATACACACACAGGCATACAAGCGTGCGTGTGTGTGTATTTACTTGCTTCATTACAGCAGCTTGCCTTTGCCTTGCCTTTCTTCGCTGCGGGCAGCGCTGCTGCTGCTGCGGCTGTTGCTGCCGCCATCTGCCAGGCTGTGGCTTAGCGACGCTGCTGGCGTCGCCGTTGCCGTTGCCGTTGCGCGCTGCGCGCTGCTGTTACCGGTAAAAAAGTCTTGAAAAGTGCGCCTCTTTGGCGTTCCGTTGTTAGTTTAAGTTTAACCATCGCACGCTTAAGTCGCGATTTAGTTGGCCGCTTCAAGCAGAATCTATATCTATAACTATAAATACCCTATTTTTTTTTATATATAAATTTAGTTAAAGAGAAACAAAATGAAATTATTTTTATGTGCCATTGCTGTGCTGCTTTGTGCGGCGGCGACAAGTGAGTGACGAAATATATTTATTAAAAAAAAAAAAGATTAAATAAAAATAATATATATATAAAATATACATATACAAGTAAAATAAATTAAAATCAAGCCTTATAGCAGGCAGCTACTTGACATTGGCTGCGCTGTGTGCGTTAGCTAACGGTATATGCAGGCTTTGCAATCGAGTAGCCACACACACACACACAGACAGACACACAGACACAGCTTGCTTTGCGTTCTTTTATATGCCATGGGTCGACCCTGTCTGACATTTAAGCTTGCCATTTGCGTGCGAGCGGGCAGGCGCGAAACGGGTAAACGGTGAAACCGGCTCGCGCTGGAACTGGAACTGGCAACTGGAACTGAAACTGGGACTGGGACTGGGACTGGGCGTGCGCAGCTTATGCAACCGCAAAACAGGAAAACTGAGAAGGAAAAAAATACAAATCGATCAATCGATCAGTTTTTTTTTTTTTATTTTATATTTATTTTTGTTACAGTTTTTCGCAAAGCAGGAAGTCACAGTGAAAGCCACAAGTTTAATGAACTTTCTCTCTCTCTCTCTCTCTCTCTCTCTCTCTCTCTGTTTAGGCGCTGCTAGCGACTTTGAGTGCCCCAAGCCGAATGGGCAGTTCGCCGATGAGGAGCAATGCGACAAATACTACGAGTGCAGTGATGGCGTGGCCAAGCCCAAGCTCTGCGCCGATGGCCTCGTCTTCGATCCGCTCAACCGCAAGATCAACAAGTGCGATCAGCCCTTCAACGTGGACTGCGAAGATCGCACGCTGTTGCGTAAGTAGACGCATGAATACCCTAGGAATATATGAGATATACTTATATGTATATATCTACTCCTGTAGAGGAGCCCAAGTCCACCAAGTACTGCCCGCGCAGGAACGGCTTCTTTGCCCATCCGGAGGCGAGCGTTTGCAACATCTTCTACAACTGCATCGAAGGCGACGCTCTGGAGATGAAGTGCACCGTTGGCCTGCATTTCGACGAGTACTCCGGCACCTGCGTCTGGCCGGATACGGCCAAGCGCGAGGGCTGCATCGATCCTGAGAGTGAGTCACCCGAAAAACCCGAAAGCCCCCAAGACAAGCGTAACTAAACACACTACCTTCCCCCTCTCTCTCTTCTCTCATCTTTAGAGAAAACTGAGAGCGGCTTCTCGTGCCCCAAGGATCAGCCCAAGATGGATGCACGCGGCCAGGTCGTCACCCATCCGAGGTATCCCCATCCCACCGACTGCCAGAAGTTCTACGTCTGCCTGAACGGCGAGGATCCCAGGGATCTGGGCTGCCAGCTGGGCGAGGTCTACAACGACGAGACCGAGATGTGCGACGCGCCCGAGAACGTGGTCGGCTGCGAGGACTGGTACAAGGATACCAGCGACGATGACGACAAGAAGCCTTCGGCCAGGAGCTGAGCTTCACACCCATCATAAACAAATCTTAAAAAACAACATTTACGCACATTCTTGCGCGCGTCTAATGCACCCACCCACACCCACACACACGCACACACACACACACACGCACTGACAGGACAGCGAAAGGACGCGCGTTTTAGTCAGTTTAACTAAAAGTCGTTGCTAGCCTCTGCCTCTACGTGAAGCGTTACTTTCAACTGGTTACTTTCGTCACTCGCTACTCGTTACTTTGGTCTGGGCACTCGCTACTTGTGTCCAGCTACTCGTTACTATTGACTCACTACCTGTGACTTTTGACTCGCTACTCGTTACTTTTGAGTCTGTACTCGTTACTTTCTCTACTCGCTACTCGCTACTTTTGAGTCTATACTCGTTACTTGTTTTTACTTTCGACTCGTTACTTTCGACTCGTTACTTTCGACTCGTTGCTTTCGACTCGTTACTTCCGACTCGTTGCTTTCGACTCGTTACTTTCGACTCGTTGCTTTCGACTCGTTACTTTCGACTCGCTACTCGTCACTTACGACTCGCTACCACTTTGCAACGAGTAGAAGTCTCTCTTTCTCTTTCTTACACACTTTTCTCACTCTCCCTCTCTCTTTATCTCTTCTTCCGTGCTTCCTCTTCCCGTACTCTTTAACTGTTCTATCGTTGTGTACATATTTCCTCTTTGTTTAAACAAAAGAAAAAAAAACTATAAAAAAAAACAAATAAAAAATAATAAACTGTTTTCTATAAACTATCTGCACTCTTTCTACTATTTTTTCTATATTCCTAACTATCGTAACTATTTAACAAATACTATAACTATATATATTTTAGTCTCTTTTTTAGATACCTTACTATATCTTTGATCTATCTTGATCTTTGATCTTTGCTTTTTTATTTTTAATCTTTAATCTTTGATTTTTATTTCTTCATCTTTTATCTTTAATCTGGTCTCAGCTAATCTCAACTTTATTCAAATTTGCTTTTTAAGTAAACTTGTTATCCTCTGACTTTTCCACTATATCTAGTCTTCCTATCGGTCTTTATGCTAGGCTTAACACCTTCTATAATTCTTTAAATACTTCATTTTCTATCCTGCTCGATCAATCGCTCTGAACTTATCTTTCTTCAGTCTTCTTCTGAATGAATCTTTAGTTTTGCTATCTTTCTCTCTTATCTCTTTTATCTAACTGATCTCTAAACATATTTTGTACTACCAAAAGTAATCTATAAAGATATTTATATATTTTTTCCATATAATCAAACTTAACGAAAGCCTTCCGAGTTTATTTATTTCTAACCTTCTCTCTCTCTCTCTATCTCTATATCTCTCTAATCTTCTTTTAACATCTCTTTTTTCCTCTCTCTCTCTCTTTCAAAATTTTTCTCTCTGTGTCTCTATTACTGATAGAGATAGAGCAATTTTTCTCTCTCTCTCTCACTCTCTCTCTTTCTCTCTTACTTTAGCTCCCTTTTTCTATATTTCTATCGTTCATATTTTCTCTATCGGCCATTCTCTCTCTCTCTCTAGCTACATTTTGCTTTACCGAATTCGATCTCCATCTCGTACTCTCTCTCTCTCTCTCTCTCTCTCTCTCTCTCTCTCTCTCTCTCTCTCTCTCTCTCTCTCTCTCTCTCTCTCGGTATCTCTCTCTGTCGATATCTCTTTCGCCAGCTCTCTCTCCTTATAGCTCTTTTATTCTCTCTTTCATTCTCTCTCCTCTTCTACTAATTTCTTTACCTATCTCTCTCTCTCTCTGTCTCTATTTCCCAATATCTCTTACTTTCCGTTTCCCAAAGTCTTCCTCCCTTTCTCTTTCTCTTTTTTTCTTGCCCCATTTTCTATTGTAAATCCCTTTCCCGATCACAGATCGATCGCAATATTCACACCAACAACAATGACAGCAACAACAACAACAACAACAACAAAAACAGTTCATTTCCATTTGCCAACTCATTCGATTAAATAACAAGACTTGAAATAATGCCAATTGTTGTTTTTTTATCCATCTATTTATTATTATTGTTTCTTTTATTAATCTTGCAAATGCAAAGATATATATGTATATATATGTATATATCTCTATTTATATGTATTTGTGTGCAAATTACTTGCAAATCGAGGGCAAATCGATAATAATCTATTCGCATCCCATTATGAAATTGATATGCTCTCTTCCCCCGCTCCCCTTGCTCAGCTGTTGCTCTACCACCTACTTCGTCTCCTCTTACTCAGCTGCCTGCTTCCACTCTCCTTCTCCTCTGCCTCGGCTGCGCTCGCCTTATTAACCCTTTGTCAACACAAACACAATAACCGTTAATTGCATTCGAGCACTAACGGGTTAACGGCAGGCAAATGCAAGCCAGGCATGCAGACTTGTGAATACCCTTACATGTGTAGTATATGCATATGTGTGTACAGCTATGTATGTATGTATGTAGTAAATTAAAATAGAATTAAACAAACAAACTGTACTTATGCACATTCATACATACATTCACACATATATATGTATGTACATACATAAGTAACAAAGTCTGCTTAGGCAAACGCGTTGCTGCAGCTGTTATGCTCGTCACCTAAAGCGCAGTGCAGCGCACTAAGTTACGTTACGCAATCGTCGCTGGCCACACAGACAGCAAAAACAACAACGGCAGCCAGCAGCCAGCAGCCAGCAGCAACGACAAACAGTGTTGCAATAGTTAACAATGTAACGGTAATCGGCAAGACGAACGCAAACACAATGCAGACAAAACAACAACAACAACAACAACAAAAAAGACCAAACGACGATGACGACGTAGCTAAGCCGAGGCACGAAGCCCGCGGGCCGCGGCCCGAATGCAATTAATGAATGGTAAGCTTACGAGCAGCTTGAGCTTTGCCTTTTACTTTCAATCACACATGTTGCCAACAGGCAGCAGCAGCGACGGCAGAAAAAGCCCAAATCACGTTTTGCATTTTTGTTTTTGTACCAAAAATCATTCGATCAAACGTTGCGCGCGCGCTCGTTCGCAGTGACAAAAACACACACAAACACATGTGCATGCTTTGTCTTGCACAGACACACACACACATGCGCATGCCTCGCTTTGCCTAAGTGTCTGCACAGACATGCGCAAGCTATGCGCACACAAGCATGCCTTGCCTTGCGCATGCTATGCCTTGCACACACACACACATGCGCATGCCTTGCTTTGCCTTGCCTAAGTGCTTGCATACACACGCACACAAGCACATGCTATGCCTTGCATACACATACACACATATGCGCATGCCCTGCTTTGCCGCACACATCCATGGGCGCACAGGTACCTGCGCATAGTCTCTGCCCCTGTCGACCCCTTTTGAACGCACAACAGCCACCCACCACTGCTCAGGCTCCTCAGCACTCTCCGTCTCTGCTAGGCTCAGTAAGCGAATTCAAATACGAAACGCCAAAAATTAAAGCTTTGCAAAACTTTTGTTTGTTGCTGTCGTCGCCGTCGTCGTCGTCGCTGCTGCGGCCGGCGCTGCTGTTGCTGTTGCTGCTTCTTCTTCTTCTTCTTGAGCGCGGTATAAATCTTTTCAGTTGAGTTTGGAACGCGTAACCGTTAAAACGTGCAGCGGAATTTCAAGTGTCGCGTTGAATTCAAATTGAAACTTTGTCGTTGCCGTTGCCATTCCCGTTGTTGTTATTGCTGTTGTTGTGCTTCTTATTATAATTTTTGTTTATTTTTTTTGTAATTAATTGTTTTTTTTTTCGTTGGTCGTCCGCTTGCCAAATTTTTTTTACTGTTGTTGCTGTACCGTTAGTTTCGCAAACATGCAACGCGCACAACTGAGCTGCGTCCTGATCCTGGCACTCGTTGCCTACGGTAAGTGGCCGCCATTTTGTCATAATTACAGTTATGTGGCAACGGCTAATGCGAACTGGAATGCGCATATTTGGCATTAGCCAACGCAACCCCCCCTTCTCCCCCTTCTATTGCGTGCTAAGCCCTGAGCCGAACCGAGCTGAGCTTTTACTTTCAAAAAGTAATTGTAATCGCCAATTGGAATGTCGGACTCTTTCTAATTGGATTTCGATTCGATTTGTTCTCGAATTGGACCTCGCCTGCCGCTCGTTGGCTTCAAGGCTATGCCAAAGATTTGCCTCAGCGCCGCTTTCTGCTCCAATTAGCCAACAGCGAGCCGTTGTCGTTTAACCCTGAACAGCTCTGTGGGTGGGTGGAGAGGGGGGGACAGGTGGGCAGCTGGTCGAATACGCCCCATTACAGCTACGTTCGTACCTATTCTTAAGCTCATTTGGCATGCAGATCCAGTCGATCGTTTATTACTTTTGCTTTTGTTCAGCGCTGGCTAGACGACAGTCCTGCACTGAGAGAAATGCTCGAGTTTGAAGTAAACTCAACAGAAACTAAGGTTTATTACTAATATATATTATATTTACAGCTAAAATTGCTTATATAACATACACAGCTAAAGCTCTGAGAGCTTAAGAGTCTTCTACACTGCACAAAATTAGGGTTAACTTGCTATAAAATACGTGCATTTAGAGTTGAAGCTTAGCTTAGCTAGCTCAGCTTCATTATAATCATTGAATATTCATCAAAAAACATATACACTGCAAAAAATTTCTGGTTAAATTCAAGATTTTTGCTGCTTTTGAAGTTTCAGCTCAAACGAAAAGCTTAATTTAGACTCCAATTCTTGGCTTAAGTAGATATATAGGGTTATACTGATAAACTGTTATTTTATAAGCTATAAACAAGTTAAATACACTGAGAAAAACAAGTATTCAAACTTGTTAGGCTTATTTATAGACTTACACAGTAAAAAATCAGTTATATATATATTAATTTCTTAAAACTTGTAAAGCCTGAATTTACACTGAAAAAATGCTTCGAAAAAAAAGAAAAAATAAAAAACTAAATGATAATAATATCTAAAATAATTAATAATAAATGAATAAATAATAAAAAAATAATATTAATAAAAATAAAATTATGAAAAATATGAAAAATATATATATCCTGAAATAAGTAAAACCAGCTAAATTTTCTTTATAGTGTACTTTCCCATGCTCTCAGTTGATAAGAAGCAAGTTTTGAGCTGCCTTGTGTATGATAGCTTCAGCATAGGCCCTCTTTTCGTGCAGTGTATTCGAGCCTTAATTAAAACAAATGCCAAACATTTAAATGCTACAAAGTCAAAGCAGAACTCGGCCGGTCAAACCAGTTCACAATTAGACCTAATCCCATTAGATATTATAAAATCTAGATCTTAAATAAAAGTCTCGAAATGTGGTCGGTCGGCCCAACGGGTTTCAGAGCGACTTCAAAAGGTTGAAGTGAAGAAACTGAAAATATAAAAAAATAAGAAAACAAAAAATTTATAAAAATATAAAAAATAAATAAAAAATTCAGTTTTCGCTTTTTGCGAAACGTCAAACGATTAATTATCGATAAGTGTTGGTTAATTAATTGCCGGAAATCTTTGGCAGTGTTAAGCAAATGCATAAACAGTTGCAAATGCCGTACGAAGCGAGCACAAACAGCTGAAATGAAAATGAAAATGAAAATGAAAACAGTTTGCGGTGCTTTAACCCGTTGCCCGTCTGGGCCTCGGTTACGTCACCCAGCGCCGGCGCTAGACGGCGAAGATGCTCGAAAGCCGCAAGCCATAAGCCGAGAGCTTGTCACACTCACACGCTGACAGCACTTACAACACTTGCACTTGCAACACTGACAGCAGCACACTTAGCGAAACCAGTTGACAGTCGCTGGGTAGGAAGGAAGTGCGCGCGTCGCGTTCAAGTTTAATAGTGGCCATTGGCATCGCCAACAGCGCCACTTCCCCAAATGTGAGGCAGCTTGATGATGACAGCTTCAACGATAACGATAACGATAACACGCATATGACAGTAGTAGAGTTTAGATAGATAAAGACATTGGCAGAGCTGAAACGATTTGGATAGTGATTGAAAGCGAATTCGATAAGAAATCAACTATGTGAGCAGTAGAAAATCGATAACGATAACAGACACATGAGAGCAGCAAAGTAATATAATAGCAAATGTTATTGGCAGAGAGAAAATATGCGAATAGCAATTTTAATCGATAAAAGGCTACTTCAATGAGCAATCGATTATGCTACTAAGCTAAATATCGATAACGATAGCATACATTTTACAGCTTAGCACCAGCAAAGCTTGACAACAATAGTAAATATTGTAGGCAAAGCTGAAACTTCACGAATAGCTAAAATTATCGATAAATAGCTATTTCGATAAATAATCGTTTTGCATGATCAATAACATTTACTTGACAAAATGGGCTTATATAGCATAACTTAAAGTCAGCTAAAGTTGACATAACAATAATCGATAGCTTATCGATAAATCGATTATTTTTAGCAGTAATTATATCTATAAAAACTTTAGCTGATAAGCAACATGTAGTTGGCTAACTTTGAAAAAGTTGTGGGAAATGGCTCACCGATAACTATATATCGATAACGATAACTCTAGCTAACAGTCGACAATTGGTCTTTTCAGCAAATGCCCTGGCTGTTGGCACACCCGAATGCCCCGAGAAGTATGGCGTTCAGGCCTACGCCCACACCGAGAACTGTGACCAGTTCTTCCTCTGCACCAACGGCACCCTCACCCTGGAGACCTGCGAGAACGGTCTGCTCTTCGACGGCAAGGGAGCCGTTCACAATCACTGCAACTACAACTGGGCCGTCGACTGCAAAGGCCGCCACTGGGATCGTGAGTAGCGAAATGGAAATATCAACTCCAGATTGCTTTATCTCTCTCTCTCTCTCTCTCTCTCTCTTTCTCTGCCCTAGCCACGCCCATTTCGACACCTGGCTGCGAGTATCAGTTTGGTCTGTACGCCGTTTCGAAGGACTGCTCCACCACCTACATCAAGTGCGCCCACGGCGAGCCCCACGAACAGGACTGCGATGCGGGTCTGGCGTACGATGAGCGCATCCACGGCTGCAACTGGCCCGATCAGCTGCTAGATCACTGCAATCCCGAGGGTGAGTGGGCCAGCTGAGAGCTTATCATTGCTAAATCTACAGTTCAATTGAACCAGTCAAAATGAACTAGTTCAGCTTTCTAAGTGATTAGTGATTGATAGATACATAATCATATTGCATTATTATTCATTAAACAAATGAACTAGTTCATGAACCAAACGTTATTTTGAGCCATTTAGCTGTATTTCATGAGTAAATTAACAAATGATATGCTTCAATCATAAATGAACTAGTGAACTAGCGGAACTAGTTCAAAAAAGTTCACTAATTCAGAAATGAACCATTCAACAGTTCATTTGGTCAACAATCATAGGCTCAATTTGCCATGAATGATATATGGTTCATGAACTACTAGTTCTTTTGAACTTGTCAGCTGATCAGTCATTTTTTATATATATAGAGTCGAGTAAAACAGCTCCGTATCATTCGCAAGCTTATCAGAACGCATACGATATAAACATACATATATTGATTTATCGATTAATCGATTACTCTCATTCCAATGCCCAGCGCTCATCTAACTTCTCTTGCTTTCTCTTTCAGCTGTCGTCGGCTTCAAGTGCCCCACGAAAGTCGATCCCAACTCGGTGGCCGCACGCTTCTGGCCCTTCCCCCGGTTCCCCGTGCAGGGCGATTGCCACCGGCTGATCACCTGCGTCGAGGGCTATCCACGTCTGATTAGCTGCGGCGAGGACAAGGTGTTCGACGAGCACACGCTCACCTGCGAGGAGCCCGAGTATGCCAGCGGCGGCTGTGCCAACTACGGCAAATAGTGTGACCGTATATGCGACTAGCAAAAGTAGAAGACGTAGACGAAGACGAAGACGAAGAAGATGAAGAAGAAGAAGAAACCGTTAAACAACAAAGCAGCTCACACTCAACTGTACATATGTAAAGCTTCGCTGACTCGCCCTCTCTCACTCTCTGTCTCTATCTCTGTATCTGCCTCTCTCTCTCTCTCTCTCTCTCTCTCTCTCTCTCTCGTTGTGCACCCGCTCTGTGGCTATCCCGCTCGCACTTTAACCCCATTTCCTTGCATCAAATATTGCAATAATTATCGATCTTAACTCAATTTTTTGTTCTTCCAATTTACACAATTTTTTGTACATTTTTTTATACATTTTGTTATTTTCCAATCGAGCTCTAAATGCAATAAACTTTAAATTTATTTATGATATATGAAATGGTTTCAGCAGCGGGAGGTATATCTATACTATAGATGTCCCAAGTATAGGTGTCCCAAAAGTCACGCAAGATGTAATTTTGATAGAAAACACAGGTTTATAATTCAAAATTGTAAATTTTTAATTGATTTATATAGTATAATCTGTACGTTTGTGTAACGTTCTATTTTTAATAGTCCTGATTACTTAACTGCACAAATGGCGCCAAATTCAAATCTTGCGTGACTTATGGGACACGCTATATAATCAATGCGTGGTTTTCGTTAGGGTATATCTTGTATATAAACTAGAGGGTATATCTTGTACATAAGCTAGATCTTATCTTAATAACAACTATAAGTTAAAACAAACTCACTAAAGCTAGACTAGGCTAGGCTTTCGGTACCCTAGATTTAAGCCCTCTGATCAGCCAGTTAAGATCAATGTAGTAAGCGGGCGTTGGAAGTATGTCAAATTTTTACATATATCTGAGTTTGCTTTATATAAACTTAGTCAAGGAAAGTTTTACTGGATAATACGCAAATTTGGATATGTAACCTATATACATATATCTATGTATATCTATGTATACCTATATACCTCCAGACCTCTATGCCTCCAGACCTCTATGCCTCCAGACCTCTATGCCTCTATACCTCTACCTATCTACCTATTCAGTCAACTCTAGAACAAAAAATGAATAAAAATCGCATCAGAAAACTTTCTAAAAAGTTGCCACGCCTCCTCCCGCCCAACACATGCCCAGAAACTGCAATTTACAGTTAAAAATTAAAAAAAAAATTCAAATAAATTAAAAGTTTTTCTTTTTTTTTGTTAAATATTTAAATATATATTTATTAATAAAGCAGAAGCTGACTACAAAACTAGAAGAAGAAAACAGGAGCCATAGGGAAGGCAGAGGAAGAGCCATAGACAAAACTCAACATAATAGTGGAATAGATATAGGACAAAGTATAGAATAGGGAAGTGAAACAAAAATCTATCACATCTGAAATTCGCTGATCGCATGCGCTGCGGCTGCTGCTGCTGTTGCCGCTCGTCCGGTTGTCGATCAATCGATTAGATGACGCGCATGGTCCTGCGGCGTCGAGAATATAATTGCATAGATGAGGCCGTCGCGCACCGATTCCGTCGGATTGCCCACGTTGAACATGAACTTGACGCGCTGCCGCACCGTGTCCGGGACACACGAGTACATCGGATACCAGCCCATCTTGTTGAAGACGACGTAGATCTTGTAGATCTGATTCCGATAGATATAGACGGGCCGATCGAATGTGATATCCAAATGCGAGTCGTACCGCACCCGGGCCGTACAGTGCGTATACGTGATGCGCGACCCGTGCATATCCTGTATATGCGCATAGAGCACCTCCGTGTAGCGCTCCGCGAAGCCAGCCGAGTTCATCAGCTCGCCGCAGAGCACCTGCGTGGGCACCTGCACGCCCAAGATCCAAATGTTCGTGTCCACCTGTAGAGCGAGAGAGGCGGAATTTGATTAATGCATAATACGGGACTCACCTGGGGCTATACCAAAAAAAAAAATCAACTCTCTAGCTGTGATAGGCGCTGAGATAGGCGTACGGACGGACAGGTGTACGGACGTACAGCCGGGAGGATGAACAGACGAACATGGCTCAAGAATGTATATATACTTTATAGGCGCTGCCACGCCCGCTTCCGCCTCTCACATACATTTTGGCAACCCCACCGTATCCGGCTCTGCTCACCTGGAAGGTCACGCCGCAGTCCGTGACGCTGGTGTTGCGATAGTCGAACTGCCTGGCTATGGAGCGCATGCAGTAGGAGCGCGCCATGTCGTGGTGCGAGTTGCCATCGTTATCACTGCCCGGCGGAGGCGCTGCCGGTACGGCTGCTGCTGCGCCGGCTCCGGCTACAGCTGGCGGCGGTCCGTCGTAGGCATCGCCAAAGGCGGCACCATTCGGGGGCAGCGGCAGCGGCTCGTCGCCAAAGCTGAAGCCATACGTCGGTATATGATCCACGGTGGCCGCAGCTCCGGCCGCTGCGCCGGCATTGGCGCCCAGGTTGAGCGGCACGCTGATCCGCTGCCGGGTGAAGAGCGGTTGGTTGGTGCGCGTCGTCGTGCCGGGGAAGCCGCTGGCTGCATTCGCCGGATTATTGCTGGGCCGATACGAGGAGCTGAGCTCGCGCTGCCTGTGCGCCGACTCGTAAAAGTTGCGCGTGCTCCGGGAGACGCAGAATCCCTCCGGCATATTGCAGTCGTTCAGCGTGGGACTGGAGATTTTGATGAGTATGGCGAGGGCTTCGTGCTGCTGGAGCAGCTTGGAGCGGGCCGGTCCCTCGGCGAACTGTTGCGGCGTCATGGTGAGGAAGCGTATCTTCTTCACCGCCTGCCTGAGCATCGCCCCATCCATGATCGTCCTCTGGGCGTCCATCATGTTGATCATGTTGGCCGCTGCCTCGGCGGCGTTCATCTCCTCCTCGTTGGCATTGCCCGAGGCGTCGCTGTCGATGATCACGACATCGTCGTTGACTGTGGCCGCGCCAACGTTCGCATTCGATGTGGAGGAGGAGCAGCTGCTGCTGGCCGGATGGATGGGCGAGCTGCAGGCGGACCCGTTGCCCGTCGGCTGCTTGTAGCTCTCAACGTCCTCGTCCTGGTGCATGTGCTGCACCATCGCCGCCACATCGGGCTCCATTTTGATCTCCTCGATCATATCGTTGGCAGCTGCTGCCGCCTGCTCCGCACAGGCCGAGGACTTGCTGCCACTCCCACTGGCCGCCTCCTCGTTCCCATTCTCGTTCAGAATCCCGCGTTCGCTGGCGAACTTGAGGAGGCAGTTGAACAAGTCCAGCTCGGAGTCAATGTTCAAGCGATGCTGGTCCAAGATGGCCATCAGCGTCGAGACCTCAATGTCCAAGAAACTGGGATCCGAGAGCACCTCCCGTGTATTGGCGGCGATCAGATCCATGCTGCTCTGCATGAGGCGCGGCTCGTCGAACAGCTTGGCGAACTCGTAGGCGCGACAGGCGTTCTTTGGACTCAGGTCGGCCCAGAGGAAGTGGGTGCAGCGCGTCACCACATGGGGAAGCATATATTTCTTGGCCACGTAGCACAGCTCGCAGGCTTTGTCGAACGAGCCGATCGTGATGCGATCCGTGTAGATGTACTCGAGCATCGCCTCAAAGGCCTCCGGCTGCACGTCCGGTATGATGATGGGGTCCGTTTTGTCCGGCAAATTGCCAAAGAACATTCGCTCGAAGACGGGCGAAGCCATCGCCAAGAGGAGCTTGTGGCCCGATATGATGCGCTGGTTGGGCGGTGTGCCGACGAGAAAGCGACAGTCGGCCCATTTCTCCGAGTGCAGCAGGTATTGCCCACGATCCTTGATCTCTGTCAGGCTGTTCTGCCAGTCCAGATCCATGTTGGGTATCAAATCGAAACGTTTACAATTTATATTTATTTATTGTGTACCCTTGTTTATATGTATGTCGCGGTTGCAGTGTTGTCAACGGTCCACAGCCAGAGTTGCATATCGCGAAAACTATCGATAAATTGGTGAATATTCAAAAAACTAGTTTTAAGTTTAATATTGACATTTAGTAAATATTATAATATTTTCTTTCATATATATATGCATTTAAGTCTGTTTTTATTGCAAAGTAATTCTTTTAGAAATGTTGATGTAGGTCGTGAGTTGCGCAGCGTTGCATTGGCATGTGTAACGAGGCTTGGGCTTTTCTTGCATTACGCGCTGCGGTCACACTGAAAGCGAACAGCAACAATTGCATTGCGTAGAAAAATAAAGTGCTTAAAACGTATAAAAGTTCTGTAGCGATTTTGTGTTGATTGCACTATCAAATTACGCGCAAATTGCAAACATAAAAGGAAAGAAAAAGCCAAAAGGAGTCAAAGAACATAATTGTTAAACCGTCCACTCTGTATTTGTGTGCGTGTGTGTGCTTTGTTCTATAGCAGAGCCTGTGTAAGTGAGCGTGCTTGTGCGTGTGCGTGTGGGTGCGTGTGTGTGTGTGCGCTTGTGTTGTGCGAGTGCCGTAACGTGAAATGGCAAAGAAAACGTACGATTTACTTTTTAAACTGCTGCTAATTGGCGATTCCGGCGTTGGAAAGACCTGCATACTGTTCCGTTTCTCGGACGATGCATTCACATCAACATTTATATCGACCATAGGTAAGCAAATGGCGCAGTCCTCACTTAACATAGCTATATATGTATGCCTGTGTGTGTGTGTGCATGTACCTGCAGAGTTGCTGTATGTGTGTGTGTGTGTGTGTGCTGGTAAGCGGCATTGTATGAGTGTATGTGTGTGTGTGTGTTTCGTAGGCGGCGCCCAAAAACAACAAGGACACGGCCACTTGTCTGTGCGTAAAGGGCGTGGCATTGACTTAAAGTGCTAGAGTAAATAGTGCATATATATACATACATACATACATATGCATGTATGTATGTATGTGTTTGCTTTAGCCTTTGGACTTGATGAATCGCCTGCAGAAGGCGCGCTGTTGTTGTTGGTATTAAATTGAAACAGTGTTGGACAACTGGATAAAGAATAATGACGCATATATATATATATACTTCGAGTGCCTGCATATATATATATGTGTGTGTGTGTGTGTGTTATGATTCACATACAAACACAAGGCTATTCGTGGTTCCAACTAAATAAATTTGTTATCAAATTGTTCAACACGATAAACCAGTTCAACTTGTGACGTCATTGCTGTAATTGGAAACGATCTTTCGCCATTTGCCATTTGCCATTTTGATTGATTTGTTATTGCTGCTTGTTGTTTGCCTTGCAGGAATCGATTTCAAAATCAAAACAGTCGAGCTGAGGGGCAAAAAAATTAAACTACAAATATGGGATACGGCCGGACAGGAGAGATTTCACACAATCACCACATCCTATTACCGTGGCGCGATGGGCATAATGCTCGTCTATGACATAACGAACGAGAAGAGTTTCGAGAATATAGTCAAATGGCTACGGAACATAGACGAGGTAAGCTAAAACCCAACGATCATCAACCGATCTCACTCACACACTCTCTCTCTCTCTCTCTCTCTCTCTCTGCAGCACGCAAATGAGGATGTGGAGAAGATGATATTGGGCAACAAGTGCGATATGTCGGACAAGCGAGTTGTCAGCAAAGAGCGCGGCGAAGCGGTAAATTTCATATACAAAAATTCTTACGAATTACGCTCTTATACTCTCTCTCCCTCTCTCTCTCTTTCTCTCTCTGTGTGTAGATTGCACGGGAGCATAGCATACGGTTTATGGAAACATCCGCCAAATCAAATATAAACATTGAGCGCGCATTTTGTGAACTAGCCGAGGCCATATTAGATAAAACATCGGGCCGCGAGTCCGCCGAGAATCCCGAAAGGGTTGTCATCGATCGCGGCAATAGCGACAAGGCGACCAGCTACAGCAAATGTTGTGCGTAATGGGGTTATGACACCTGTTAGTTTAACGTTCACGGTTGGTTTTGTGATCTACATACATGCATACATGCACACACACACACACACTCACATATACATACACACACACATACACACACATACTTTATATATGTATACATTTAACAAACTTGGCAAAAACCTAGTGCTTTTCTTAAACGTGTGCGTGCCGCTGCGTGTGTGTGTTTCTTTTATAACTTTTTGATAGCTCCTTTAATATTACGATATGAACAAACAAACAAACAAAGAAAAGCAAAAACAAACAAATCAAATGCGTTTTCAACTGGGTGGCAACCCTGCAATCTAACTGGTACTCATGCGCATTCTGTCTCGCTTCCACACATGACAACATGACTGTAAGCAAAACTAACAAGTGTCATAACCCCAGCCAGCCAGCCAGCCAGCAGTATATATGTCTGTATATGTATATGTATAACTGTTATACTGTTATACTAAGCAAGCAAGCGACACACAGACACGTAGACACACGCGTACATAGACACTTATAGCAGTAACAACCAAGAAAGAACCTACCTAAACTTTTATAATATTGTATAAATGTAATTTGGAGTAATTTTACAAGAAAACAAAACAACAAAACAAAAACAAAAGAAAAGAAAAGAAATACAACAACAAGTAGAGAGCGTACGTTTGTAAACGCACAACGAAACGAACCAAGTGGAAGACGAAACAGCGATAAGCAACAACAACAGATTGAACTGCATTTTTTTTGCATGTCACGCCTGGCATGCGGCCCTATTTAGCCTACAGCGGAACGGACGGAACTGAAACGGACGCACATGCGACTTAAACTCACTTTCCCTCTCCCTCTCTCTCTCTCTCTCTCTCACACACACATCCACATAGAGAGAGAGCAACAAACACACTTGATATTTGTATATGTATATGATAATTACTTAAAATACCAAAACAAAAATCACTTAAAAAATGCCAACAATTTAATGTACGCGTTTTTTTTTTTTGCAAACCTCTGTCGGGCACACACTTGTAACTGTAACTATAATTCGGCATATGCAAACACACAGACAGAGACAGAGAGACAGAGACAGACATACATGCTACAAATACTTCATTTTGATTGGCTGCCTGCTTTTTTGCGTTATTAACCGTTAGTTAGCTTAGCTGCAGACTTGCTTTCCGTTTTGTTATTGGTTAGGAAAGAGCCTATGAAAGTGGACGGTGGCAGATGAGCCGCCTATAACTGTATTTTATACAATTCTTTTTTTTTTTTTGTATCTAAACAAAATGGCGTAGAAACATTTCTAAGCTTACGCCAAAGCGCCTACAGCACGCACACATGCACATCATATATATAGATATAGATATATGTATATGTATGTATATATGCATATGTGTATATGTGTGTGTGTGTGTATTTATATAAATATATATAAAAATATGTGTTTTTTTTCGTAATACTTATTATTTGTACATGTATATGGATTTAGCGTAGTTGTCCACACCAAATGATTTAATGATTAAATATTAAAGAACAATTTAAAGCGTCATCTAATCCAAATAAAACAACGAAAACGAAAACAAGACAAAAGATAAGATTGTGGGCGTGGCTCTAGTTGCTGGCCTTGTAGACACGTTCGCCTGCGATCCAGGTGGACAGCACCTGCAAGCCGTCGTTGAGCACGATGAAATCCGCATCGGAGCCGTAGGCCAAGGTGCCCTTCTGGCGCTCGATGCCCAGGCAGCGGGCGGGATGCAAGCTGGCGGCTTCTATGGCAAACACCGGGGAGCAGCCTAAGGGGGAGCAGGAGATCAGCAGTTAAGACAGAGAGAGAGAGAGGGAGCGAGAGATCTTTGACTAAAGGTACTCCGTTTCCGCTCACCTGTTGATCTCTGGAAGATGCGCACGCACTCGTCCATGGGCGCAATGCTGCCGCAGAGCGTGTCGGTGCCAGCGATGAAGGCTTTGCCCTGCTTCACCTCCAGCGGCAGCTGGCCAATGTGATGGATGCCGTCCTCCAGGCCCAGGGCGGAGATGGCGTCGGTCACCAGGATCAGGCCGTCGGGATGCGTGCGATACGCGATGCGCAGCGCGGCCGAGTGCGTGTGCACGCCGTCGGCTATGATGCCGAAGTAGACGATGCGGCCAGCTGGTATCTGGTCGGAGGCCAGCAGACCCACCAGCCCGGGATCACGATGGTGGAACGGCAGCATCGCGTTGAACAGGTGCGTGATCAGCGTGGCGCCGTGGCGCACCGCCCGCTCGCCGTCGCTCAAGCTGGCCATCGAGTGGCCCAGGGAGACGGTGATGCCCGCCTGCACCAGCTCGTCGATCACGCTCGGATCTCTCACCTGCTCAGGTGCAATGGTAATTATCTTGATGCGGTCCAGCGGCCCGTACGTGGAGCGGAGCGTTTCCATGCCCTGAAAGAGAGAAGAGGAGGGAGAAGTTAGAGGATTGCGGAGAGAGAAGAGCGAGAGAAGATTGAGCTATATTAAAAGAGGAGAGAGAAGCTTAGGGAATATACTCTCGCCTCTAAGAGAGAAGCTTGAGCAATATGGGGTGAAAGAGAAGAGAGAAACTTGAGCAATAAGTGAAGGAAGAGAAGAGAGAAGCTTAAGAGGAAAGATAAGCGAGAAGCTTAAGGAAAAAGGCAAGGAAGGGAAGAGAGAAGCTTCGGGAATATGGAAAGAAGGAGAAGAGAGAAGCTTAAGAGGAGAGATTCGAGTGAAACTTAAGAAATATTGAAATAGAGGAAGAGAAAGAGAAACTTACAGAGCAGAGAGGGGCTTGAGCTGTATTGAAAGTAAAGAGAGAAGCTTGAGCTATGTAAAGAGAGAAGTTTCTGCAAACTGGAGAAAGGGAGAACGTGAGTAATATAGAGAGAAGGAGAGAAACTTATGCAGTAGAGAGAAACTTAAGCAAGTACAGAGAAGAAGCAAAAATCTTAGTCAATATGGAAAAAGAGAGAAGCTTAAGCTATATGCAACTAGAAGGATTTTACCGCTTGGTAAGTATTCGGTATTCTATCTAAAATAAATCTTAATAATAACAAAACTAATATACCCAACATACACAGCGATCTACAGGCCCTACTCAATATGCTTGATTTTGATTGGCTGCTTTGCTTTGCCTTTAACCGTTAGTTGGCAACTGCTACAGAATTTAGCCAGCTCATATGTCCGTCTCGCTTGCACAGCCGACCTTCACTCACATTGTCAATAGTCTGAATGCAGTTGGCTGGATGCGCGCCTTTCTTTTGGGGATTGATGAAGGGTCCTTCGGCATGGACGCCCAGTATGCCGGCGCCGCCCTCGATGTGCTGCGGCATGCGCGGCAATATCGTGTGATAGCTCTCGTTGGGTGACGTCACGAGCGTGGGGCAGAATGAGGTAACGCCGCTGCGTACCAGCCCGGTGGCAACCGTGCGCACGCCAGCCTCAATGGTGTCCTTGTCGTAGGAGAAGTCGACGCCATAGCCGCCTGCAGAAGAAAGAGAGGAATATTTCGATTATGTATATAAAGTAAATGAATTGCAGCTTAAATATGCAAATTAAATTCAATTATTTATAATTGATTATCAACGATATTCATTTTGTTCACAATTAAAATTTTGCATGTGCGCATATTTATGCAGCCCACTGTTAAGCATGCAAATCGTGCACTGCTCTAACACTCGCTCAGCATTCATAAAAACTCTTGCTCGCTAGCTGCACTGCTCTAACACACACGCGCTTGTGCTTATACATTTCGTTGTGTTGTTTACCGTTGATTTGCAAATCGGCCATTATCGCTTGGCACGCATCTCGCTCTCTCTCGATCTCTCGCCAATTCAATGTTTACGACGGCAGTCGTACAGTGGGTCGACGATTAGATTAATCTACGCAAATTATGTGCGTGACCTTGGCGACTTATTGAAAGTGAAATTCCAGCTGTGTCAGCTGTAACTGTTTACCATTAATTTGCAGGTCAATGTAGCCGGGCGCGATGATCGCACCGCCGCAGTCGACGCGCTGGTGCGCCGTCGCCCGCTCATCGTAGAAAACTGGCTCCGGATTGACGATTTTGCCGTCTCTCACCCACAGATCGTCGACGATCAGCTGATGATCGCGCACCAGGCGGCAATTGACGAACTGGATAAGCTGCTGAGGCGAGCCCTTGCAGCAATTGCTATTTTGCGACATGCCGTTAGGTGTGGCTAGCAACAAATGAAAAGCAAAACAAAGCACAGCACAGCCACACACACTGCAGCTAGAGTAACTGTGTTTATAAACGAATAACAAAAACAAAAAGGAATGAAAGGCAACGAGACGCACTGGCACGACGCCCGCGTCGCAGTCGGCAACGGAATGTTGAGTGCTTTGCGAATCGGCACTGTGCGAGGCTAAATACTCAAGCAGCTGAGCCGCGTACGCAGCTAACGCACACAGCTGTTGTATGATAAACCTATTATTTCTCGTGCTTGCAAGCGCGCACGCATATCAACAGCTGTGCGCAGCGTACTGAAAACCCAAAAGCAAAACATGTGTGCGGTTTCGTAGCGGCCAGCTAAACAACAGCTGAACGCTGGGTTCGATAAATCGTTAGCAGCTAGCTTTTGCTTGAGCATAATTGGTATGGCAGCATAAGCATAGCAATTAGCTTTTGTCTGTTGCGTATTTGAATTTAAATTTGAAAATCGATGAATGAAATTAATGAAATAAAGAGGTTTTTTTTATTGATTTATACGGCTTGTTTTTGTTTTATTTTGATGTGAGCAGCGTGTGCATGAGCCAGCTGCAAGCTTATCAATTGTAAATATATGTACTTGTAATTATTTTGCCCTTTTTTTGCTCAGCTGCAGCGGTTAATAGAGATAAGACTGTTATATATGTGTATATATGTACATATATAAATATATATATTTGTAGATATGTACTTAAACATGGGTAAAGCGCACACTTGAAACTGTATTTAATGCGGTCAAAGCGCGCTCGCTCGCCTTATCTCCCTCACACCCCTCGCTCTTAGGGCAACTTCTAGCCCTCTCGCTCGCTCACTCGCTCGCTCACTCGCTCGCTCAGTCGCTCTGTCCCTTTCTTGCTGACTGATAGCGCTAATCTTTGCGGTCCGCCATGAAGTTTTTGCAGCTTGCAACGGTAATTTGCCCGACCACCGTTAGCCGCACATTGTTTGTTATCTCTTTTGCGCTCTTGTTCGTTTACTTTGAAACTTTTCCATAGGCGCAGCGTTTGCAGGGGCGCAGGAGAGCGCGGGGAGAGGGGCAGGGGGGGGGGTTGAGTACTCGAGAGAGATACTTGATAACTTGCATTGGCTGCGTAAATTGCCTCTGCCTTGGCCATTTGGCATGCACTCATTTAGTTTATCTGCATTTGGGCACTTAATAAACTTAATGACTGAGAGAGAGAGAGAGAGAGAGAGAGAGAGAGAGAGAGAGAGAGAGTCGGAGATATGCATATCTTGCCTAAAAGGCTTTCAAGTTTTCTTTATTCATTCCAGCGATAAGCCAAATATCCACTGACCCTTGAGCCACGTGACTGCCCACGCCCACGCCCACGCCTATTCCGCCCACCACAGCCCAATCGAGTTGAATGCGAAACGTGAAAAAAGGGGCAAAGCGTTGTCATTGGCAACTACTTTGATGAGTTATAATAAAAAAAAATTAATTTAAATAAAAATAAAAAAAATAAAAAAAAAATAAAAAAAATTCACCAACAAACAGAAATAGAAGCCAAAGCTAAGACAGAAGCCAAGTGCATTCAAGTTTTAATTAGTAAAATTTGCTTTAAAATTTAATGGTGCCCTAACCTCACTTTATGCAATATAACCTCAAATTAAGGCATGAAGAGCCAGCAAGAGAGGCAATCAAAACTTACTTAGGCAATTATTATAGTAGACTTTAACAGTTAAACAGCTTAAGCTCACTTTAAGCTAACCAAATGACAGCTTAGCCATACCTAACCTAACCTCACATAAACTAACTGAAACTAGTATAGCCTTCTATAATAACAATTATATATAGCAAAATTTTAAATTTAGCATACAAAATGGATAAATTAATGAAAACTCATTCATTTTACTGTAATTTATGAACATAACCTCACTTTAAGCTTGATCAACTCTACATAACCTCACTACAGCTAAGTCTTGAACGTGCAAAACATTCTTTAATTTCGCTAAGCTCACTCTAATCTAACCTCAAAGCATTATACTCTACTTCTAAGTAATACCTAACCTCATTTAGCTCAACCTAACCTCATTTACAGGGTATTTGCCTGAGAACAGGGCACAAGTGTTTGTCGCATTATTTATTTACAACAATTTTAAAGCAGGACATAGACAATAGTGTGAAAGAGAGAGAGAGGGAGAGAGATTTGAGAATAGGATTTTGAGATTTTTAGTGCCTTTTTGGTGGCTTTTTTTTTGCTGCTGGGCGATCCCAACCGAGCGCCACATGTTGCACTGCAAAACCCGATTGCCGCATGATGTCCGCAGAGTGCCTCGCATTGTGAAATGTTTTATTGCATTGTTGGCAACAAGCAGCAGCAGCAGCAGCAGGAGCTTGCGGGTGGCTTACGAATGAGGCTTGAATGCAGCCAGGTACACTGGGCGAAAAAGGTGTAGAGTGAATGAAAGTAGGAAGTATTAGAGAGAGAGAGAGAGAGAGAGAGAGAGAGAGTGAGAGAGAAAGAGAGAGAGAGAGAAGTGAAAGGGAGGGAGAGAAGAGAGAGAGACAGAGAGAGAGAGTTGAGATAGTTGAGATAGTGAGAGAGTTGAGAGAGTTGAGAGAGAGAGAGAGAGACAGAGATGAAGAGAAGAGAGAGAGAAGGGAGGGAGAGAGAAAAGAGAGAGGGAAGAGAGAGATGAAAGGAAGAGGAAGAGAGCAAAGAGAGTGAGAGAGGAAGAGAATGAGTGAGAGAGAGAGAGAAGGGAGAGTAAGAGAAGAAAGTGTGAGAAAAGAGTGAGAGAAGGGAGAGAGAGAAGAGAGAAAAAAGAGCGAGAGAGATTTAGAAGAGAGAGAGAGAGAGAAAAAGAGAGAGTAAGAGAGGAAGAGAGAGAATAAAGACTGAGAGAAGAGAGAGAGGAGGGAGAGAGAGAAAGACAGAGAGAAACAAGAAGGAAAAGATAGAGAGAAGAGAGAGAGAGAGAGAGACAAAAGAGAAACAATGAAAAAGATGCAATGAGAAAATGGGATAGAGCGAAGAGCGAGAGAAATACAGAGAGAGAGAGAGAGAGAGAGAGAGAGAGAGAGAGAGGAGAGAAGAAGACAAAACAGAAAGTATCCCTCGTATAAATCTAAATTGAGACAGAGACAAAGTATGAGATGCAGGCAGAGAGATATATATGTATATACATTTTGATAGCAGTGAAGAGCTTACCTCTCTCTCTCTCTCTCTCTCTCTGTTCCTCCCACCCTCCCCCTCTCTCCCCTTCTCTCCCTCACTCTCTGGCAGCTGTCAACAACTGCTTAAGAAATTCTGATAAACAAATCCCAATCGAATGCTGTTGCCGCCACAGACGCTTCTCACTCTTCACTAATTGTTTTCGCTAAGTGTATGCAGGTATTCGCCTGCGTGTATGTGTGTTTGTGTGTTTGTGTGTGTGTGCCTTGTTTTTGTGGCTTGTTGGAAAATGCCGCTACATTTTATTATGGCTAAGCACGCATTCATTATGCTCCCGAGCGAAAACCGACAAAACCGACAAAACAAAAGGGGCTGCGGGTGGGCGTGGCTGGGCAGGGATTGGGCTGGGTTGGGGTTTTCGCTCTCTCAGCAAGACAAATGATTGCCAAGGCATAAGAAATGCCCACACCGTCGCTCGCTCTACGTGGCTCATTTGGCTCGCTCGACTAATCGCAAACAACGCACATCGATTAAGCGAGACAGAGAGAGGGAGAGAGAGAGAGAGAGATAGGGACAGAGAGAAACAATTAGCACGGTCTGGACATAATTGGCGTGCAGTTAGTTGCTCTGATTAAAGAAGCAATCATAAAATTAAGACCCATAATCCTCAGCAATTTAAGCGCACGCATGACAACTCTCTCTCTCCCTCTCTCTCCCTCTCTTTCTATGACAAAGGTGGTCTCTGGTCTCTGCTTCGAGTCTGTGGCCAAAGCTGGCCACAAGCTAATATGTGTAATAACTAAACAGAAGCATAACACAAACCGCAACAATTATAAGTTGAGAATGTTTTCTGATGCGCAGCTAAACTGCACGACTAGCCAATACCCTACAAAGCAACTCTTTATATATTATATGTAGTTATATTGAATCTTACATATATATATACATACATATATACACACATATATCTTACAATTTATATCTTTGCATTAGAACGCCTTTCTATGCGCTTCTCAGTATGCAAACTTTCCTTTCTCTTGCTGCTTAAATAACTATTTTGTAATTGCTTTATGCTCAAATTATAAGCATTTCGAAGCTTCATACATTTTTGTTTAAAAAAATTTGAATTTTTCAAAAATATTGAAATTTTGCAAAATATTGAAAAAAGTTTGTTACTTGTTACTAAATTTGAGAAATTTTTAATTAAAAATAAAATTGAAATATTTGGAGTTTTTCCAACATATTTTAATTTTTTTTTTTAAATTGAAAAAAAAAAAAATTGTAAGTCTTGAATTTTTCAAAATATTTTGAATTTTTCAAAAAATTTGATGTATAAAATATTTGAAAATTTCCAAAATATTGAAATTTAGAATTTTTCAACAAACTTTTGAATATAAAAAAAAAAATTGAAAAATTTCTAATTTTGCAAAACAATTGAAAAAATTTCAAATTTTCCCAAAAATTTGAAAAAATTCGAAGTCTCTCAAAAAATTGAAAAATTTCGATTGTTTCAAAATATTGCTCTAAAAAAATTTGAAATTATTTTCAGTTATGCCAAAAAAATTGAAAAATCTTAATTTTTTTTAAGCATTTTAAATTTATTAAAAATATTTGAAAAAATTTTGAACTTATAAAAAAATGTTGAGAAGTTCAAAATATTTCAAAATTTTAAATAAAACCCAAATTTTTCAATTTTTGTTTGGAAATTTTAAAATTTGTTGAGAAAAATTCCACATGTTTTGAAAAATTCAAAACTTTAAATATGGCATACCCCATAATGCGTTTGCTTATTAGCTGGGTATAATATATCACTTTACACGCTTTGTCCAATACAGTGCAATGCATGCAGGAGTATATACACGTACACACACACACACACACACACACACACACATATACATATATATATATATATATATATATATATATATATATATATATATAGCCAAACGCATTTGAGTGCGTGGCGTTTTTGGCCAGGCTGAAGCCAAATGCAGAATTGGACTCATTGGCTACGTGCTATGGCCGAAAGCAACAAGGAGCTGGCCAACTGAAGTCAGCTGCTGCTAACAGATACCCTGTAAAATAATAGTAGTAAGAAGAGAGCGGAGCTGGACTAGCACATACCCTGTAATAAACCTAAAAGTAGTTCAGGTAGGAAAAGAGGAAGAGAAGAGTCGACAAACTGAGAAACTGGAGCACAATATACCCGCTTGCGACTAGCTGCAAATACAGGGTATAGCAAGAGCAGCAGATGCAGCAATATGAAACCTTCATTAGCGAGATGCTAGCTGTGGAGATACGAGGAAGGGGAGGGGGAGGAGTGAGAGAGAGACTGGAACTTAGCTGTATTGGCTAAGGAGAGAGAGAGAGAGGATGATGAGGCAGGGCTCAGGCTTGAAAACGCTTCCGGTCATACAAATTGTACGTGAAACGTGAGAAATTAATTTTCAAGGTGCTCAGCATTGAAATGGAGCAGCCAAAATGGATTGCTGAGAGGGTGAGGGGAGGGGAGGGGAGGGGGAGGGGGTGGTGTAGCCGCTTCCATCTGACCATATGACCAGTGGGCATCAAAGTTTGAGTCTGTTCGATCGGGCGTTAATCAAACAAACACACACATACACACACATAAATATTGTTGGCTCTTTAATCAACAAAAATTGAAATTTTGCTCAGTAAAGCAAAATATTTTTGCCTCTTCTGCATTTTGGCTGGGGCCAAATTGAATTTGAGACTTTGGCCATAACTTAAAGGCTGGAATGAAAACAAGCTTGTTGAGCTTTAATTAATCGAATCAATCATAATTTGTTATTTTATTAGTCAGTTTGCAAATTGATGTCTCGAGTGCAAACTAAAACTCACAAAGCGAATTTCTCAAAGGGGGACAATGGCAGAGTGAGGGAGATGAAGAGTGAGCGGCTTGTAGTCGCTTGCCATTGGCTCAGCTTAACTGTGACAAAATACACGCGTACATGTGTAAATGGCAGTGTGCGAGCGTGTGTGTGTGTGTGTGTCTATTTCGCATATGCAAAGAAATGTCAAAATTCAATTTAATGCTGCCGTAACGAAAATCTGTCAGCTTGCAGCGCACAAATAATGTCAAAGCCACACACACTCGCACACACTGTCATAGCTACAAAGTATTGAACACACACACACACACACATACACTCACACACGTTAAACTCACCCACACACTGTCGCACAAAGGCAAAAGAGCTTGCGTCTGTCAGAGGCAATTGTGGCTGATTTGCGCTTTTTCCTGCACGACTTTAACTGCGAATAAGTAGCAGAAGGAAGGGCAAGAATAACGGCAACCACAACAACAACAACAACAACAACGACATATACGGGCGCCGTTTTGATAAAGGGCCCATGCTCTCGCTCACACCTCAGCCACTATGTATTAGAGTGAGCGAGTGAGCATGTGATTCTTTTTTTCTGTGCGCTGGCATTCGAAGGGGATCGACGAGACGTTCGGCTGCGCGACTTTGACATGTCAAATGATTTTACAAAAGCAGCGCAGTCAGCTGCCAGCTAAAGAGTGCGAGACGTTGCGACAAACGCGACAGCTGCAGTGACAAAGCGACAGCTGCAACTGAAGTTCCTGGTGCCCGCGGCAGGCCGACTGTAGCGCAGCGCAGTGCATCGCTGTTTTGTGTATTTGTGTGTGTGTGTGTGTGGGATCAGGCATGCTCTGATCTTTGTGCGCGAGAGCGATAGACTGATTGAACATCACTCTCTCTCTCTATCACGCTCGCTCTTATTGTTTTGCATGAGCACACATAAGTATGCTATATGTGTGCATGTTAAAGCAGTGCGCGCTGCCGCTTGTTGTTGTTGTCCCCTTTCTTCTGCTCATTGTTGTGTGCGTCATCTTTTTAATTGAGACGATTGCATGTGGAGGGAGAGTGGGCGAGCGAGCGAGAGAGGGAGAGAGGGAGAGAGAGGTGTGGCTGAGTGAGCGAGGCTTTGGCTCTGTTTATTTAACTGTTATGAGCGCAAATGCGAGTGTTTTGACTTTTGAGAATTAGCTTTTGAGATAACAGTTATGAGGGCGAGCGCGAGTGTGTGAGTGTGCGTGTGTGCGTGTGTGCTTCAACGCATTTAATTGGGCAAGCGATTGCCTGACTTGCTTACAAATGTGCGTGAAAACGTGCGAGCGTCTAACGGCAACGCCAAAGCGCGTGTGTTTGAGTGTGTGTGTGTGTGTGTGTGTGTGTGTGCGTGCGTGAATATTGCATGCGATAAATTATTTTAAAGAGTCGCCCCCTCCGGGCCCCTCGCTCTGTTACGCCTTTGCATCAGTTTTAATATTGTTGCGAATTTTATTTACGCGCAGACAACAAATTTATAAACGTTTATGACAAGAGACAGACGCAGCCGCCTCTGCCACCGCTTGCCATCTCCCTCACTCCCACTCTCTCTTTCATTAATAATTGTTGCCTTTGTTTTCGGCATTTGTTGTCGGCGGTTTTGGCGACTGCTCAAATAAAATTTATTGTTTCTGATATTTCTTTAGTCATTATTATTACGCACATTTATTATTTATTATTTATTTATTAATTTGTTTTACATGCGGATTATGCGGGCCATGACAAAGCGCGCGCACACACACACACACACACACACACACACACACACACGTACGCATCAATTGAGCTACGCGCACAGTGGGACAAGCGCTGCAAATTTCCAGCAATATATTTTCTTATATATTCTTTGATTTTTGACTGAAATAAAGTTATAGATTCTTTTTTTTGACTCTTAATAAGTTATATAGATATCAATTTATATATCAATTAATATATCAATTTTATATATCAATTTAAATAATATTTCAAAATTCTTGCTTCCCCCAGCTCTTCGACTTTCTTGTCAAACTTTAACTGGCAGTCAGAAAATTTAACAACATGTCTAATATTTTACACAAGAAACTAGTTTTTCTCTTAGTAGGCGATGCTTGAAAATTCGTCGGATTTTTCGAGGACCCAGCTCGGAGCTCATAAAATGCTCAGTCTCAGTCCAGTTACAGAGCTGAACACATCTAAAAATCAAAAACCCTAAAAAAAAGCCAAAGTAATTTCTATATATATTTTGTAAAAGTGAATTTTAAATTCAAATTTTATAAATTTGAATTTTTATCAAATATATCACTAAATATATATTTAACGCGGCACAAAAAAATTTATCCATCATGAGTAGTAAGTACCTAAAAATATCAAGGGTGTTCAAAAAGCAAATTTTTTTTTTTTTTTTTTTTTTTTTTTTTTTTAGCTCCAGCTCACGCCATGGAATCCCAGGCTCTACAACGGGATCCGACTTGCCCCCTGACCCCTCAGCCGAGTGAGGGACCGGAACATCCACTCGATGTATTGGACATGGATCAGCCATGCGTCCCGACCAAGGTCGGCCGTGTGCCGGCCGATAACTCCAACTTCACTGAGTCGGACAATCATGATGTTTATCTGCAGAGCCGTCGCGATTCGGGCACAACTCCTGAACTTCCGTACTCTCTGGACAACATGAGCCCGGAGCCCGATCTAAAGGAGCCGCTGGGCCTTTGCGGCGATTATGTGGAGCAATCTCAGGCACCGTGCTCCAAGATCCAAGATAGCAAGGATAGCTACTATTCACGCAACCCGATTACCGGATCCGGTCTCAATGGCGATGGCGTAGGCGGTCTCAAGCCAAGGAAGCTCAAGACTCGAGGTTAGTACAACTATACAAATTGATTGTGGTATGGGAAAGGGCGATGAGTTTACAGTTGCCATTGATGAATTTAGTTCTTGTATAGGGACAACATTTAGATCTTATATGGACACTATTTAGATCATCTATGGGAAAACATTTAAATCACACATGTTGATCATAGGAAGAAATGTTTAGATAATATATGGGCAATATTTAGATCATACATGGGTATTATTTAGATCATATATGGGTAATATTTAGATCACATATGGGTAATATTTAGTTCATATACGGATTATATATAGATCATATATGGATTATATTTAGCTCACATATGGGCAATATTTAGATCATATATGGGTAATATTTAGATCATATACGGATTATATTTAGATCATATATGGATTATATTTAGATCACATATGGGTAATATTTAGATCATATATGGGTAATATTTAGGTCATTTATATTGATACCCATCATTCTATGTCGTTCGCTAATAGGGGGTAATCCAGTTACCGGGGAAGGCTACAAACCGGGCGCAACCGACTTTATACAGCCGCCCAACCACATGGGCGGACAGCCGATGCATACCAATACAAATAACCGAGTCCCACCCGGCGGCTATTCGTCTGGACTTTGGTAAGCTCCATATCAAGAGCATATTGACCAGCCCTGCAACCCTGAAACTCCAACTAAAACGCCATTACAAAAAACAAAAGATTAAACCTAACACATTGGAGATATGGATATATCTAACAGTGATATCGACGAAGATCTCAAGACCCGCTTATCACACGATGAAACTACAAAATCAAAGTACATAAAAGAAAGAACAAAAAACGAAACTAAATACTTTAAACACAAATGAAATAATACTAAAAAAAATACTTCTTTAAACACAAATGAAATAATACTAAAAAATACTTAAAAAACAAATTCTGAAATAGTAAACAAAACACAAGTCTCCGAGGGCAAAAATATGACACAACTTTTATACTAAAAAGGCCTTGGCTAAATAACTCCTATACACTGCATGGGAAAACTTATAACTCAAATCGAATACTGCAAGAAAAAACGAAAATACTAATCAAATACTGCAATAAACGAAAATACTACTCAAAAAACTGCAAGAAAAAACGAAAATACTAATCAAATACTGCAAGATTAAACGAAAATACTAATCAAATACTGCACTAAGCGAAAATACTACTCAAAATACTGCAAGAAGAAACGAAACGAAAATACTTTTCAAATACTGCAATAAACGAAAATACTACTCAATATACTGCAAGAAGAAACGAAAATACTAATCAAATACTGCAAGATTAAACGAAAATACTAATCAAATACTGCACTAAGCGAAAATACTAATCAAATACTGCAAGATTAAACGAAAATACTAATCAAATACTGCAATTAGGGAAAATACTTATCAAATACTGCAATTAGGGAAAATACTTATCAAATACTGCAAGAAACGAAACGAAAATACTCATTAAATACTGCAAGAAGAAACGAAAATACTAATTAAATACTTCAATAAGCGAAAATACGGCAATCAGCGAAAATACTTGTTCAAATACTGTAAGCTGCGAAATTACTAATCAAATACTAATTAAATACTGCAAGCAGCGAAAATACTAATCAAATACTAATTAAATACTGCAAGCAGCGAAAATACTAATCAAATACTGCAGTAAGCAAAAATACTAATCAAATACAGCAATAAGCGAAAATACTGCAAGCAGCGAAAATACTAATCAAATACTGCAGTAAGCAAAAATACTAATCAAATACAGCAATAAGCGAAAATACTGCAAGCAGCGAAAATACTAATCAAATACTAATTAAATACTGCATAATGATAATATCTATAGAAATTATCACCCAAAATTTTGCTTTTACTAAAAAAATGTACACACACAAAAATACTTACAATATTTCATCCACAATGCAAGCAGTTATAGATTTATATATATACTATATATATGTATGTTAATATATATATGCGAGTGTGTATAAATGTATTTATATGCATAAATAGCTATATATACCTATACATATACATATATCCAAAGATATCTATATATTTTCATCTATAACTAAACGCATATACACGAAATATGAATATTGTACAGATATATATGCCTATATGTATCTTATAACGTTTTATTACTGGCAAATAAAATTGAATTCGTCAAAACAAAAAATCTAAAAAATTGTTTTATGTTCTAAATATGTTATAACTTTAAAAGATATAACTTTTATCAATTTTTCATATATATTTTTTGATTTTTTTTTTTTGCCTTTAGTATATTTAAAATTTGCTTAAATTATTATTTACAATTTTTATTTACAAAAAGAATTTAGTTATATTTTTTTTACAATTTTCTTTTGAATTTTTCCTTTTCATACGAATTTGATCTTTTGCCACATGCAAATTGTGTGTGCGCCACTGTGCAAGCGCCTTGTCAGCATCAGCGATGCCGACGCCGATGCCGACGTCGGCGTCTGTCGATAGGCAGCGCAAAAATGTTCGTTTGATTTGTTATCAGGTGGTTGCTGCTGCTGTTGTTGTTGTTGTTGCTGCTGCTGTTGTTGTTGTTGTCAGCGTTGATGGCGTTTGTAATTTCGTTTACGGCATTATGTAATTTATTAACTTTTCATTGAAAGTTATGTTGCGGGCGCCGGCTTCAACGGCTGCGCTGACGACATCTTTAATTAATTACATTTTAACATGATAATTAATAGTGCCGCGGCCTCTGACGACAGCCGAGTGAGGGTGCAGCTGGCTGGGGGAGGGGCGATGGGCGTGGCCCAGAGCGAGACCAATTGATCGCCTGACATAACATGACAACTCACACACAGAGAGAGAGACAGAGAGAGAGAGAGAGAGAGAGTGAGAGAGGGACAGTGTCACAAAGTGTTTGGCAACGGTCACACTTTTGCAATTTATCGATAACTATTTGACAGTTATAGTGCGGCACTTAGTGTTGTAAAGTGGCGAGCAGTAGACTGAGCAGGCCAATACTTGATGCACGTCTTATACACCAGCTATCGATAACTGTTGCTAGTTAAAGCGCGCCTATCGACAGTTGCTTATAGCACAGTTATCGATAACTTATGATAGTCAGCTTGTGCTTATTTGTCATCAGTCAACTGGCTTTGCAAGCCTGTGAGCTCAGCCACACATCTATATATATGTACATACATATATATGTATATAGATATATATATATACTTAGATTCTGGTTTGGGCTGCGCATTTCGCATTCGCAAAGTCAATCAATCATTTGGCTAAACGTTGTTAATTGGAATTCAATGGATATAGCGTGTATCTGAAGATGTCCACTCATGCCCAATGTTTGCTCGCTGACATACCTGACGCAAGGTGGCGCGGCCTGCATGCACGACTGCACACATACCCTGTGCTTGGAGTGGGCTCGGGGAAGGCGAGGGGAAGCGTTATGATTCGCAATGGAAAGAAGACAAAGTATGAAGTGTGCTGATGGGAGCTAAGGATATGGGTGAGTTAGCTGGAAATGTTCGAAGACTAGATACCCTGTAATTGACTTTAGTTCAAAAGAAACGTTGCTTCAGGAGCTGAAGCAAATAAATGAAGAGACTGTGGGAAGTGCTTGACTATATAATACCCTGTAATTGACTTTTAGGCGTTTCTTTGATATAAGCTGTGAAAGTTAGACGATCCAATCTATATGGCATGGCAAGGGCACAACTTAAGGGTGCCTAAGAAGTGTTGGACTGCAACATACCCTGTAATTGGCTATGGTTGAACATGCTGTTAGTTTGCCCTAAGAGATTTGCCATAGAGTAAGAAAAACTTATGGAAAGCGAGGCGAGGGGCATATTAGGTAGATAATGGGGTCTCATAGACTAATAGATACCCCTCAATTAGCCTCATCATTGCCAAAAGTGCTCAATATCCATTCATCCTTTCACATTTTACGTGCTTAAAACTCATAAAAAACTGAGCGTGGGCTTTAAAAGCCAAGCTGTCCAGCTATAAAATAACAAACAAACAAACAGAGAGAGAGAGAGAGAGAGAGAGAGAGTTGGCAATTGATGATATATATCTACATCTATATGCGTATGTATTTTGATAGAGAGAGAGATATATGCATCGGGTCGGCGACAGCTGGCGAGTCGATGAGCACATTGATGATGACTATAATGATACACAAACAATTGCCCGACCATTTCAATTCAATTCCATTCAATATATAGCTTGGCCCCTCCCTCCCCCTCCTCCCTCCCCCTCTCCATCCCTTGCTCATTCTGTCTCTGTGTGTTTTTGTTTTTTTCTTGTGCCTCGTCCAATCTTTCTTTTTTTTTTATATCTTTCCGCCTCGTGCTGCGGTGTCCGGTTGCCAGGACTACCCCAACCGACCCGGGCCAGAGCAAAGTTGTTTTGACAGTAGCCAAGATTGAGTTCTTATTCAATTTGTACGGATTTGTAGCGTTACCCCTTAAAACCCACTTCGCAGCCAGCCGCCCGTACCCTCCCGTACCGTCCCGTCCGCGCTGGCAACCTCTATTGGAATTTATTTCATATTATTGCCCTTCTTCTTCGGTTTGCTGTTGTTGTTTGCGTCACAAGTTGGCCTTGTTTTGGCAACTCGCAAAACTTCTTGGCTGGCTTAGTCCAAGTGCTGCGGCCTCAGCTGCAGTTAACTTGACTCGACCCGACCCGACCCGACCCCACGTCACCCCACCTGCCCGCCGCCGTTGTCTTGGCTATCGCAAAGTTGGAGCAAGCGGCAACAATTGACTCCAGCGGCGACTGGACACTCGCCTGCCAATTGGCTGCCAGCTGCCCGCAAAAGTATGCTACAAATTTGTAGCGAGCACTTGAAGAACTTGCCACAGTGAAGACACGCTAAATGCGACCAACTTGAGCATGCAAAAGAGTTCATTGCATTAGCAAACCTCTACATATATATACTCTGGTCAGCTTTAGCTGGGGCATGACCTGCTAGAAGATACCCTTTCTTTCTTTCACATAATAAACATGGTTCAAAGCATATGCATATTGTTAGTACAGCTTTATCGATAACACACTTATCGATTATGATCCACGTGAGTATAGTATATACACATATGTATATCGATTACCAGTTATAGCCATTTAATGCAAATTACTGTTATCGATAATACTTCTTAGCATATGTATCGACTATTTCTTTGGAGTTTATCGATAAATATCCATAGTATATCAGCACATATACTGATAGCATGCATAATTGTACTATCGATAAAAATAGACTTCTTACTGCATGTTTAACGATGCATTACACTTATCGATAACACTAGATGTATAATACATTTATCGATAACAGTTTATACTCTATACGGAAGTAGTAGTAGTTGTTTATACTAAATATCGATAACATTTCATAACATCTATATTGACTGCTTATGCCAAGTTTATCGATTATCGCTTTTGGCTCCATCCATCAAGAGCATTTTCCAATTTGTTCGCATTAGCGCGTCTCCACTGTACGTTTGGGGCATGCAAATGCACATGAGCTGCTCTGCTGACAATCAGTTCGTGACGACTTCGACAATTGCCCTGTGCGAATGTGGGTTAAGGGGAGCCGCCCTGCACTGCAGCGCCATTTCTTGGTAACTCTTGTTTTTGATTTAGTTTTTTGTTTGTTTTGCTTTGCTTTGTTTTGCTTTGTTTATTTTTGTTATTTTTGGTCTAATAATGGGGTAAATTGTGTTGTTGCACAGCAGTTGGCTTCTATTTTCATTTTTCTAATTGCTACTTTACAGCTGTTATCGATAAAAACAACAAGCGAGTGCGAGTGGCGGCTGCCAGTGTTGCCAAGCCCAAAAACAAATTAAAAAAAAACTAATCAAGCTTTGTTTACTTTTGATTTGCCACATAAATATTGTGCTTTTTTCGTACTTTTAGTTGTTATCGATAACTTGAGGGCGATAGATATTGAATCAGGAAACATAAAGCGAGAAAAGTTTATTTCCGAAGAACGTTTGTAAGCCATTGCAGTAGTTGATATCTTAAAATTGTTATCGATAACAGTGCCAGTGTGAGTTAAGCTCATATTTGAAGTTATCGATAACACTTGATAGGTAATAATCAAGTTTTTTCAGTTCTTCTCACTTGGTTTTACAAAATTCTTTAAAATTTCTATGTATTGTTTACCGGTTGATACATTTAGGCTGTTATCGATAACAGCGGCAGTGTTGATAGTCGATAAGAGTTGATCAGAAACTGATTTATTATAATTGTACTTATAAAGGCCTTCCAATATTCTCTAGTTTTGAACAGTTTCTGCGCTGCAGCTGTTATCGATAACTGCGCCGCAGCGATAACAGCAGAAATTAATCAATTTTTGCTTTATTGCTTCTACCTTTTGTGCTGCAGGTGCTTTGCCTGTTGGCTATTTATGAAGTGGCCAGCTCCTACGCCCAATCGTCTCTCCCTTACCCTTACCCTTACCCCACCCCACTCTCCCGCTCTCTCCCTAATTTTCTGCCTCTGCTGCGGCTGCTGCTGCTGCTTCTTCTTCCTCTGCTGCATAAACTATATTCTCTCTTTTTTTTGCTGCTGGTCTTTCGGCTTTGGGTTTTCGCGACTCCAAATTGCCAACTTAGTTGTTATTTGTTGGCTGTCTGGCCCACTGGGTGTGTGTGTGTGTGTGTGAGCTGTGAGCTGTGTGTGTGTGTGTGTGCGCTGATGGCTCTCACGTCACCACTTCTGCAAATTGCGGCAATAATGCAACAAAGGTTTCTTGGGAAACACACACCAAATTGCATTGCCCCTAACCTTCCTCTCCCTCCCCACACATTCCCTTTCTCCCTCTCTCTCTCTCTCGAATGGAGAGTGTGTGTTTGTGTGTGAGACTGGCGACTCGAAGACGCCGCCGCCAAGTCAGTCACTCACTCGCTGCTGCTGCTGCTGCTGCTTGCCCTTTGCTGCATTTCATTTTCATTTTCAGTATTTTCCTTTGCCTCGTCTACCCTAACAGCAGATCTCTACGAATTGCCGTGGAGCTTGAGCGTTGCTCTCATTATTTGATTTTAAGATTGACTGAGTGATTGATTGCTTGATTGATCATCAAGCAGACGCATTAGTTCTGTCTTTGGTATAAACTGCACAATCAACTGGCTTTATTTTTAGCCATTATCCAAGGTGAGCCTCATTGATTGATTGAATGATTGATTGCATGATTGAAGATCAAGATTACTTCAGTTTTCGTATGCTACTTGCATAATTACACACAAACTTGTTTTCTAGCCATAATAAAAGCTAAATTTTCGGTTATTGATTGATTTCTAGATTGATGTACTGAGTGATTGATTGATTGATTATACAGAGACCGCATCAGCTTTATGTTTAGTTATACTTTCTCAGAAAATAAATTATTCAGCTAAATAAAAGTGTTTTTGCTTAAATGATTGATGGACTGATTGATTGATTGACTGATTGATTGATTGCTTGCCTGATTGATGATAATCAAGAAACACTTTCAGTGTTGGGCAGCTGTCATATTCATAAAATAAGTCTGTTTTCTAGTTGCTATCGATTGACTGTTTGATTGATTGATTGATGGAGGCTAAAGAGCGAGCTTTAGCTTGTGGCCATTATAATGCTTACTTATCTGATTGATTGATTGCAGTAGTAGTTATCTATGCTTATGCTCTACTTTATCCATATTTTTCTCTGTCTCTCTCTCTCTCTCTCTCTGTCTCCCTCTTTGCAAGCGCATTTAACTTTCGCATATTCTTCAAGCTTTCGCTTAGATTTTTTGTACTTTAATTTTTTTGTCTTTCTTGTTTTTTTTTGTGGTTTTCGTTTTGATTTTTTTCTATTTACATTTTCAGTTGCTGCTGTTGCGGTTTTCGCTTTGGTTTTCATGTTGCAAGCAACATTTTTGTTTGTAATTTAGTTTGGAATGCCTTCGCGCTGTCGCTGCCGTCCCCGCCTCAGTCCCTGTCGCAGTCGCTGCTTCAGTTGCGACGGCGCTTTTCTTAGAAAAATCTTTGTTGGCCAACATCTTAACGGTGTGTGGGGAATTCACGTAATTGCAACAACGCAAGCGTTCGCTTTACCTTCCGTCTCACTCCGTCCTACTCTCCCTCTCTCTCTCTCCCTTTTACTCACTCACTCTCTCGGCTGTGTGTCCTTTAAGTGACTGTTGACTGTTGACTGACGGCAGGCAAATCAACTGACAATGCAACTGATGCGGGCATTTGCCATAGAGGAAAAGCCCCAAATAGAGTAAAATAGCAAGCAGTGGGTAGGTGGGGTATATTGGACTGTCATATACCCTATACGGAGTGCTTAATGCTGTATTGCGATTGCTGAGGCTACTCTAGTTATCATTGTCATTGTCATTGTCATTGTCATTGTCATTGTCATTGTCATTGTCATTGTCATTGTCATTGTCATTGTCATTATCATTGTCATTGTCATTGTCATTGTCATTGTCATTGTCATTGTCATTGTCATTGTCATTGTCATTGTCATTGTCATTGTCATTGTCATTGTCATTGTCATTGTCATTGTCATTGTCATTGTCATTGTCATTGTCATTGTCATTGTCATTGTCATTGTCATTGTCATTGTCATTGTCATTGTCATTGTCATTGTCATTGTCATTGTCATTGTCATTGTCATTGTCATTGTCATTGTCATTGTCATTGTCATTGTCATTGTCATTGTCATTGTCATTGTCATTGTCATTGTCATTGTCATTGTCATTGTCATTGTCATTGTCATTGTCATTGTCATTGTCATTGTCATTGTCATTGTCATTGTCATTGTCATTGTCATTGTCATTGTCATTGTCATTGTCATTGTCATTGTCATTGTCATTGTCATTGTCATTGTCATTGTCATTGTCATTGTCATTGTCATTGTCATTGTCATTGTCATTGTCATTGTCATTGTCATTGTCATTGTCATTGTCATTGTCATTGTCATTGTCATTGTCATTGTCATTGTCATTGTCATTGTCATTGTCATTGTCATTGTCATTGTCATTGTCATTGTCATTGTCATTGTCATTGTCATTGTCATTGTCATTGTCATTGTCATTGTCATTGTCATTGTCATTGTCATTGTCATTGTCATTGTCATTGTCATTGTCATTGTCATTGTCATTGTCATTGTCATTGACATTGTCATTAGTCTATTAGCGCATATTGCCCACCTTCACTCTGCAGCTTTCAGCACAAAATCCTCTAATTAAATACTCTGTAAAGCCCGGAAGGCTGCATTGAAATTCAGCTTATTGAAAAGTTGAAAGTAAATGTAGGGGAAAAAATCAAACGCGCTTCTTAAACTTCTTTACAAAAAAAATTGAATGGTAAACAGAGCTCTGATCCATAAAAACTTCCTTGAACAGGGCTGCAAACAAAGAGACAAAGGCAGGCCCTGCGGAGCAGCTCCGGCAGGCAGGTCTAAATGAGTGGTGGAGTGGAGGGGAGGGGAGGGGGGGGTGGCTGGGTGGAATGTGGGCGCTGGAGGAGTGAAACACCTATTGGCAACACCTATTTTCAAACAATTTGCGACGCATGCTGTGCACAGCGCTCGCCATTGATTCGCACATGCCCGACTCCGGCTCCACGAGTTTCCGTTTGTTGCTAATTTTTTTTCCTCATCGATTCGATACGGTTTCTTTTTTTTTTTTTTTTTTTTATCTTTGATTTGGACTTTTGGCAAAGAGTGAGCCGAATTCAAGTTGAACCTCAGCCACGCCCCCTCGCAGCCGTTGCCCTCGGTTGCCGTTGCAATTAATTCACAATATTCACATCACGTTCGAGATTCCATCACCAAACAATTTCATACGTATTAACGCGATGTCGAAAGTGAAAACAGGCCAAAAGACATTCGAAGAGCCAGCCACGGCCACACCCCCCCACCGCCCCTCGCCTTTGCCTTAACATCTCAACAGGAGCGACTGGCGAGCTTTCATTTCATTTCATTTCATTTATTAGCTGAGCTGAATGCGTGACTCGTGACTCGTGACTCGTGGGTTTGCTCTCTCTCTCTCTCTCTCTCTCTCTATATATATATATATATATACAGGGTATACTCGATAAAAGTAATTCTTGAACAGTTTTTGTGGGTTTGTGGCGCAGGAATTTGATTTATAACTGTCTGGGAGTAGGCGCAGTTGGGTGTGACCAACTGCTTAATACTCTGTCATAGTCTAGGAATCAATATTTGATATATATCTATAGAATATCTTATAGATTTAAGTGTGGGGAGTGATCAACTGCTTAATACTCTATCATAATATAGAAATAATATTTGATATATATCTATATAATGTCTACATAGATCTGTGTAGGGAGTGACCAACTGCTTAATACTCTGTCCCCATCTAGAATCAATTTTATCGATATCTATAAAATATCTTATATAATAATTATAAAGCAGAGAAAAGGATAGAGAGATATATAGGCAAACGGAGGAACCGATCTAACTATATATATATATATATATATATATATATATATATATCTTTCACCAACAGCTTCTCAAGCTTCGTCTACTGCGTGACACGCGCTCATCTCTAGCTCGAGCAGATCTGGTCACACTGATATGCATACAATGGCCGCCCATACGCATGGCCAATGTGTAAAAAGGCAAGATGATTCAGGTGGGTTTCAGCCGGCTTACCAAGGCTGGGGCGGGTGGTGCCTTGGCCAAGGTGCGACGCTGCGTTGCCTGAGGGTCAAGATTCGAGCCATTAAAACGAAGTCGATTTAATTTCATTAATTTGCACACATACAAAAGGCCAGCCATAGAGGAGGGCTCTGCCATTGAGAGAGTGTGCTCTTAATTTTCGTAATTTCTTTGTAGGGATGGAGGAGAGGCGGGGGGGGGGGGGGTGGAGGGGTAAGAGTAAGAGCGACGGCCATACGGCATGACATCATGGAAATTCGGCAAATCAGAGAATCGGACGCGTTTTATCTGGCCATATTAAAGCAATGATGCCGCAACAAATGCGCAGAGAGGGAGGGTGAGGAGGAGACATAGAGGGGGGTGGGGTGGGCGGTAGGTAGGGGAGGGAGGTGGAGAGAGCGGGAGATATAGGTAAAGAGCGAGAGACAGCCGACGGCAGAGAGCGAGTCAAAAAAGAAAGTTTGCGTAGTAGCTGAGGTTTTTTTTAACATACTCTGTTCGCTGCGGGAAATGGGGTATATTGATTGAGTGAAGGAGTTGAGGGCTGACTTGCTAAGCTTAAACTGCGAACTTCAGTTAGATGATAATCATAATGATAGATGATAATGGGATATGTTTAAGAGTTTTTCAAGTCGACTGGGCTTAGTCCTGACGCCTCTGTTCTCTGGATCTTCTGCAATAGCTCCATCTGCATGTTGACTTCAGCACGAAGAAAAAGTTTAGGAACTCTTTGAGATATGCCTTGCTTCAACTGATGATGATGATGATGATGCATCCGAGCTGGAATTTTGATATAATTTCTAAGTATTCATACAGTACTCTGTTATCGATAACTTAGCCAGCTATAGTTATCGAAAGTAGCTTCACTCTCTGTTTTCTTTGATCTTCCAGCTAAGCTGCTTTCCCAGCTACCCAGCTAGATCTCCATTATGGCTCGACTCGACTCGGTCGCGAACAGTGTATTTCGCAGTCGGGTGCATGCCTCTGCAGCGCGTTAATGTGTCTTCCTATTGATGTGGCCAAATGTTTGCCCGATGACTGCGCAAAAATAAAAGACGGCGAGGGCAAAAAAAAGAGCGAAACAAACAAAAAGCAATGCCACTCGACTGAGAGGCAATGAATAACAAACCCCGAAACAGCGGGTATGCTTCCTCCCACACTACCTCCCCTCCCCCCTGGCCACGCCTCGCTGTCGCGGTCTACCTTGGCCAAGTGTTTGCATGAGAACCTGTCAAAATGTTCGCAGCGAAATTAATTTTGACATATGCCAAAATACGTGAAGGCTTCAGCTCATGATGAGTGAGGGAGCGACTGAGAGAGAGAGAGAGAGAGAGAGAGAGAGAGAGTCGTGTAGGTGTGTACATTTATGAAATTAAAATTAGCAGAGCGAAATGCGTTGGAAATTTAATTTACTGTGTGATTGATGCTGGGGAGAGGGAGAAAGAAATCAGCGAGAAGGAGAAAGAGTAGTAGAGAGAGAGAGAGAGAGAGAGAGGGATAGAGTGAGACATGTATAGACAATTAGAGAGTTAAAGCTAGTTTTAAAGCCAAAAGAAAGAGAGAGAGAGCGAAGAGGAACATTGACAGAAATAGGATGGATAGAGATAGAGAAAATGAGGAAGAGAGCGAATAAGAGAAGGAGGGAATCCGTGTGATGGGAAGAGCAGTTAAACTTGAGATGGATAATGAGAGAGAGAGTGAGAGAGAGGGAGAGAGAGAGAGAGAGAGAGAGAGAGAGAGAGAGAGAGATAGAAAGAGGGAGAGAGAGAGGGAGAGAGAGAGGAAAGAAGAGGGAGAGAGATAGAGGAGAGACAGAGAGAAGAGAGAGAGAGTGAGCGAGAGACAGACAGAAAGAGAGAGGATGAAAGATAGACACAGAGAGAGAGAGAGAGAAAGATAAAGAGAAGAGAGGCAAGGAAAAGAAACAGAAGAGAGAGAGAAAAACTGAATATATAATGAGGAATAGAGAGACGTGATTCCTAAGTAACAAATCTCTCCCTCTCTCTCTCTCTCTCTCTCTCTCTCTCTCTCTCTCTCTCTCTCTCTCTGTCTCTTTCTCTCTCTCTCTCTCTCTCTCTCTCTCTCTCTCTCTCTCTCTCTCTCTCTCTCTCTCTCTCTCTCTCTCTCTCTCTCTCTCTCTCTCTCTCTCTCTCTCTCTCTCTCTCTCTCTCTTACTCTCTCTCTCTGTCTCTCTCTCTCTCTCTCTCTCTCTCTCTCTCTCTCTCTCTCTCTGTATCTCTCTCTCTCTCCCTCCCTCCCTCTCTCACTCTCTCTCCTTCTCTTAATACCCAAACGGATTAATTTCTTCCAATCAATAAAGAAAACAGAAAAATATACTTTTCATTCGTATGAATCAATCAAATAAAGTTGCATTCAGCTGCATTTGAGAATCAATTAGAGAGGCGACAACAGGAGCAGCAGCTGGCAGCTGGCAGCTGGCAGCGAAACGAAAATGGAAGAAAGTTGCGTGCCGCTGGCTGTGCCAATTACTCAATGGGATGAATGACACCCAAATGGCCAATGAGCTGCCAAAGTCTGCCACGACTGCCATATGCAGTATGTCACACACACACACACACACACACACACGCACACACACACGCAGTCAGTTTAATGGCTGCAAGGTAACAGGTGAGCCGCAAGAGTTAAACAAGGCAAGGATTATGAGAAAGCTGGCTGATGGTTGGTGTGCTGTGTGTGTGTGTGTGTGTGTGTGTGTGTGTGTGTGTGTGTGTGTGTGTGTGAGTGTGAGTGTGTGTAAATAGTGTGTGTGTGTGTGTCAAGATATGCATATGCAGCCGCATGCTCAAACAGTGCTCAAATACAAGTCAAAACTGCAGCGCGCCAGCTCTCTCTCTCTCTCTCTTTTTCTCCCTCTCTCTCTCACTCTCGCTGGCTAGTACCGTCTCTGTCTGGGCTAAAGTGCTCGCAAGTAAATTTGGAAGAAACAATTTTCAGGAATGACTTAACTTTTGCGTTTATGTGAAAACTTTTCGCAACGTGATGTTATGCGAAACGCCAAAAGGCGAGGCAGGACACCGAGCCAAGCAGTTTAAAGCAATATATACGTACACTTGCCAGAAAAACTATGCGTACAGGCTTAATGTGTGACTTTGAGAGTGAATTAATATGATAAAAAAAGTGAAATGATCAATATTGTATTTTTTCATGAAAAACACATCAATTTCAAACATTTTCCATAAATTTTTATTTTATTATACCGTACACTTATTTTTATTTATTTAAAATCATAAAAAAACAACGAAAATTCAGTCAGAAAAAGTATGCGTACAAACTAAAAACCCACTGTATTTAAGCTTTCTGAGAAACTTTTAGTACCGTTAAACCGCATATTACGGTAAAAAAGCATTGAAAAATGTCAAGCACGAGTTGTTTTGGTAAATTTTGTCATTATATTGAAAAATTTCATCATGGGTATGAAAACCAAAGAAATTGATCCCGATTTGAGAAAACTCATCGTGAAATTGCGGGATGAGGGGAAAACCTTTAGGGAAATCGGCGAAATTGTTGACAGAACACATTCTTCTGTGCAAAGAATTATAAATAATTACAATTTGACCGGATCTGTGAAGTCCATGCCACGTTCTGGGAGGCCATCAAAGCTGACAGATCGGGAGAAGAGAGACGTGTTAAAGATGGTGCGGAGAAACCCCCCGAATAACTGCTGCAAAGATTGGGCAGGAAGTCAGGGAAAAGTTCAAGAAGGAGCTCCATGTCGATACAGTCCGCAAGTTCTTAAAAGAGAACCATTTAAATGCACGTGTTGCACGAAGGAAGCCCCTTATTTCAAAAGTGAACAAGGCGAAGCGGATGGATTTCGCAAAGAAATATGAGGAAGTGGTCCCAGAGTTCTGGAATAAGGTTATTTTTAGTGACGAAAGCAAATTTTGCATATTTGGCATCAAAGGACGGAAGCTTGTGTGGCGAAAGAGTGGCACAGCCTTTGATTTCCAAAACCTTGTGCCAACTGTTAAACACGGTGGTGGCGGCGTGATGGTGTGGGGGTGTATGGCAGCAAGTGGAGTGGGCAATTTGGTATTCATTGAGTCCACAATGGACCATATGGCCTACCTCCGCATCCTCAAAGAAAATTTACACCAAAGCGCCAGGATATTGGGTCTTGGAGAGGACTTTGTCTTCCAACAAGACAATGACCCCAAGCATACCGCCCTTAACGTAAAGCTTTGGTTGCTTTATAATACCAAAATCAGCTGCATTCACCGCCCCAGTCACCAGACTTAAATCCCATCGAACATCTATGGGATTTTTGGAGGGCAGGATTCGACAGAGAACAATAACGTCGAAGGATATGCTGAAAAATGTATTAATGGAGGAGTGGCTCAAAATTCCGGCGAATTTCACCCAGAAGTTAGTGTCATCCATGCCGAAACGATTAGAGGAGACTAAAAAAAAAGGAAGGGATATCCAACATCCTATTAATTTTTTATTTTCCTTAATGAAAATTGACTTTTTTTATATTTTTATAGGTTGTACGCATACTTTTTCTGACTGAATTTTCGTTGTTTTTTTATGATTTTAAATAAATAAAAATAAGTGTACGGTATAATAAAATAAAAAATTTATGGAAAATGTTTGAAATTGATGTGTTTTTCATGAAAAATACAATATTGA